>CALYLW010000732.1:305740-440740 GCA_944989445.1 Ampullaceana balthica | reverse complement strand
GTTGAGACCATCATTAATTAGTCTTCGGTCAATTTTATCGCCATAAACAGTTTCGACTTAGGGACAGACATCGACATTGTTTGTGACGTAATGACACACCGACCATGTATGTGACGGACTGACACACCAAGCACATGTTTGTAACGTACTGACACACCGACCTTGTTTGTAACGTACTGACACACCGACCTTGTTTGTGACGTACTGACACACCGACCCTTTTTGTGACGTGCTGATACAGCGACATTGTTTGTGACGGACTGACACATCGACCTTGTTTGTGACGTACTGATACACCGACCTTGTTTGTGACGTACTGACACACCGACCCTGTTTGTGACGTACTGATACACCGACCTTGTTTGTGACGTACTGATACACCGACCTTGTTTGTGACGGACTGACACACCGACCTTGTTTGTGACGGACTGACACACCAAGCACATGTTTGTGACCAGATTTGTGTTTTTGGGCGACCTCCGCCACAACACTGCTGCGCGCGGATCAATACTGGCTGGTGCTGCACTGGAGGAGCGGGTGGGAAGCGGTGTCGACGAGGAAGTGAGAATTAATTAGTTGTACAGCTTCCGACGGACACGTGGTCTTAAGGCCTGGTCCGGTGACCTGTCCTCTCATCGGCGTGTAGGTGTTCCTGGGAGCCGTTATCACGCAGGCAAACATTAAACCCTTCAAACAAGTGGTATTCATTCCCGGTCGTTGGAACACGAGCACAATTTTATCAGGTGTCTGCTAGCTTGTCTGTAGCTATAACTCTTATTGAGACAGTGGTGATGTGAAGACGGGTGAACTGAGAGCTATATATATATCTCCCCCAGTTGTGTGACTTGATATATCGTTTGTCAGATTTTCGCGGTAATGTGTGGACTTATAGTCATATCTTTTTACGTGTATCCCCCAACATTGTGCCATGTTAAAAGCATATTTCACTTGGGAATTGCGTTAATATATTTGAAATGTCTGGCCCGTCTTTTCGAGCTTCGATCAGCTACTCCTGATAGAGTGTTCGGGTCTTTTGCAAATATTTTAAGGAGGTCCCAAGGATGTGCACGGGCCAAACAAATTACGAAAAGGTTTACTGGATTTCCTGGAAAAAAATTTTTTTTTAAACCGAAAAAATATCAGTATTTGTCAATTTCTCGCCATAGCATCTATCGGTTTGAAACCAACGCCTAACGGTATCTAATAATATTTAGAACAATGTTGGAGCAGGAGTTTTTCAAAAAATATACTTTCGTTCGACTCTCATAATTGTAGAAGCAATTTTTGAAAGCAATTGTTTTGTTTAGTTTCAAAATTATTGATTTGAAACGACTTTTAATTTAATCTAGATTAACTAGTTTGTGCTGCGGCGCCCCCTTTTTTCAAAAGCCTAACTAAATTGTCCTTGTATGATAAATACGTAATATTAAAATTTCTTAAATATACACAAAGTATTTTATAATAGTTTTTTTTTATTTAAATATTTTTTTATGTCAAAAGCCCAAGTAACTTATCCTTGTATGATAAATACGAAATATTCCTGAAATTTACACAAAGTATGTATATAATATAGGTTGTACGGCGGCGCCCACTTTTTTCAAAAGCCCAACAAACTTGTCCTTGTATGATAGATACGTAATATTAAACTACCTTAAATGTACACAAAGTAATTTTAAATTGAGATTGTAGGGCGCCTACGGCGCCCACTTTTTTGGGGGGTCAAAAGCCCAAGTAACTTGTCCTTGTATGATAAATACGAAATATTCCTGAAAATTAAACAAAGTATTTATGTAATAATTTTTAAAGTGCTAATCGCCACACGATTTTTTAACTAATTTTAGAAAGCATCGCATCAAATTACTGCACAAAAAAAAACTATTTGAGTCAATCAGCGCTGCTTACAAAACAAAATTTTAAAAAAGCAGAGTGATGTCCCTTATCGTTAGGCATTATACATAATTAAGCGTAAATATATATATGATGATAGTTAATTGGGGTTTCCCGCTTTGTGAATGCTAATGTTAGACTGTTGCGCGGTGCGCATTATATTGACACATTCTTGGTGTGGCTCTAGAATGATTTCCCTTGCATAAAAAAATCGGAAATTGTTTGTTGGAAATTGCGTTTAAATACTCATTCGAGTTTTTATTACTTGTTTTTTTTTATTCCTGTGATATTATTGTTATACTACCCATCTGGCGCTTGTTACGTAACATTGGTGGCATGTTATACCAACGAATATACCCTTGCAACTCAGCAGATGCGTCACTAGGGTTGGAGTCACCCAGTGCGGTAGCTCATGATGTCACCCTCTCACGACTTATCCATAGACCTTCCCCGGCCCGAGTCAGTACCAAATAACCAGAACATACATAATTTTACACTTGGTGCCACCCCTTGTGGTGGTGTCACCCGGTGCGGTTCGCAGCCCCTAGTGACGCCTCTAGTTTGCGGTATAAAAATTCCCGTTTAGAGAGACAATCAATGTTTGTCATCAAATTTAATGAGAGGTATAGTGTCGTACAGGCTCCACATATCATTGGTATATGTTATATAGAGTTGGTGAGGATGCACAGCCCCTGCCCCTATTGACTTGTGCTAGACCGATTACAGGGATGTGATATCTACATCATGCACACACGTAACGATCGTTTCTTTGTGACCTTCCTGGTCATTAGAGCTGCTGAACTGGGGAAGGCGAAGGTCAACCCTTTTAGGGCACTGTCATGTGTTGGTCTGTGCCTGTTTATTTTGTTGTTGATTTTTCTGTCATATGGGGTGGCGATGTAATCCTTCTGTCACATCATGTCTTTGAGTATGTGACTACATGTATTTTGTTTCACAATAATTGCATCCCTTACACTTTGTAATTGAAGTGCGAGGGGAATATATGTCGGCATGTCGCCACAGCTAACCACCCCAGCTAAACCACCCCCCTCACTACCACTTGATGTTGTGTTTATATTTAATCTTCTAGTTGCACGAGTCCCATTAAAATTATGTGCGCACCTACTCATATTAAGCATTATGTTTGTTTTACTGATGCACTAACCAGACTTCTTCTGACAATGCTAGCAAGATATGCTCTGGCTACTCAGGACTAGACCATGAATTTTCCTATTTTACTTTATCACTAAGATTCAGAAATGCTCTATTGTCTAGATCGCAAAGACATTGGGGGGGGGGTCCGAGAGCGGGTTTTTTGTCTTGTCTGCGTTCACCAAACAACCCCCTCTTCCCCACCTCGGTTTGTTTTCAAGGTTGCCAGGGTAACAGTCCACCATTTTTGTGTGTGGTGGGATTATAAGGGATAGATTGTGTTTGAGGGAGTAATTGGGTCAGTATGACTCTGTTGTATACTGTGTCGTATGCAGCACAGGTAGTTAGTTGGTTGAGGATGGAAACAAATGTGTGGCTCAGTGTCTGAAATAATGATGAGTTTGTTATTGGTGGTGCTGTCTTGTGAGAATTACTAGTTTGAACTACATACAATCTTCTTGACTGTAACAAGTTGTTGTTTTCAATTGACTATTTAGACATGGATTTTAGAAGCAGTGGGAGGTTAATTGATCTACTTATTTTTTTCCCTCTTTGATTTGAGTGTTTTGGATTTCTGCTGTCATGTTTTATACCCCTGCTTTTGTGCTCATTGTAATACTTGAGGTTGTGAAAAATAAAATGAAAATCTTCAAAACATTGAGTCTTTTAGTCAATGACATGGACATGACATTAACTGTCCCTTAAACTTATTCTAGAAATCATTTTTTTGGTACCCTGTTGTGAAGTTTTTACAACTTTTTTGATCTTGTCATAAAATTACTTACATTTGGTAAATAGTCTACCTCTGAAGGTTACCAAAGGGTAACTTGAGAACAGACTTGGTCTAACTCCATGAGTGCACTTATATAAATGGCAAAGCTAACAGGGATAGGTTGACCCTGACCTGTCTACCCCAACCTGTTTACCCCACCTGTTTTTCTGCAGCTAACTGTACATTAAAAAGAAGACACAATCTTTTGTTCGTCTGGTCCATTATTAATCCCAAATACACTGAAATCAACTTGTCTATGAAGTGTTTTCTGTTATTATTCTTCTACTCCATCTCTCCAGATGTATTTAGTTTTATTTTAAATATACATAGTATTAAAAATATGACATATATTATTAATGCTATGTCAGCAATTTCAAATATCCAGTTTTATAGGTATAAATACACCCTAAACCGGTAGATCAAATCAATTAGGAAAGCAAACTTTTTGGGAGGGGGGTGGGGTATGGAGGGTCCTGGGCTGGTTCTACCAATTAAGATATCTTAAAAGATGTTAAATAAAAATGCCATTATATGCACAAATAAGTATTTTTTTAACTTGGACATTTGCTTTAGAATGGCTGTATTGTTTTGGTTACAGAAGTAAAGATAAAATTCTGTTTCATTATACTGAAAAGCCCCCTCTCCCCCACACCACCCCCCCCCCACTTCTTTTCTCAACACTATTACTCGGTCCCTAAAAAGGAGCACTGTACTTCCTGTTTGAAAAGAATGGGAAGTTCTTGCATGATTGTGGGTCTGTCTGTTATTTGCTCAGTGTTGTTTGTGTAGGCTACTGAAGATATCATGCTCACGGGGACACAGGTTTCTCAGTTTAGCTTGTTATGCTGACATGTACATTTAACTTATTTATTTAAGGTCTAGTAATCATTTATTTTTTTTATTTAAAAAAACTCTTGCTTTGGGAAACTGATTTCAGTAAGAAAATTGTGAATCCATAGGGATTTTGTTTTGTAAATCTTGTTATATATCATATTTAAAATGACATAACCAAATTTAATATAGAAATGCCTTATATCTTATTTGATTTATGATAATGTATGCACAGTTTTGTTTTAATCTTATATAGTGAAGTGCTACACACTTATTTTCAAAAAACAAAATAGTAATATCACTGAAAGATCCTGTTTGGAAAAGTGCTTGCAATTATAATGTATTTAAACTGTTCTGCATTTATTTATTTATATTTGTGTGTGTATGTGTGTGCATAGCCAACACTGGTCAAATCCTGAACTTAGCTTACAATAGATCTGTGCGTTTGTATAATGGGTCAGGAAAAAACTTGTTCAAAAACTGGCATTGCTTCTCTTTACAACAGCAAAACTCAATTCAGTTTTTAAAAAGTAACTTACATTTAACCTTTTTTTATCTTTCAGTTTTTCGGTGAGTTTGGCCACACCTTTATGGAGTTTGTCACCAACAGTGGAGATTACTGCCAGGCACAACACTTCATAAGCGAGGAGTAAGACCTCAGCCTGCCAAGAGAGCGGAGCGTCTTGCTAAAGTCTAAATTAATTGTGCACCTTGGACTCGAAAGATCAGTTGCTAAAGTTTACACGCCTCACATCAGTCACCCGAATATCGAACAAGATTTATTTTCTTTTCACACCTCACTTGGAGGTAGTTATATCTGTAAGCCTTAATCTTGTTTAAATGTTTGCATAATAAAAAAAAAGTGTAGAAGTAAAATTTATTTTGATTTTTAATTGAACCGTAATTTTGATTTATATGCCATTTTTCAATTGTATTGTATCAATTTAATTGCGTTTCAAAACAACTAAATTGAACAGTAGTGAATAGGAAATAGTTAATTGAATTAAAAGAAATGAATTTTAGCTATATCTCTTGTAATGGTTTATCCGTTTATCCACAGGTTGTGTCACCAAGTTCAAGTGTTTTTTTTTGTGTGTGGTTATTTTTTCTTCTTCCCATGAAAGGAACCTACACAGCTCAGTCGTCTCATCCAGCCCAGTGACTAACTTGGTTGTTCTTTGCCATTTTCTGAAGTGAAGAACACACTTTGAAGATTCACCTCCTGCCCTTGTCACACTCTTCCAACAACCCTTGGTCCAGACTGGCCCAGGGTTACATTGCCAAATCAGAGAGGTTCTACATCATACCTTACTCTCCAACGTCAGTATTTTGATGGGGTAGATTTACTGGCATTTCGGCTTACCCCTCCCCTCAGTCAGCTGGTCGGCTGCCTGTAATACTACTGCCTTTAGTGACCACAACTGACACTCTGCTGGATTATACTCAACTCCCCATCAAGACTTTTGGAATACAATTCAATTTATGTAACATTTTCGTCGAGTAAAAACAGAAAACTAAATACAAGTGTAATCATGGAAGCCTTGAAGTAAGCATCTTAGCAGTTTGAGCAGTTTCATTGCAGTTGCGTTCAGTTTGTAATTTCAATTTTGAAAAGGAAATAAGTCATCCCCAACTGTCTTTCAGAAAAACCAAAAGCTTTTTGAGCTAAACGGTTTGGGAATTTAAAAAAAAATATTAAAAGCCGACATTAGTGGAGACTGGAGACATACTTGAAATTTTGAATACCTTTTTAAATTGTGTGTAAATTCTGGAAGGATTTGGTCATCAATATTTTAATTGACAATCAGAAGGTGTACTGTATACCTTTTTTTTTACTGTTGTGTTCCTACTCTGATCAGTGATTCCATCCTTTTTCTGTGTTTGTTAATTCCAGGATATTTGCTCATTTTTCTCATCAAGTGTCCAAAGAAATTGTGAATTTGTGAACACTTGGATTAGAATTTTGAAGTATTACCATTACCTCATTTATTATAGAAGAAGAAAAAATAGTATTATCACAAATCGGCTCCGTGCTGTGGCATAAAATAACCCACTCAAGTACAGTGCCTGGAAGTTTAGGGATTCAATATATAACAGTGGTTACCTGTGTGACAGATTCAACCTGTTTTCTTCCAAGCTGAAAATTGTGTTTGTGTGTACTAGTGTTACAATTTCTTCTTGACTGAGAACTGTATTGCTGGGGAGTAGCAGAAGCTGTGTGGGTGTTATTTTTATTTATATATTTTTCTTTCCAAAAGAGGAAAGAGTTTCAGTAAGATTTGTTCAAGCCACGAATGCGAGCTGCCTTTAACAGCATCCATGATGAAAGCACGCAGGCCAGAACCCGCAGAGATCTGCTTCAAGAACATGAGATTTCTCATTACAGATCGGCCAACAGATGCCAATCTTGACAAGTTTTTGCAGGTGAAATATTCTTTATTTCTGAGATTTGTTTAAAATTATCACAAATTTATTTCTTACTTTTTATTGTTAACTTCCATGTTTCATTCATATTGTAGGCTATATATTATTTATAGTTGGCTGTTAAGTCATGTTATAGGAATGGGATCTGTGAACGGACAGGAAATTCAGTGTCTTTGATTATTAAGCTGCAGTTTGTGTAGGATTGTAGGCCTTGTCAGTTAAGCCACCAAATTTAATATCTGACTGGTATAATCAATCCTAAAAGAAATATGGGAAACATAGATATGTGTTTGGAGAGAGAGACTGAGAGTTTAATTTTTTTTTCAGACTAGGGAAATCAAATACAATTTATTTTTCCATAAGATTTTATGATTATTTTTGAGGTTTGATGCAACTTAAAAAGGCTTACACCCAACAACTGTTTTGCTTTTATTTTGTCTCAATACAGTCGAAACCGCTTAAGTTGATGGCGTTGGGGTATGAAAAATGGCGCCGAGATAACCGATGATCGAGTTAAAGCGAAAACCAATATGGCGGCAAAATATTAACATATGCTTGAAGTTTCTTTATCTACGTGATTAATTAGTTAGCGTTAATTAGTGATGGGATGATTAATCGGAACTGTATCGAAACCCTAATATTTCTTCACTCGTTCCTAAGGTTGTAATGACCGTTCGTTTTTAAGGACCGTTTAAAATTTAAATATAACCATGGTTCCCGTTTTTAAGGACCGTTTAAAATTTAAATATAACCATGGTTCCCACTCAGGAAAACGGGAAAAAGTCGAGAATTCTTAAAAATAAATTCTCGGCCTTGAAAGTCGGGAAAAGTTATGACTAATCGGGAATTTATATATATACATATATAATATATATACACATGTATATATATTTATGCCGAAGTAAAGGACTTTGATTACGTCTCTGTCATGTTTCGATTCCATTTAATGAAAAATAAGTTACCAGTTTGCCGTGTATCAACGAATTTAAAATACAAATAAACAAATCAATATGGTTATTTTAAGTTTAATTCTTTTGACGTGCAGGATATCTGTTAACTATCAGAACGTTCTCGAATTTCCTCAGTCAGTCAAACTTGTAATATAAATAAAACTATTGTGGCCTTGACCGTTGATCACAGCACGCTGTGGGCTGTGTGTACTGTGTTAGACCTCGGCCGGCAAATAAGTCTAAGCGAATATTTTTAAAAATCATTCCTTATCAGAAATGATTTCATTTCATCGTAACGCGCGTGTTAGTGTCACAGTCACGTATCTTACTGGTAACAAAGCAACAACAACAAACTTTTAAAAGAATAATAATTTTTTATTTAATTATATAAAAACCACCGTCGATTCTCGATACAAACCTTTATTTTCATTTCTAAAGATATTCGTTTATCTTAAAAAATAAAATGATTAGTGCATTAGAAAATGAATTAAGTTTAATAATAATATAACATGCCCTGCAAAATAATGACGATTCACGACCTCTAACGCGATTGTCCAGTACCTTGGGTGAATACATACTCCATGGATACACGCCGAATTATAATTCACACACGCAAAACATCCGGTAATTTTTATTGAAATCTCGTAGAATCACACAATAGCCGGAAGTCTCGAAGAAAAGCGAGATGTCAACACTGTTTTGAACTAAAAATGACAGAGTGCATTGCTAGGCCAACCGACGAGGATCGAGCTAACCAAGTTAAGTTGCAAATTTGGCCCTCTTTTGTCCTCGAGGTACTAGGTTTCGGCGACTTTAAAAAATCAAATTAGCCGATGAAAAAATGCTAAGACAAAGAGAGAATTTGGCGGTTCCAATAAAAAACGTCGAGTTAGTGGGTTGGTCGAGCTAACCGAGCTCGAGGTAAGTGGGTTCGACTGTAGTTAAATGGTTGAGTCTGCAATCTAGCTGTGGTAAAAGGCGGAATACAGAACTATTTTCTGTTACATTATTGGTGTGGGATTTTGAAATATTCTTTAAAAGTATAAAATAATATATTTTCTTTTGTTAGAGCTCTTTTCTTAGGCATTAAAAATTAGTATTTCACATACTGTGTACCATTTTGTCTTAAATTTATTAGGCACTGAGAGGGCAGTGGTGGTGGATCATAAAAATGTAAACGTGTTTTTTTTGGGTGGGTTTAGAGAAAGATGCCTATTTAAACATTTGTGAAGGCAATGAAAAAAAACATGGCTTTCTAATAAGGAAGACTGATTGTGAGCATTATCATATTGTTGCTTGATATTTTGAATTGGGCTTACTACATAAGGCAACAGTTAATAATAGTAGGTGCATTTAAAGAGGAAAAAAAAGAATTTGTATGTATTCGGTTACCCTCCACCAAATTTATTTTCAATGTTTATTTAGCCATCTTAGTAAAAAAAAACGAAAGAAACTCTTGCATGGTTTTTCTGAATTTAAATAATTATGTGTTCATGTGACAGGTAAAAATGAAAAGTAAAAATGTATCAGCTATAACTAATAACTGGTTAATCGTACGAGTCTCTTCAAACTTTGCTGTCAAAATTAATTTAACATCAATCAAACATTTCTTTACTTGATAACGTAGCTTATGTGAACCATAATGTCATCACATGTTCTAGTTTGGGTATGAATGTTTTACATTAAATGGATTTATAATTACCCTATATGCTTGAGTAAAAGTCACTTCCCTGATTTTGGCCTTGAAATTTTAAAGAACATAACTTGGCTTTACCTTAGTTTAAACATACTGTATATATGTGATACTATTTTTATGTGAAGCGCAGCGCTGTGAGCCCAGCTGCTTGCTGTGGTACTATGCTGCATATAAATTATCAAATTATTATTAAATAAGCGCAATACCCGTGCTACACTACGGGGGTCGGCATAATAAAAATATCAATACTTTCATATTATCCTTTTTACCCAGGTTGAGTGATGATATTGATATAAATGTCTGCCACTACCTTTTCACAAATTATTATAAACTCAAACAATGAGGTCATTCATATATTATTTTACTGCGAGAAACACAACATGGTCTGTTAATCTCGAAACCAAAATTATGTTTTTACGTTTATATTTCCATTAAAAAAAAATTAAAATTAAAAAATCAAGAGTTACAGACGCGCTTAGGCGCAATATATATAGGGATCGTTTGAAAATGTCTATACATTGATACACTTATTTCCCTTTAATTATCATTTAATTGAAAATTCTTAGTTTAAAAATTATTTTTGGCTTGAATCAATTGCTGTATGAGTATGTAATTTTGTAGCTGTTGTTCTATTTAATTTTTAAAATTTTAATCCATTTCAATGCTTAGTTAGATGTGTTGGGGCTGGACATAATTATTATAGTTGTGCGAGGTGGGGATATCATCCAGGGAGTTCTTCTACTGTTTCTCTTAAAAATAAGTTTAGGATTGTTAAAAGGCTGCATATGGTATTATTTTGCCCAAGAAAGCACATACTCTCTTTCATGGGCCATTTGTTGTACAAGAAGTTTTTGGATTGATTATAAAAAGTTTGCAATAAGTAATCTTAAATGAAATGATTCACAGCTATTTAAAAAGAACATATTTTTACCACAGTTTCTCAGTTGTCTTTCCTTCACCTCACATGACTTTTGTTACAAGGTTTAGGGTGTGTCCTCCATTTCTAACCCACACCACAACTGTTTATTGTTGAAATGACAGAACTTTTATTTTACAGTTGAACACTTTAAATAAACAAATTTTTAATGAATGTGGATAGTCATTGTAATATAATCCTGATAGTATATTACAATTTTCAAAGGTTGGAGCACTATTCCGAAAACAAATCAGCATAGAATTTATCTTTATTCCTCTTTTATTTTTTCATTTCAAAACTATTTCTGGAGAATTTTATTTTTCTTATCTGCTTTGTAGTTTTCATTTCATTTTATTCTTTACTGATTTACACAATATTACATTATTGATGTTTTCAATCCAGGAGCTGCAAAAACATGGTGTTAAAGACGTTGTGCGAGTATGTGAGCCTACCTATAGTAAGGAAAAACTTGGAGAGAATGGAATAAGAGTTATGGTAAATACAGATGGATTTCAAATATATCTACTTTATGATGATTGAATAAATATACAGATGGCATTGTTAATTAGAAACTTCATAAGTAATATTGAAACTGTTTTCGTGGGTTTAATTTATTTACTTCCTGAATCATGTTGATATTTTTGTGCTCTACATGCCAAATTTACCTCTTATGGGGATACTTTTTTTGGCTTAATTATCACTGTTGTGTACATTGAGTTGCTAATAGTTTATTTTAGGGTTGCACCTATAAGCAACAAATATCACAACTTCACACTCATAGAGATATTGGGCCTTAGGCTGTAATCATATTCTGCAAGGTTTTCTTCAGATTGGCCATATCGACTTCATGGAGTTTGCAGCAAAGTCAATGTATTACCATTGCTTTTGAAAGATTGATTTTGGGGTAAAAAGATTTGAGACGTTTGTTTTTCAAAAATATACCTTATATTTTGAGAGGCTTCAGATTTTTTACCAGAGGAAGCTCCTTCTCTCCTATATGGCCAATGAGAAAATAAGCCTGTGTTGCTTTTATCAGTTTTATGAAAAATACATTTGCATGTTAGTCATATAGTTTTCCTATTTTAAAAAGTAGTATCTTTTGTAATTAAAAAACAACCTCTGTTGTGTCAAAGTGGGATCTAGGATATCTGCAGCTATCTTTGGAAACATGCCATGTATTTATGATACTTAAGTTTCATTTCAAATTTTAATCCTTATAAGAAAGAATTTCACTTTTGATGAAAATACATGTAGGGTAAAGCTAGGCAAAAGAATTGTCACAATCATTATTATATTTCCATCAACTTTTTAGGACTGGGAGTTTGATGATGGTAGTCCTCCTCCACCAGAAATTGTTCAAGACTGGTTTAACCTACTCAAATCTCGCTTCACCGAAGATCCTGGCTGTTGTGTAGCTGTACACTGTGTAGCAGGACTAGGAAGGTGAGTTAATTTTCACCTTTTAGTGAACGTTTTTCTGACTTATATGACTAAAAAATACATAAGTACCATAGTGTCTGTAATGACACTGTTTGATATGGATCTGCAAGTACCGATATGGATCTGCAAGTACCAACTCCACTGTCATTATTACTACTTGGGTAATGCCAACAAAACTATCTTGAAAACAAATGCTACAAAAATTAATTTTCAGACTTAGCTTTAATTGTTTAGCAGGGCCATATTTTAGTCGTACAAATTAATTGATCAAAACCAAAAAGCTACTTTTTTAAAAAAATTGTATTGGTTATAAATTGTATTAATTAGTTTTCTTTTTATAAGAATTTTGTGTAGTTATCTGCTTTAAAATAAACTTATTTCTAAACAATTCCAACATTAAATGTCAGTAGCTGATTTTAATAATTATAATTTTAAAAAATAATTTCTTGACATTTCCATTCATTTCCACATTTTTTTTATTTACACAATTATTTAAAACTTATTTTCTTTGGATTCTCTTGGATAGCTATACTAATATTTTTCATTGATCATATAATTTTACAGAGCTCCAGTTCTAGTTGCTTTGGCCCTTATGGAAGCAGGTCTAAAATATGAAGATGCTGTAGAGATGATTCGAGAGTAAGTGTTTCATCTGAGGCTTTTTTGTATTAGTTATAGGTCTAAATATTTGCAATAATGGAACATACATGTAAAGCACTAAGTTATACACTAATGATTGTAATTTTGTTAAAACTGCATTGTTTATTTATAGCAAAGAAATAATTTAAGATAATATGTTGAACAGGAGCAAATCTAGGAGTCGATGTGCCTTACAAAAATTAATTTTTTGTCAAGAAAGCACAAAAAGCAAATCATAATTATTGTTTGTACAATGCTAGGCCTATAATGAAAAATGTGTGTTGATCCAAACTAAATCTTTCTGCTAAAGATAGAAATTCTCGCCAGCCACAATACCCTTATTTATTTTTAAAAACTATTTGAGCCATAATGGTCATTTGGTATTGGGCCCCAAGTAAATAAAAAAAAAGATGAATATCAGTTTAAAGATTTATGCATCAATTTTTAAATGTATCATAGTCAATGCAAATATAAAATTTTATTACTTGAAGTTTTAAAAATATTTAAACTATTTGTATAATAGTTGTAAATGATTATTTTTAGCTTCCTACTGTGAGTATTTCAAAAGTTAGTGCACATTAGTACTTAAGCTTTTTTTCTTCTGACTAATATAATTAATGGATCTAATAATTTGTATTAATAAAACAAAAAATAATACATTTTGAATCCAATACAGTGGGACCCTCTTAAGTCGACGGCCTCCGGGTATGAAAAATGGCGCCGAGATAACCGATCACCGAGTTAAACGAAAACCAATATGGCGGCAAAATATTAACATGCGCTTGAAATTTCTTTATAATTATATACATGATGTGCGTTAATTAGTGATGGGACGATTAATCAGAATCGTATCGGAATATTGTTACCCTAATATTTCTTCACTCTTTCCTAAGGTTGTTAAGACCGTTCATTTTTAAGGACCGTTTAAATATAAAGTAATGGGGGTGAGACTGCAATCAATTTAAATATAACCCAGGGTTCCCACTCAGTCGGGAGTTCTTAAAATAATTTTCCCGGTCTTGAAAGTCGGGAAAAGTTATGACTTGTCGGGAATTTATATATATATATATTTTTGCCGAAGTAAATGACTTTGATTACGTCGCTGTGGTCATGTTTCGATTTAATTTTTAAAAAGTTGCCAGTTTATAATTGTCTGCGCATGGGTTAAAGGTCAAATTTTTCGCCTTGCCTCATGGCGCGTGTTTGCAATGCCCGTCGAATCGGCGAATTAAAAAAATAATAAACATATCAATATGGTAATTTTAATATTAACGTTTCATTTGACAAAGCGCAGTAATGCGCACCTAGCCTCTATTACCAAAGCGCGGTAAAGCACGCCTCGATAGTACCCTTTTTAGAAACGAAATCACAGAAAGTAAAAACTATTCAGTGCGGGATAGAAGATGTATTCGACTTCCGGCAATGGCCACGATTGCCTTCGCTCGTGTTTTCGCTCGATTCGTGAAGTTTCGGGGTAGTTTTTACGTTTTTTTTTGTTGAAAATGTGATTTCGCTATACTTTTTTGTAAAAATATTAGTACTAAACTACAGGTAAAATAGTATTAAACTCAAAACAGTCTTTTGGATAATTTAAAATAACTATTCTTATCCTAAAAGATGAAGTCAGTATGACAATATCATTATAAATACATTTACATAGGGGTCTACCGATATGCATTTTTGCCGATACCGATATTACCGATATTTTTTTTGCCGATATGAGTATTTGTTAGGACAAAAACCAGCGGTCATATTTGATGACGTCATTCCTAAATTTATCACTAGTAATTATTTATCTATTATATTAGGGGACTACCGATATGCATTTTTGCCGATATTACCGTAAAAAAATTTCCGAAATGAGTGCCAATATGAGTATTTTATAGGACAAATACCAGCGGTCATATTTGATGACGTCATTCTTCAATTTATAACTCGTAATTATTTATATTTCAATTAGGGGGCTACCGATATGCATTTTTGCCGATATTACCGATATTTTTTCCCATATGAGTGCCAATATGAGTATTTGTAATGACAAAAACCAGCGGTCTTATTTGATGACGTCATTCCTAAATTTATCACTTCTAATTATTTATATTTTATATTAGGGGTCTACCGATATGCATTTTTGCCGATATTACCGATATTTTTTCCCGATATGAGAGCCAAAATGAGTATTTATTAGGACATAAAATAACAGCGGTCATATTTGATGACGTCATTCTTAAATTTATCACTCGTAATTATTTATATTTTATAATTTAGGGGTCTGCCGATATGCAGTTTTGCCGATATTACCGATTTTTTTGTTGTTGGCCGAAACGAAGTTTCTGATGTGTTTACAAGTTCCAATTCATGACCTATATAAGACTCAGGACAAAACGAACCGTCCTTTATAAAAATGTACAAGCAAAATTAGAACTCCTTTTGAAACTTTAACTCATAATTATTAATTCTAACCAATAGTTTAATGGCTTTTGCACACGGCCACCTTTTATGAATGAAACAATGAGAACAACGTATTTGTAATAGAGTGAAAATGAGGTTGAAGGATCAATGGTTGCCAATGACAAGTCTGCACACAGTACATTTTGTTATTCCATATGAAACGAAATGTTTTAGACATCTGCGATTCTGCGTGCATCTTTGCTATTATAGCAATTACGTCAACATAATGTTAACATGTTATCCATTTATTAGAGCAATTTCGGTATACTTGGTATTGGCACTATTTACACAGTATTTCCGAGTATACGAAAATTGGCCGATGCCTAAACAATATCATAGCACATGGCATACTGTATCGTGGCTGTACATATTAATACTATGACTTTTGGCTATTTCAATACCGGTATCGGGGTCGATATATTAATTTGATTAATTTGTCGAGATATTGTAAATCTAAATGATAGGGTTTTTTCGTATTTTTTATGTTTTTTAATTTGACGTAAAAAAAAATATTGTTGACGTCAATATCGGGATCTTTACATGCTACCGATACCGATATTGCCGATATCCAGATATCGGTGACGATATATCGGCCAGCCGATATATCGGTAGATCCCTGCATTTACAGCAATTTGTTAAATTTCATAACCAGTCGATCGCAATACGGGAAATCCTTACGGGACTGAGGCGGAAGTTTACCGAAAACCTTATGGGGCTTTACACGTTAATGCTTTTGACGTGCAGGATATCTGTCACTATGAGACCGCACTCGAATTTACTCCGTCAATCAAATGATACGTGTAACTTGTAATATAAATAGTAACAAATGCGGCTTTGACCGTATCAGAATTCGACCTACAACAGTGATGACGTGTATATTATATATGTACTAGAATATTAAGAAAATGATTTGATTTCAACGTCACACCCGTGTTAGTCACAGTCACGTATCTTACTGGTAACAAAGCAACAACAAACTTTTAAAAGAATAATAATAATTTTTTATTTAATTATATAAAAACCACCGTCGATTCTCGATACAAACGGTTAAACCTTTATTTTCTTTTCTAAAGATATTCGTTTATTTTAAAAAATAAAATGATTAATGCATCAGAAAATGAATTAAGTTTAATAATAATATAACATGCACTGCGAAATAACGACTATTAAAGACCGCTAACGCGATTTTCGAGTACCTCTGGTGATTACATACTCAACAAAGGGAATCATATTGAAAGTAAAAACATCCGGTAATTTTTATTGAAATCTCGTAGAATCACACAATAGCCGGAAGTCTCGAAGAAAGCGAGATGTCAACACTGTTTTGAACTAAAAATGCCAAAGTGCATTGCTAGGCCAATAGACGGGGATCGAGCTAAATTTGGCACTCTTTTGTGCTTGAAACATTAGGGCTTGGCGACTTTAAAAAATCTAATAAACCGATGAAAAAATGCAAAGACAAAGAGAGAATTTGGCGGTTCCAATAAAAAACGTCGACATAATAGGGTGGTCGATATAACCGAGCTCGAGATAAGTGGGTTCGACTGTATATATATATAATTCCCCAAATCAAGAGTGATTATGTTCTAATAAGCACGGCGAATCACCCTCACTTAGACCTATCAGTTTATGGTTGGCAACCAAAGATGGGGGAGGGGGTCATCGAGACCAACAATGCTTTTTTAGTTCACTTTCGTTGTTCCTTCACAGAATAACATGCATTTCGTAGTGTAGTGGTTATTACTTCACAACATGGCTGTAAACTTTGTTTCTCAGCATTGGGATAACTGTGGCAACGTGCTCTCCGTTGTTCTCAGTGACTGAAAAGTAGTCATACACTCTCTTCAGCAATACGTTCAGTACATGAATACTTTAGGAGTATATGGTGGTGAGGTGGAAATTATCGCAATGTCCGAATAACTTCCCACCAGTATCATCATTTACTTCCGAGAACATCCAACAGGGTCGGCCAATCACAGTTTATGGTTGGCAAGCTAGGGTGGGGGGCAGGTAGCTAACCGCAGTGTCCATGTTTCGAGACCAACAATGCATCGTTGGTTCTCCCCCTTCGTTCGCGTTCTGATTTCTTCGTGATGTATATTGTGTCTGTTCTTCTCCCCCCCCTCTCCTTGCACTATCTATGAGCAAGTCTGTGGTGTATGCTAAGCTGGGGTTGTATATTGTAAATATGTAATCTGCATTCATTATCATTGATTGATTGTATATTTCCTTATTACTTTTCCAGAAAACGTCGTGGTGCTATCAACACAAAGCAGTTGGCTTATCTAGAACACTATCGTGCTAAGTCCAGGCTTAGATTGAAGAACGGACGTAATGGAAGTAGCCATCATGCCTGTTGTATCCTGTGAAATATTGCCTGGGTGGTTGACTGTGATCAAGAGGCCCCTTCATTTTTAAAATTTTTTTTTGGAATTATATTCCAATTTTTTTTTCCCAATAATTTTTGGGTTTTAACTCTGGGCAATTGTTATTATTTTTCCAGTGAAATATGATGCAAAGTTTTTAGTAGAAAATTTTAATCTGCGTTGTCCTAAGGCTTAATTTTTTCTTTCTTTATTTAACATTCTGTTTACAGTCAAATAAGAATCGTTAGCAGCATGTAATTGTTCAATTTCAAAGGAATTATTGGTTAGTCAAATTGACTCAGTCTATAAAATGTAAGAAAAAAAATTCTTTTGTTTGGGTGGTAAATGTTGATTCTGGTCAGTTATTGTGATTAGATTTTGATTTTTATTCCCATACCTATTTGCTTCTTTGTTGGTACCAGACAGTTTGTTTTCTCCTGCCTAGATTATATTTTATCATCCATATACATTGGTATCATACCATGAGAAATGTGTATCTAATCCATCTTAAAACGTGATGGCAAACTTGTATTCTAGAGCAGCTGGTTATCTATCAGCAATAGAATGAAACAAATAAATTTTAATTATTTAGAAATAATATTTTTCTTTAAAAAAAATTTCTAGAGTAGTATTACATGACATTGAGCAAGATCAGCACCACCCCCCTATGTAATTGTACATACAACCTTTAGATATCTATTTTAATTTAAGTCTGGGGAAACGGTATAAAGAGAGCACATGCAGCATTTAACTTCATTTCAATATTATTTTAAGATTGACCCAAGACATGAAGCTAAAGTAAAGGTCTCTGCATTTTTGTAACAAATGTAGACGCTTTCCACTGCTTAGACTATGTTCTTATCAAGATGTAGTTTCTATGTAATGAGGCTGTTATTATACAGTTATTAAGAAGATGATGAGCTTTAAAAGTCCTTCATTTTAATTCATTAGTTTTACTTATTGGAAATGTATTTATATATATTTGTTTTAGAAATTGAACCTTCTAATGCAACTGCACAGCTTTTTGAGCCTTGAAGGATATGTGCACATTAGAATACCAATATCTAAGTGTATATCAATATACTAATATTTGAGTTAAATAACTAGGAGGAAGAAAAAAAAAGATAAGATACTTCTATTCTGCATTTGATAACTTATATATTTGTTATTCAGATAAGCTTTGCATATTGGGTTTTATTGTGGGGTCAGGATTACATACAGTTGGCATAAGTCAGCAATATTGTGCACTGTAGGACGTGACCTTATGCTGATCGTAGTTGTATAGAATTTTAATGCTTAAATTCAAAAAAATATGAGCATAAATTGTGATCTATCCTTCATACTCTAATGAAAATAAATGAAAACAAGTCTATATTATAATAAAGTTTAAATGTCTAGATTTCTGGTTAATTTTACAGCTTCCCCTCCCTTTTCTCCGGAGCTTACTTTGACCATTGTGTCACAAATTGAAAGAATTAGCCTGGGAAATACTTCAAGTAAAAGCACTTTTGATATTGTTATAATTAGTATTAACAAAAGTTTTGTCCCATTATATTTTACAGAAAATTGTCATTTATTTACTGTCATTATCAGAGGGTTTTTTTATACTAGCACTTGGTCTTATTATAAAGATTACCTTAATCAAAAGACCTCACCATAATGAGTCTAGAAAGAACAGTACTGGGGTGTATACCTATTCACCTTGATATTTCACTTTATTTTGATGAGAAAACTCTAATAAACCGTTCTCATCTCATATGTGATAGCTATCACAGTAGTAACAGATCATGCTCATAATTTGTAAACTATTTCATATGAACTAGCTATTTAGGTGCAGAGTATAAAATATTTTAATATTATGAGTATCTTGGGTTTACTTGATATTTATCACTCATTTTTGTTTGGGATGAAAAGGAGAGGGAGTGGGGATAAAAAGATGTTTTTAAGGCAGACTACTGCAATGACTACTATCCAGGAAAGAATATCCACCTTGCAACTGTAAAGCCCTTGCACAGATTTAGTTTTTTCTTTCATTTTATTTTTTTTCTCTTTCCAATAATGAATTTATTTTTCAAAAGCATTTTACTTTGAGCACCAATCACATAACATTTTTCTTGTCTCTGTGTGGATTTGGAATGTTTCAAGGTATAATTGTTTTAGTGGCGTACATTGTCTATACATCTCTGAGAGGAATTAATGCTTACATTTCTCTCTGTTTAAATGTGAGTGAATGTCCAAGTGACAAGTTATCAAAATGTATTTTTATGAGAGTTGGATGTTGAACTGGCTAGTGATACAGAGCACATTCTGAATGTCCATTAGGCATATGAGATGTTCTCTTCACAATCACAAAATTATCACCCATCATAAGTTATTTCTATTGAACGTTTTTTTTCCTGCTTACAGTTTTGATATTAATCTTGCCTGTGTAAATATTGTTAGGGATTTTCAGATACTAGGGTACAATGCTTAGTAATAAGTAATATGTTTCATGTATTTTAACAATATTTTAAGTAATAAAGCCAAAAAACAATTCCTGAAGCTTGTATGTAAGTTGTAATGGTATTAAGATGCTACCTTAAATTTTTATCCCAATAATGTCACCAGGAAATCTTGCGGTTGTGAAGAAACTGTAAGAATTTAATTTATTTTTATGAGAGTACTACTTGTGGCCAGTCTCTTATCACCCTGGCTTACAAATGCTGATGTGTTACCCAAGCCAGCACTTTGTGTGATCTTACCTACTTACTGATTCATCATTTAGCGTTTTGTAGTTTGATGTTGGTCATACCTGTGAACAAATGTACATGAGACTTGGTAACCGAATTTAATTGTAAGCTTGCCTGGTTTTTATGAGAATGGAAATTAAATCATTCATACCTAATAGTTACAAAAATTGGTGTTCATTTTTTTCTTCCAATGTTTGCTTTATTTCTGTGGGGAAAAACAGATGTGTATGGTTACATTTTTGAAAAAGTTATAGCCAAATTTGTGACTTTTATTTTTTATATACTTGTAGCCTCTGGAATAATGTAGGGTATAGGATTTTATGTATAGGCAAATGTGAAAGTAGAAGCTGTTAATGTAGTAAAATTTAATTTAAAAACAAAAAAAACTTGCATTTACCATTTGGTTTTAAATATATTAATGCCTAGGTAATATAGGCTTTTCTTATTATTAATTGTTCAAGTCTTAATTAGTCCTTAGTCTGCAATGATCTGTAAGAAATGATGAAAACAAGTAGACTAGGTTGAAAAAACAACTAGGCTCTGGTTATAAATGTAGATAAAATACATGGAATATTGGACCATTATATTAAATGTGCGACATAGTTAAAAATAGGTGGGGTGGCTCGTAGAATTATTTGTCTGAAATTATGGAACGGAAAATCTCTAAGCAGGAAAATTTTGAAAACATTGTGAAGGAGAGGGGTGTTTGATCCTATCATTAACAAATCCCTTCCACTGATACTGAAAAATTTTTAAGTGAAAGGGACAACAATTTGGATTAACACGATTATATTTCATGATGACTTTGCCCATCACTTTCACTTTCAGCTAAATTAGTTTTAAGGTATGAGTATGATATGGTTTTCATTACTCATTGATTTTTAACTGGGGACTAATTAAGCCCTGTCTGGTCTGTTATGGGTTAACAATTTCTTGACTAGGGTTAGGCTATCAAGATTATGCCTCCTCTGAATTTATGAACATCACCTTCAATTACCTCACTTCCAAAAAATCATATTCATTAACAATTTTCTTATTTATTTGTAATGGGTGCATTTCTTTCTTTCTGAGAAACCCTGGCAGATTGTGCATAGAGAAACTTGTTGCTTTTGCTTTAAAAAAACAAAGAATATAAATTATCTCTATATTTATTATCTCAATGTATTTGAAAAACAGTAACAGTGGTTCCCAACTTACTAAATGTACTGTTTAGTTCACAATTCAGTTCATTACATAGGTTTTCAAAATGAGGAATATACATGTACATTCAAAAATAATCCTATCCTCATTAATAAATCGACTGTGATGTTCTCGCATGAGAACCAAACCTTTGAGGAACCAGGTTGGGAATGACTTGTTATTGACAAAAATGATGCGGTTAAATGACAAGTTTACTTTTAAATTTTAATAAATTGTTAACTTTGAGAGACTGTATTTGTGAACTTAATTTAATGTGAATAAAATTGAAACCACATCTTAACATTTTGATGGCTTTTAATTCTATACAACTTTGGTTTGATTCATATGCAGTGGAGCAAAGTAACTGTGTGTAGGCTTATTTAGAGACATCAGCTGTTCAGCAAATTTCTAGCCAATAATTTAAGATTTGCTTGTTACACATTAATAATATGCATGTGCTTCATATTTTCTATGAGCAATCTCTCACTTTTCCCAATAATCAAACGGGCATTTTAAAATACTTCTAAAAGTTTGAGTTGATGGGGGGGAATAAAAAGGACCCTTTTTGAGACCATGGTGATCTATAGGGGAACAAGTGAAGTAGTGTTCACAAGTTTGATTTAGCCACGGCTTACGGGCAAGGGATTGTGTGGCTAGCACAATGCCCAGCTTTGGGGACCTTGCCAGCACAGAGGCTCGAACCCGTGACTCTATAGCCTCGGTACGACAGCCCAGCGGGCTACAGCTAAACCACTGCACCCCTTTAAAGGCACCCATTTAAAAGCAGGCTGACTAATGAATTGACTACTTTAACCCTTGAGTGGTATGTCATCCAACAGGTGCCCTTCCAGAGTGGCAAACAAAGTGATGAAATTACCTACCTTAGTCTTTAATTTAACCAGAGACCAGTTCATTGTTTATCATAAAACTAAGAATAAATGAAAGCACATGGCATAAAAAAAATCTTTCTTTATTAATGAACTTTACTTTTCAACTTTGAACCTCAGCCACACTAAATGAAGCGCACCTAATTAATTATTGTCAGTCATATTCAGGAATGACTTTTTAAAGAAAATTGCTTTATTCTATTATTAAAATAAACTAAGAATTGTATTTGTCAGTACAGTATATTCACTGCCAGTTTCATCAAGCCAGTCAAATATTAAAAACCTGTCCAGAACAAAGAAGGAAGTATACACCACAGTTATAAATCCTGTTGTGATTTACATAAGTCCCTTTGTCCCTTACCGGAGAATCTGTTTGATGGATGGGAAAGTAAAATGAATAAGGATGATTGGATAATTTGTACAAACTTAGAGACTCATTAGTTGTAAGAGAACACATAACTAATCACAAGTATGAAAATGCATAGACTTGTATGGAAAGGGAATCCTTCGGAAGATCCCCTATTTGTAAGGCAGCTAGAAAGACTATCGGCAGATGCCTCTATAATAGTGGCAATTTGGGATGCATTGATCACGTAGAGAAGAAATTACATTAAATGGATTTCCACACATAGGGGAATTGTGTGGTTCGATCAAAATGGAGGGAAGTGGTTGGGCAGGCCAGGGCCTAACATGGAGTTTCGCCCATTCATTACAATAAAAATATTGCCCACACCCACGTTAGTATGAACTACACTGTTGGAACTCTAACTCTGTATGCTTTAAAAATATTTGTTAATGAAATCATTATTTAATTATTATTACTACATGTAATTGTTTTGAAAATGCTTTCATATTAATTTTAAATATTTTTTTATCACAGATTTATTTTCTTTTGTGACATTTCATCTCATGTTGTTGCAGATTTATCCACACACTCACATATACTACTAACACAGTGGACACTTTCAAACAATCTGTTGAAATTGAAAACATAAAAAACTAATTTGATCAATTAAGATTTTATTTCTTTTCAACAAATGTTTTGTCTCTAAATTTGTTTATTGTACTTCAGTGGTTGCATTTATTTACAAAAGGGTACCTTAATTAGGATGTCATCCATATCAAATTTATTTAAATTATCTTTTAAAAACCATTTATTTAAGTTGTTATCTTTTAAAAACCATTTGTTTAAATTGTTTGGTGTTTTGTTTTTTTTGCAGTATTTTGCTACCCAGAAAATATTTTCCAGTGAAATACAGCACAAAAGTTTTTAAGTGAAAGAACTTGGTTAACCTGTTGTCAGTTATTTAAAACTTTTGAAGTTGAATCACAGATTCCCATGCAAAATGGTTTAATGCTATTTATAAAAATTGTCTGTTACAAAATATTATTTTTTTTTAAAATTGATATAGTGTTATTGTAATGCTAATAAAATCATAATACAAGTATGCTTATCACATTTCCAAAAAAACATATTCAGCAGTTGGTTATGTAAAGTAAAAAATCTCAGCAGTAAAAGTAAAATTAAACAACAAGTTTAATGTGCTTTACACACACAGGCTTAAGTTTTACTGGGTATTTTGGTTCTAGAAGAAGAAACATCTGTCAAGACACATGTCAGCAAGGCTTTTGGGGGGAATAAATTATTATATCTTTTTATCAAGTTTTAATGACATGCCCCTTGCAAAGTATCCCAGGTAAGCAGATTTAAAAAAAAATTATTAGACTAATTTCTTTTTAAAAAATGGTTAGTCACATGGTACCTAAATGCACCTAAATGCACCGAAACCACAGCTATTGGGGAAATTACAATACATGTACATCATCATTACCAATAACCAATGGAGACTTATTCATAAGTATGAAACTTTTGTTAACAATTAACTTTTTTTTTAAAATGTCAGGCACCATTTTTAAGACTTTTCACCCATATTACTAAGCAACAAGATGGGCCTTACATTTTAAAAAGAAAGGTATCTATATATATAATTCTCTTTTTGGTTGGACCCTGCGAGATAAGCTGCAAGTATGTTCAACAGATACTAATTTTAGAAAGCAGCGCACCAAATTACTGCACCAATGCATCAAAAGGTGTGCAAATTAAATATGCGCTGTAAAAAAAAATTATATGACGCCATTGTTTTCGCTGATATTTTAATATTGTAAAAAGGGAACAATGTAAAAAGTTATAAAATACTTTGTGTACATTTCAGAAAGTTTAATATTTCGTATTGATCAAACAAGGACAAGTTAGTTGGGATTTTGAAAAAGGTGGGCGCCATAGGCGCACTAAAAAGGTGCATTTTTTCAAAATAAATAGATTTCAGCTGAATACTTCCGTCAATTTTTACGGGTGATACGCCGCGGGTCTCTCCAGAGTTCCTTCTTTTCATTCACTCACAGTCGTTTGCCCAAACCCACCCCATTTTGACAACCGTGTTTTTAAGGAAGTCTTCACCCGTCACTAAATCATTAGCGGCGTATGTTACGCCGCGGGTCAGCTAGTAACAAATAATGTTATAGGTACTGTGTCAACCTCTTTCAAAATGACCTTCAAAATTGAAGAAAAAAACAACAAACTTTTTAATAGGGTATATGGAAAATTGATTTTTCTGAATAGTTAAAAGCCAATAATATGACAATATTGTAACTTGGAATGTATTTAATGTGGTGATTTAAATTGTAATTTTTTGGCTAGCTTTAACATAGATAAGGTTGAATTTTAATTTAATCAATGGTGACATTACAGTCACAATATTTAATCTAGTTCTCATTTTGGTTTACAAATAAGGAAACACAGAGTATTCACTTTTACAGGAAAAGAGAAAGAGTAGAGGCTAAAGGATTTTCATGTTATTCGCCTTTAAAATATTCTCCCAAAACTAATGGAACAATATTTTTATAAATACGAGTACAATATCAATTTTTTCTTTCACAATTATATCACTGACAAATACTTGTTTGCTGTGGTGAAAATGTACCAGTCATTTTAATCTCTGTGTGGTTTCAAATGTATAACTGCATTGGGTGTGAGGCCACTGACCTCCAAGGTAAGGGTATTGTTCTTGTGAACCTTGTTCGGGAAAGTGGACACGATATCATATGGCACCTTAGGTCGGCGTTGGCCGTCCAAGTACCTCCTGAGGTCCCCAACCGTTTCTTTGAATTTCATCTTGACGATGTACGTGTGGTCTCCACTTTCTGTCACCACTCTGAGCGTTGTTACGTCCCCTTGAATTTTCACCGACCTTGGCCTTTCTGAGGAGTTGTTTGAGAAACTCTCCGAGGCTTCCTTGGTGGCGCTTGTGTTAATCACAGTGATTGTTGGTGACTGGGATGAGGATTTACCAGAGTCATTCCCTGTCAGTGTTTTCCCGATTGATTCCCGAATGTCGATAACTTTGCCGTCCTTGATGACTGATTTGGGTAATTTGTTTAAGAACTGATTCTGTGTCATTACCTTTCCTGGCAACTTTGAAGTAGTTGGAAGAGATTCTTTGAGTTGATCTAATGGTTGAAAATTTTTTTGGAAAAGCATAAATTATTTTTTATAACAATTTATCTATTCAATTTTTTCAATAATAACATTTTACTATATTTAAATGCATACATGAATAAAGTACATGTAACATACAAGAATTTAGTATTAGTTGATACTTAAATAATAACCAATTACACTTATAATAAGTACACATTTTTTATTATTAAAATTCTCTGCCCCATTACCACTGTGAGGTGTCTGTCAGAGACCATATTCCAACAGAGGGAACTATCAAGAACTAGTTACACTATGTAAGCAGGTACATAAGAGGGAACATTGACCCCAACTAACATTACAGACAAGCCACAGCTAATGTATTATTACATTACAGCATTACAGACGTCACCCTTATAAAATTAAAGACATGCTAGTCCTAACACTTTCTAAGCTTTTTAAATTGCATCTTTGCTGGCACTGTTTGCTCAATGAATAAGAATTCTTGATGACACATTCAGAGTTTAAAATTTAATTGTCTTTTTGTTCAATTTTACTGCATCTGGTAATGGTAAAACTACAATCCCTATAGATTTATCACCACCAACAATACAGATATATTACTACTTTCACAACAGACATACCACTACTTGAAGATGGTACAGGTATCCTTGGGCTCGGCATTTGAATCCCTTTGGTGGAGTCGCGTAAGTTTGTACGGACAAGGCGTGATGGTTTGATGTCCCCACCAAGCGTTTGTCCCATGCCTGCGAAAATGGATGGACTTTGCTTGGGTTGAAAGTTAGTGCCCCTGAGGTCATTTACAACAAAGGGAACTCCATCAGGATATCTGACATTATGTGAAAGAGTAAAGACATTTACTGTTATACACTGTGCTGCAAGAATATCAAAGAAAAATGTGTTCCTTTTGGATTGAATGTCTGCATTCTTTTATCTATATACAATATTTTACGAAGACATTACAACATAACATGCAGCCAGTACTAACGTTATTGATGCATGTTTTTTTATAAATAATCTTATGTAAGAAAAAAGATTTCTTTTTCTTCTATTTTTTAAGGGACAATGATCAACTATTTGATTATCATGGCTCCTGTACTGTACTACATTTACTATATTTGATGTGTAGCTACATGTAGCAAATGAAGGTACTAGTCACTTTCTTAAGTGAATTATTTTTATAACTATTATAGCATTAAAACATAAAAATATTTTCAGGTTTCAAACTTTAAAAAAAACAAAAAACTTCATATTTTAACAGCATGTGATGTTTGGGAAAAAAACAGGCTCAATGTCCTGTTTCTAAACATTTTAACAGTGTTGACCATAACGGCATATCAGATATTGCAGTAACTGGTATTTTATATGCAAGCAATACCCATGATAGAGTCCACATGGAAAATAGACTCATAAAAAGATTTGGTACGTTGGCTCCATATGGAATTAACCAAATTCATAATTTTACTTAACTACATAATCTTGTTCCCGTTGTGGTTTTTACTGTAACTTTGGATACTTCCCCCTTTTTGCTATATCCTGTGTCCATGTGTGTTTTTGTTTTTCCTTTCTTTTTATTTAACATAAATATTTTAAAATACAATATGTTTTAAGAATATTATTATTACTTATGTAAGTATTGTAAGAATGTATTTTATGTTGTACTGATGAAGGCATTAGCCGAAACGTTTACTGTCGTATCAGTCTAAAAATAAAGCTCAAATTTATTGTTTTCATTGCACAATTTGTTTGTGTATTTTGTATGATGTTTGGGAACAGCTGCTTTTTCTTTACGTTAACAGGTCGAATGGATGATGTGAGCAGATTTCTAAAAAGTTAGTAAATTTAAAAACTTAGCTGACCTGTGATGCATAACCTGTGCGATGACTGATTCAACTATACATCGCAGCTGAGTTTTAAATTTTATATCTTGACTTCTTTTTGTGCTTTGTTTTTTGGCTAAAAAAAGGCAAACTTTTTTCCCCCACTGTTTTGATGTGCCTTTTTTTTCAAGCTTACCAATGACCTATTCATTTGGTTTCTAATTTGTGATTTTGGTTTCTCCCCTTTATGATACATGAGTTAAATTAGAAATTGTATTTAAAATTTAGCTCCCACCTTTTCTGCAATTCTGTAGGGAAGTATCCATCTAGCAAATCTTTGACACACTGTTGAGTCTTGGGATCAGTGTAGGGTCTGAACGGGCCGTCAAACATCATGATGCCATTGGCATAGAGTGTCAGCTGCACTGACTCTGGGACCTCAAACCTCGCCCCGTCAGCTGTCCTTTTAATCTGTGCCACACCCTCTCCAGCCAGGACATTCAAGTCCTTGATATTTTCTATCAACAAATTGAAGTCTATGTTCAGTGGAGCAGGGACCACCGGGAGGGAACCATCCTGCCGCCAAATGCCGAATGGGTTAGAGGAGGCGATTGAATTGTCTGGCGAATCACTGCGTATAGACACCTCCGTGACGTTGTTGTTCTCATCATCGTCGTCGATGCTGTCTGGCAGATAGACATTGGAGCTTGCGTCACTTGATTCGCCTACCCAAACCATTCCATACTCAGCTAAGAAGGTCTCCATTTCATGAATCTGAGATTTTAAAAAAGATATTTCAACGGGAAAACATCAATGCCTGAAACAAATTTTGTGAATGGGATAATAATATGGATGTGGAGAATACAATAACATTTTAATTTTTAATTTTCTTATAAAGAAACCAGGATTCAATATTTCAAACTATTTTAGCAATGTTAATTTTTTATATGCACTTATAAATAATTTAAAAAACACTGAAATGTGTATGTGCTGCAGTTAAGTGTGCAGCAAAATTGCTAGTGCTGTGATTTGGATATCAAGAGCTCAAAAAGTCTTGTAAACATGTATCTGTGACAAGCTAAGACCATGATATGTGAAAATGAATAAATTTATTAAAAAGGTTAGGAAGAAACCTATTAAGAGGTGCAGCAACACAATGAAGAACTGCAAGAAGTCTACTTCAGTGATCAGGGATGTTTGTTTTTTTAATTTTAATTTTTTTTAAAAGGGAGCAAAAATTAGGTCAATGTAAATACAATAAATTTCTGGGCAGGAATATATGGCATTCTTTTTTTTTATGGTAAAGATAGTGAAGCATCAGCATGTACTTCGCATGGACAGCTCGAGACTAGCCCGACAGACCTTCACATGATAACGAGAGGGCCAGAGGAAACCAGGTAGACAGAAAGAAACATTACAAAGAACAATCAACAAAGAAAGCAAAAGTCTTTACACATCCCAAGTACTACATTGAGCGGCATCAAATAGACTCAACTGGAAAACACAAACACCCATCCTATTTAGTCTTCTAGGCCGAAAAGGAAAATCAATCAATCAAAATCTAAGATGGCAAAGTGGAAAGTAATGCAGCAAAAGTTTGCAAGAAAGGTTACAAAAAAAATATGGGGCAATATATATGTTATAGGAACATCACAGTGACTGAAGTCAGCATTAAAGGGAAGAGACATGACATACGTGCCCTGTGGTTACAAGATGCCATACCCCTGAATGAGTTTGTTTTCTAGTTTGAGAAAGGTGGGTAAGTACAGGATAAGCTAATATCATGATGATACTAACAAATTTTTTCTAAAGTAAATTTTATTTACCATGCTTCTTTTTTTGTGTGTGGGTCCTTTGAAAGATTTGAGTATACATTATTTTTTTTAAAAAGAATATGGTAATGCGTGGAAACCCACAAAGCCGTGGCCTGTGAGCGCTGCATCACTTGCCAAACAGATCATCTCTCATGGTCTGTGGACGCAATTATCTTCTGCATAGAAGGAGCGTCTGTATAGATAAGACAAGATTATAAAGGAAAAGCTTCGACACTCACCTGCTGTTGTAACAACAAGCAATGTGTCTCAAGGTCTTTGACCTCACTAGTGCTGGTGCTCTCTTTCCTTGCTTTCTCTGTAATGCGCAATTTGTCTTCAAGTATTTTGATCTGCCTGTCTTTATTTTTGATATCCTTCTCCTGACTCTGAACCTGTAATGATGCCACAAAGTTTAATTTTAAAGAACTGATAAAATAATGCAAATTTCAGGAACATTTTAAATGTTACAGAAGTTTAACTTAAATTTACAGTGCAGTACAGTACTGATTTGCCTCATTAAATTTTAATTTTATTCTTTACAGTTGGAGATATTTAGTGAAGTGTATTCAGCAGATTAGAGATATGCAAAACCAGTAATTTACTGCAATGCTCCACAACATTATTTCACTCCAGGCCATCCAAGATTTCTATGGCTCATCACAATTAAAATATGTTTGTTAAACAACTTATTTACATGAGGAAAAAAAATATTTTTTTTAGAACATTTGTCTTCTGGTGTGAAACTAACAATACCCAGTTAGCATTTTTTACAAAGAGTTTTAACATATAGTGAACAAGATCCTTTCCTCAGTCTCCCAACTGCGTTACATGTGAAATAATGAAATAATAAGTATTTAAATCCCAATTCCATTAGGTCATAAAGAAGTTTGAAGATTGATGAAATTCAGAGCTTCTATTTTAATTATGTTAATGATGTTGACAAATATGTTTATATGGAAATAGAATGCACCAGTTTTCATGTTTGTCCTTTTTTTTTCTTCTCATAAACTCAGTTTTATAATTTTAAAAAATTGCATGCATTTAAGTTAATTGATAATACTTTTTAAAAGCAAATTTTACTTTGTAATGTAGCTGTCATTTTTGCTATTTGCCCTAAGATCTTAGAGATTATTTAGGTTATCATTTGTCTTTGAGTTTCTTCTCTTTTTTTAATCTTCAAAATGTGAGTTTGACCCTAGCTCATCTAGGATTGTCTCAGGACAACCCAGTGTTTTATTGAACACCAGTTGCGGAATTTTGATCTACAGTAAAAAAATTTCTGTTGCTATCATTGAATTCTGCATAAATCTTTTCTTGCTACTATTGATGTAGGTAATGAGTCACAAAAACATGAAAAATCCACTTCAATTTTTAGGAAGACCCTTTTTGATTTAGAACACTTCTTTTAAAGGAGGTACCTACAATATTAAGTCTTATTTTTCCTATTTTAAAAATCTAAATAATACAAAATGAATTTGTAATTTGGTACAGACCTTTTGCTCAAGCAGGGTTATTTTATTCATCATTAGCCTCATAAGTTCATGATCATTTGGAGGAACTTTGGAATCTATTCTTCTTTCTGGAGAAGTATCAGTTCTTGATGTCTCAGGCAGGCGTACAAGCGTCTGGCTGGTGGATACACTTAGGTGAGGCAGGTACTGTTTCTTTTTATCTTCCACCATATGGGAGGTAATTTCTTCAAGGAGTCTACTCTCATCTTCTGAATATTCTGGGTGGCGGAAAGGTATTGGACGATTGCCTATCATATGTCCAGGAAATAAAGGAACTTTGTTCTTTTTTAAGGAATGATAAGGGGAACTCATTTTTCTGTGTTGATAAAGCTGAAAATATAGAGAAGAGAAATAGGTCCTTTTATTTTATTGAATATTGTTACAAATTATATCCACCATAGCATAGCTATAGTGGCCCAAAGCAAAGCATAAGCCATTGGTGGTGAACCTATATGGGGCCACGTGCCCAAAATTTAAAAAAAAACAACACTTATTAATAATTAATATAGCAAAGTGCCAACACTCCAATAAAACTTGAAAATGGGTTAGATGGTTTGATTAAGGAAGTAATATTTTAGTTTTACTTGCTTGCCAGCTGTGGCAAGTCTGCCATAGCTCGCCATCACTGGCATCAGCTGATACTATAATACTCATAGACTAGACAATTATAACTTTAATTTTAATTTCGGCTATAGCCATAGCCCTCATAGGCTAAAGCTAAGGCAAATGTCTACTAATAATTAGTAATAACTTAGTGGATGTTACTAGTGTTATGAATAGTGCTAGCCAGGAAACTGCTGCTACGACTAGTCTTAAAAAATATGCTATGTGCTTACAGTTACGACTAAAGCTGTATTTTAATTATGCTAATACTAATACTAAACCTTAGTTCTCATAATCAAATTTCATGATTACTAGGTAAGCCGATTAATGAATTTTAAAGGTGAAAAACTTGATTGGTGTCAATTTAATGACAAACAGTTATAATTTTAAAAAATCGTAATCTGACATGAGCTTCGCTAGGTGAAGTGATAGTATAGTCGGATGGACGATAGTTATATATATATAGTTTGATGTTAAAACCAATACGTGTTTCTAATGCCGAGCTCGGCGAATTTTTTTTATATATAAAACCATCAGTGTGCTGGTAATTGTAATTTTTGTACTACTTAGGCGTCTTATTCTGAAAAGCAGATACGTTGATTAAATATATTTAAATAAATTTAGATTTTAGAATTAATATACACTACACACTACACATAACACATAAATCAGCCCCGATCTATTAATATCGTATTATATTATATTATTATATATGCGTATAAAATATTATGAAGAGTTTGTAGTTTGTTAAAATATTAATTATTAATTATAGCGACTTAGTTTTTTTAAGTGTTTACTGCTAAGACAAGACGTAGCAAATGTTAAAGAGTTACAGAATATATTATTATATTATATTTATTAAATAATTGATTATAATTTAAATGATATATTATATTTATATAATTATTAATTATAATTATTTAATTTCGGATAAAGTCTAATTATTTAATTATCAACCATTGAAAGTACTGATTAAAATTTTAAATTAAGGATTCACTGCTAAATACCAGATAATACCAAAACATAAATAGAATAAGTCCAGGCAGCCATGATTTCTTTTCTAAATTTTTTTATTAAGTAGGCCCATCGTATCCATGGACGCCATCCTTCGCACTAATAATTAAGTAATGAGTAATGTAATGCCTTTCGTTATATACATTTTATATGTAACAATCTATTTTGAAATAAATTAGCTTTAAAATTTCATTTTTAAATTTTCCACTTACACTTATTGTTATTCCATTAAAATATAACCCATGAACAAGCATATGATTAAGATTTTAGAATGTTGATAAAGAAGCGCATATTATACAGAATTAACTATTCCGGAAATCAGCAAGAGAGCACCTATAACTTTAAAACTGTAAGCCACTAACAGCAACAAAAAAGACACAAAATAAATAAACCAATTGATAATATAAATTACTAAATTTCATTAGTCAGTTTTGGTGAAAATCTAAGTTAAATTTAAAATGCCTCACACTCACAACCCCCCGAAAAAGACAATTAACAAAAAATCACACACACAATTAATTATGAAGACTAAATTAAATAATTTTAATTTTAAAAAGTGGTGGAAATCGGGCCCGAATTGGAATAAATGTTATTTATTGGAAGAGTTAATAAGTTGAAGTTTGATAACATTAGACTTAGAACTTTTCGTCATTCAAGCAATCAAGGCATCAAGCAGACGCCACGAGTTAATATAAAGGATTTTAAAGAGATACACATGCGAATTGTGTGAGCAAAACAATAGATTAAAGCTTTATTTATAGACTTTTACGCAAGCAGACGTTTCGACTAACTCCGATAAACGCATATATAATAAACTAAAGAATACAACTTTAATCTGAACTCATTTTCGCGCGACAAGGCTGCATCTTCACTTCAAACACCAAATATTTGCTTTTTCGGTCTTCGTCTGGGATGTTCTATAAAAAAAAAGTTCACCGACAAAACGGCCCCGACAAATTGGCCCCAACAAAACGGCCCCCATCAAAACGGCCCCTGTCAAAACGGCCCCGGTAAAAAAGGCCCTGGTCAAAACGGCCTCAGACAAATCGGCTTGGACTAATAGATGTTAATGGAATAAAAAATAAACTCAAATTTTATATTAGTATTTTTACTCACCGTTTCATTGTCAGTTTTAGTTTACAAGAAACAGTAATAATAAGGGGCCGTCCATAAATGACGTCACGCACCTAGAAAAGGGGGGGGGTCACACTTTTGTGACGATGCGTGACGAGGTGGGAGGGAGGGGGTTTGAAGAAATGTGACGTCACATCAAAAGGGTAACTTTAATAAAACTTCCGCTGAAATATTTGGTCGCTTACAATTTATTTAATGACTTTTTTTTCTCCCTTTTTAAAAAAATAATCAGTGCTTCTCAATGTGCCGGTCGGTAGGCCATCAGACGCTGGTTGGCGTATGCTATCAAGACACGAAAATTAAATCTAATTATAATCCTTTAGTTTGACAATCCACAAGATAGCATATGAAATTGTTACACTGCGTCTTTTTATGTTGACATCAAAGCATTTGTGATGTAACCACAGCTCCGTTTGGTTCTCTCATGGCAGGAGTCGTAAAACTTTTTTGCCCGTTACCCCAAAATATACAAGTTTATGTGTGCGTTACGGCTCTAGGTCCTGTTCACATGACTCGGGGATTTGGGGGAGCGTCGTTAGCCCCCCACCCCTACCCCGAAAATGGTACTGGTGAGTTTTAAAAGCATGACAAGTGTCTAAAAATGATCTGAATAGGATTATGTGTATATATTTTAAGTCAAAACGACACGGAATATCCTTTTTCTTTAAAAGGGGAGGGGGGATCTATTTGATAGAATTAAAAACGTTTTAAGTTTGATATAATTGTTCCATTGGTTTTTGGTCAAACGCCCCTGGCCATTCTAGTCTTCTAGATCAGTGCTTCTCAGAGTGGTGGTCCGCGGACCGGTGCCGGTCCATGGGCCATCCGCTGCCGGTCCGCAGATGTTCTCAAAAAAAGGACAGAAAAAATTGTCAGTGCAGGGAAAATAGTGCACCGGTCCCTGGTTTAATGGAAAAAATTCCTGCTGGTCCGCCATACTAAAAAGTTTGAGAAGCACTGTTCTAGATATAACGGTAAATGAGCCAATTTAAAATTAGTCAAGTATTCATTAACTTTATTGAATGCATCAAATTCTTGACATCGCAATTCGAGAGGAGCACAAAACAACTTTTCTTCTTAGCTCAGTTTTTAAGGCATTAATTTTAAATATCACATAAAGGATACGTGATACAGACGAGTCATGTGGATTAAGATTATTGTCACTCGTGTCAATATAAATGAAAGTATGGTAGATTTAGGTGTCTTCATATAGTGCGTAGGTAAGAAGTCTACATAGTTGTCAAATTTTTTTTAAAAAATGCATTTTCTGGAAGGAAACGGTTCAATAATGGGCATATGTTCCTAGCGTACACGTACACATGACTTATTTTAATATATGTAGCGGATTGTAGTAGATGTTATATGTCCCAAATGAGTCTGCGTTACCCCCAAGAATTCCCTTTTTGACTCCAGTTGAGGTTATTTACCTCTGTTCGCCGACGTCAATCTTACGGGATGCCCGTCAGTCAATTGAGGGATTTTTTAAAAATACATTTTAAAAATGTTATTTTTAAATATTTTTTTTCTAAACAAAGACGTTAACCGTGATGATTAATAGTCAATGTTTAATTTGTATGCATTAAAATAAAATATAAGCTAAGCATGTTAACACAGTTCGTTTTCTGAAGGCCGGTTAAAACGTTTTTTTAAAAAAAACATCACGTGGGTTACGATATTACAATGTAGATCTTCACTAAATAAATAATAAATTCTTAAATAACAATAAAAGTGATTTGAAACATACTTATTTTCAAATAGAAAATAAAGTTGTTGTTTTTTTAGGGGGGGGGGTCAAAGATTTGTGACTTTTTTAGAGGGGGGGGTCTAAGTTTTTGTGACGACGCGTGACGAGAGGGGGGAGGGGGTTAAAATCGGCAAAAATCGCGTGACGTCATTTATGGACGGCCCCTAACATCACACGAAATAATTTAATAACAGTTACTCTATATCTTATCTTATCTGTTACAGACGCTCCTTCCATACAGAAGATTATTGCGCCCTACGCTTATCTATTGTTTGTGTTTAGTCCTGCATTCTTATTAGAGTGTTAAATGTTGATAAAGTGTTGGGTTTCCTCAGGCAACCCATTTCACGCCCGAATTCCGGACAGGAAGAACGAACATTTGTGTGTGTTTGTTCTTGCATATGGAATAAGAAAGGTGTTTTTACCCTTATGTCTATCTGAGGGTTGTATTAAGTTATCTTTGTGTTGTATTTCTAAATAAGAATTAATTGCTTTATGTATAATTACTGCTTTACTCTTGGTTCTTCTATCCTCTAGTGTTTCAAGGTTTAATGATTTAACTAATGGTGTTATTCTTGTCAGTCTTCTTTACAGAAGATGCATTTTCTAGTACAGGTCTCACCAAGGTGAGGTAGCATTTTAGTTTTATATCCCTATTACATTTGTAAACGTTTCTTTCTATAAAGCCTAAGGTTTTGTTTGATTTTTTAATAAATTCATTGACATGGGGATTCCATGATAGTTTCTCATTTATCATGACTCCTAAGTATTTTGCATCTTTAGTTTGGGTTAGTTCTTTTCCATGAATGTAATATTTTGAATTTATTTGTTTCTTTTTCATTTTGTTACTCTTAACAGTTGACACTTTTCTGGGTGGAAAGACATACTCCAGTTAGTTTCCCATTTTATCAATTCATCTAAGTCTTTTTGTAAAATTTTGCTATCTTGTTCTGATTTAATTGTTCTATAGATTATACAATCATCAGCAAATAACCTAACTTTTGTTCCTGTTGAGATGTTGTTGGGTAAATTATTTATATAAATTAAAAAGAGTAAGGGACCTAGCACAGTTCCTTGTGGAACTCCTGAGTTAACCTTTATTGGTGCAGATTTTGATCCATTAATTATTACAGTTTGCTCCCTGCCCAAAAGGAAGTCTTGGATCCAGTGATGTATGGGAACCTGAGATTCCAAAGTAGTTAAGTTTTTTAAGTAAACTAAGGTGGTGAACTTTGTCAAATGCTTTTGAGAAGTCTAGTAATATTGTATCTACTTTGATCATTATTATTGTCTAAGCCTTTTGATAGTTCATCTATTAAGCCTATTAATTGTGTTTCACATGATCTGTTTTTTCTAAAGCCGAGTTGATGTGGGCATAAGGGCATTATATTTGTCTAGGTGGTTAATTATTCTACTATTATTCTATTATTCTAGTATGTGTTCTAGTAATTTACAGGTGATACTAGTAAGTGGTACAGGTCTGTAATTACCAGGGTCTGATTTATCACCTTTCTTAAAGAGTGGAGTTACGTTAGCTAATTTACAATCCTGGGGCACTTTACCCTGGTTTAGAGAGGCTTGAAAAAGAACTACAAGGATTGGGGACAGTTCATTGCTTAGTTCTTTTAATATCCTTGCAGGCAATTCATCTGGGCCAGTAACTTTGTTTATTTTAAAGTTTTTTAGGAGTGAATGTATACCTATCTCGTCTACAGTTATGCTACCTATTTCTTCCATTTTATTTAAATTTATTAAAAATTCCTTGTGGCCTGAGGCAGAAATCGATGATGCAAAATATGTGTTAAGGATATTAGCTTTACTATTATTATTATTATAATACTATTAGTCATAAGTTATGTATAATTTTGTTAAAGTGTGTTTATTTGTATTAATTTAATTATATGGTAGCAAGTCACAATTGTTTGTTGAGAAGAAATAATATCATAAAATCACAAGAAGTAATTTTACCATTTGACCACTTTCTTAAAAGATGAAAAAGTTTATTAAAATTTAAAATGCAAAAAAAAATTAAAAAAAAATGTTTATTTTTGTAAAAAGAAATCTTAACAATTTGTCTGGGGCCATTTTGACCAGGGCCGTTTTGACCAGGGCCGATTTGTCTGGGTCCGTTTTGACCAGGGCCTATTTGTCTGGGGTCGTTTTGACCGTGGCCGTTTTGACCGTGGCCATTTTGACAGGGGCCGTTTTGTCCGGGGCCGATTTGACCGGGGCCGTTTTGACAAAGGCCGTTTTGACCAGGGCCGTTTTGACAGGGGCCGTTATGTCTGTGCCGTTTTGACGGGTCACCATAAAAAAGCCACGGTTTTCTCATAAAAATCACCACCATTTATGTATTTATAATTTATTTTTTTTATTTTTTAAAAATTTTTTAATTTATTTTTTTAATTTTTGTTTGTTTGTTTGTTTGTTGCTGGAGCATAATTTTCCCCAAATAGGAAAATACATTTAAATGTAAGGCTCTCTGCTAATATTAATATATTTTTTAAAAAGAAAGAAGAAAAAAAATAAGAAGAAAAGAGGGCTACTGAGATCAATGAAAAGCTTTCGAAGTTTTGACTACCAACGCTTGTATATTAAAAAAAAATTTTTTAAAAGTTTTCTGCTCCTTAATTCCTTATCCATGACGAAATATAACTCTTCGGTCTGAAGTGTTTGTCGTGTGCAAAGCATACGACCTAAATACCCATACCCATCTGGACTTCATAAAAACAGTTTGGTATGTAACATTTGTTTTTCTTTAAGTCTATTTGTTGGGCGCATTCATTGTTATTGTTGCTGACAGTGACAGATACCACCTCCTACTCAGCGTAAATATTGTGGCGAACATAAATTCATAAATCATATTTAGGCAATTTACTAGGAAGTATGACCAGGTGCTTACTTAAAAGATGTAAACATTTTCACACAATAGCGCGTAGCCATTTGATTTAGGATGCATAAAGAAAACAAACTAATCATGCATCGAAAAAATTGTTACATTTATTTTTATCACCATCAAGGAATTGAAGAATCTAAAACTGAATTCATTTTGTATTATTAAAAAAGAAAAAAAAATGAAAATTAAAAAAAACAAAATTACATGAAAACTATAGCTTCCACAATATTCTTCAAATTACTAAACTGGAAAACTAGGTTATGTGTTTAATAATTCTTCTATTAAATCACCCCACCCCCACACATTAAAAAAAAAGAGAGAAAAAAAGAAAACTTACTTTTTAAAATGATTAAATAAAATGAAACAAAACCAAATTTTCAATGCCGTTTTTTGAAGTATCGATCAACACACTATGAACTGTCATCAATTTTATTTTAATAATTATAAACGACATCAATTTTAAATTACTATGATTATCGACTACTTTTTCTTTCAGGCTGTATTTTTAAAAATATTTTATTTTCTTTGCTGCAGTTAAAATAGTCTACGCTGAGTAAAAAAAAGCAAACAACTTTAAGAAAAACATTGCTAATGGAAATCTATCAAAACAAATTCAAGTCACTTGATGAATTAATCCTCCGTGAATGATGACTTGGGCAAGGTCTTATGCAAATTTACTAAATAAAAATATTTAACTATATTTCCAAAAAAAAATTGTGTAACAAAAATATTGCGCGGTTCTCACTATGTTACATTGAATAGTAGTTCCCCGTTTCTTGAAGGTTCATTTTCTGTACCCTAAGCTCCCATTTCCAACTCTCCCCACGCCCACACCCTTCCCCCATGAGAATGACGCAGTTAATGTGAGGTCATGAGATTTCAGAAGAAAAAAACAAAGAAAAAAACCCACATATTTTTAGTTGGTATATCAGAGTGAGCGCCCTTTACAATTATGTTAGAGAACTGGATCATGAGAACTGAGATATAATATATTATTGACATTGAACAGTGTGGAACGGTGACAACTTAGGCAATATGTATCACTTTTATGTACTAAACGTTCTGTTTACACTATTTCGCCCTCAAATGTTTGGGTATTTTATAACGTTTTAAGCTTTAGACCAATTTCTAACAATGCAACTTACATCGACATTTCTTTCGAAAAATTTTCATTATTTTTACTCTAAATTTTACAAAAATCTTATGGTCGAAAATATCAGTATTCAGGTTTACATAAAAACAGATCTTTTAAAAAATTTAAAAAATGTTTTTGGATTTTTAAAAAAAATTGGTTCTCGAAATTTGTGTTGCTTCTATTTTTAATTAAATAAAAAATAAATAAAAACAACAACCCGAGGGGAAGTCACCGGGGATGCGGTTAGGGCATTTTTGTTTACACCATACGGAGGGAGGCATGGCGTTTTTAACTGCACAGTTGATTCGAGGAAGTAGGCGGCAACTTTTTATCGCGCCCTGGGGTCATTACTCTAACTCAAAGCCATGCCGCTGCTAAAATCATATGTTGTCTTTGCAGTGACAATCCCCCTTGACTGTTCGCCTAACTGTAGGTTCTTACCTAATCAATCCTGAAACAAGACCGACCCCCCCCCCGACCCCCATGTCATTCATGTCGTGCACCTGATGACTGTTGTCTCGTCACCTCCAGCTTTTCAACCAACCAGACCCTTACCTGCGTCACACCAGACCCAAAAAAAACAACAACACAAACCAAGAAGAAAAAAACAAAAACAAAGAGTTGTGACCCTGTGTAGGGAAACATGGAAATGAAAGCTCTTCCCACATATAACGTAACAACATACGTCTTCTCAGCGAACCGGCTGAATTGTCACTTCTCGCGCTCTCAAATAACTTCGTGGTTTCTACCTTCGAGTTTTAAGACTTCAACCTCTTTACACATTTGATACAGATCCTGACGTTTGTCATAGATTGAATTTGAGGAAGATATCTTCTAAGGAATAATCAGTTTGATGAAACTTTAAAAAAAACATTGTGTGTGTGTGTGTACTTTATAATACGTTATTCAAGTGAATGGTGGTCGGTTGCCTTGTTAATTAGGTACTTCAAAGAAAGAGCAGCACACTGAGACTTATACCGTCACAAGTTATCGTGCCTGAGTTGACGTCATTATGAGAAACTCACAACACATTGGAGGTACGTTTTGCCTTTCATATCTTCTTTTGTTTGATCGTCTGATAAGAATAGTCATTTGTTTACCCATTTGTTTAAAGACCTGAACTGTTTCGCTATTATAATGTGACAAACTCGGGGCATGTTTTAACCCGGGACATATGTCATTTTGTTGATGAATAAAATCAAATTAGAATTCACAGGCGTGTTATTACGTGTGTGTGGAGGGAGGGGGGTAGCTGTGCCTTATGTCATAGGAATTTAAAATATGCATTTATATTTAATTAGGGTAAAAAATTCGGGAAAATATCTTAATTATGACTATTTACATTCTAAATTGTATTAAATGTTTAGCTTATTTAGCTGATGAAGTTAGCCGTATTCAGTAAAAGGACTATAATACTGAATAAGTCACAAAGATTTTTTTCATCCATATGCAACAAATTAATACGTTATGTTATCACACACCCAGCACACTTAGCGAATTTCGATTTTTAATTATGGTACATATTGTTGGTACGTGCCATTAAACTTCGAATAATTAATTGAATTCCGAAATAGAAACAATGAAATAAATACATGCGTGCTGTTCAGAATGTCTATTTATGGAATTAAATTATTTCATAATATCACTTGACATTGGTCCAGGAGGAAGTTCTTGCTCAGATTCAGGATATTTTGTTTTGGTTGGGGTGGGGTGGGAGAAGAGGAAAACAGCACATACCTCACTTATTTGGAGTGGGGTCGGAGAAGGGGACAACGGTACACACCTCAATTATTTGGAGTGGTGTGGGAGAAGGGGACGATGGCACATACCTCACTTATTTGGAGTGGAGTGGGAGAAGGGGACAACGACACACACCTCACTTATCTGGAGTGTGGTCGGAGAAAGGGACAACGACACACACCTCACTTATCTGGAGTGGGGTCGGAGAAGGGGACAACGACACACACCTTACTTATTTGGAGTTGGGTGGGAGAAGGGGACAACGACACACACCTCACTAATCTGGAGTGGGGTCGGAGAAGGGGACAACGACACACACCTCACTTATCTGGAGTGGGGTCGGAGAAGGGGACAACGACAGACACCTCACTTATTTGGAGTGGGGTCGGAGAAGGGGACAACGGCACACACCTCACTTATTTGGAGTGGGGTCGGAGAAGGGGACAATGGCACATACCTCACCTATTTGGAGTGGGGGCGGAGAAGGGGACAACGGCACATACCTCACTTATTTGGAGTGGGGTCGGAGAAGGGGACAATGGCACATACCTCACCTATTTGGAGTGGGGTGGGAGAAGGGGACAATGGCATACACCTCACTTATTTGGAGTGGTGTGGGAGAAGGGGGGCAACGGCACATAACTCACTTATTTGGAGTGGTGTGGGAGAAGGGGCGGGACAACGGCACATACCTCACTTATTTGGAGTGGGTGTGGGAGAAGGGCGGACAACGGCACATACCTCACTTATTTGGAGTGGGGTGGGAGAAGGGGACAATGGCACACACCTCACTTATTTGGAGTGGGGTCGGAGAAGGGGACAACGGCACACACCTCACTTATTTGGAGTGGGGTCGGGAGAAGGGGACAATGGCACATACCTCACCTATTTGGAGGGAGTGGGAGAAGGGGACAACGACACACACCTCACTTATCTGGAGTGGGGTGGGAGAAGGGGACAACGACACACACCTCACTTATTTGGAGTGGGATGGGAGAAGGGGACAACGGCACACGGCACACACCTCACTTATTTGGAGTGGGGTCGGAGAAGGGGACAATGGCACACACATCACTTATTTGGAGTGGGGTGGGAGAAGGGGACAATGGCACATACCTCACTTATTTCAATTAAAATTATTTAGCTTTTAACCTTGTGCTGAGGTTGTCCCATAGGAAACACCAGATCAAAGTCCCCATAAGAAGCTAACTCTGGAACTTACATATCCAAGCTACTAATAATACTTTAACGACACCCCCCCCCCAAATCGCATACGATCATTTTTGTTTTTGTCGCACAGTTATTCTCTTGCTGACCATGGTGGCAGCAGTGTCGCCATTCTTTGCGCCCCCCACGTATTGTGAATCTGACCCGGAACTGCAGCGGATGTTACTTTTCTCGTGTTTCTTGGAGCAAGGTTTTTCCCACGTCGAGAGTATGTCACTGTTTACTGTGAACCTTGAGTTTGTATGTAGGTGAGTACACATTACAATTTTTATAAAATAACTGCCAGAGTATGCTTATCGTTTCTCCTGTGTAGGTGGATGCTAAAGTCTTATACCATAACTGCCAGAATATGTGTATCACTTTTCATTTGTCATCATCATCATCATCATCATCATCATAGCATCATCATCATCTCTCATCATAGCACAAAGGCTCTTCAGTCATATGGCCTAGGCCAGTCTCTTCAGTCATATGGTCCTAGGCCAGTCTCTTCAGGCATATTGGTCCTAGGCCAGTCTCTTCAGGCATATTGGTCCTAGGCCAGTCTCTTCAGACATATTGGTCCTAGGCCAGTCTCTTCAGGTATATTGGTCCTAGGCCAGTCTCTTCAGACATATTGGTCCTAGGCCAGTCTCTTCAGGTATATTGGTCCTAGGCCAGTCTCTTCAGACATATTGGTCCTAGGCCATTCTCTTCAGGCATATTGGTCCTAGGCCAGTCTCTTCAGACATATTGGTCCTAGGCCAGTCTCGTCAGCTTGCCACAGTTCTGCCGTCATAAGCAAAAAAGTACTCATCTACGTTTTTATTGTAAAATGACTTAAAGGTACATTTAGTATTTTATTAAAACAATATATCATATTAGTAAACAAGAAAGCCGTAAGCGGTCTCCAAGTAGTGTAATTTCTATAGTCTAGGACAGTGCTTCTCAAAGTGGTGGTCCGCGGACTGGTGCCGGTCCGTGGGCCATCCGATGCCGGTCCGCAGAAGTTACCAAGATAGGACATTTCGCTACCACGTCAGTACAGGCAAATAGTTGACCGGTCCCTGGTGCAATGGAAAAATTCCTTCCGGTCCGCCACACTAAAAAGTTTGAGAAGCACTGGTCTAGGAGACGTAAGTGCATTTTGAACTTAGGGACTGTTACAAACCATTTCCCCTGTTTTGCTCAAAATCTACCTATGTGGAGATAAGTACTTTTTTGCTTATGACGGCAAAGTTGTGCCCACTCTTTTTTAGTGTCTGCCTCCAGCAGTTCCCTTCTATAAGTCATTTAGGGCCAACCTCTTTTTGTCTTGCCCTGGGGGTTCCAAGCAAGGGCTTGCCTCGTGGCACTCAATGTGGGCTTTCTGAAGTCGTGGCCGATCCATCGCCATCTGCGTTGGCAGACTAACTCTTCCTCTGATTCTTGTTGTGCGCGTCATCAGAGGTCCTCGATGGTGATAACGTTGGGCCATCGGGTTCGGAGAATCATTCGAGATTCTGAGACATTAGCTGATAAACGCCTGTAGCGCTTTTTTTAAAAAAAAACCTGCAGCTGTTGTTCGCCATGTTTCTGCTCCATATCTTCCTAAGTAGGTCTGTACAATAGTCTCATACCATAACAGCCAGAATATGAGTATCATAACTCCTATGTGAGGCAAGGGTACACTATCATTTTATACCATAAATAACAGCACGCGCTTATCATGATTGTAGGTGTAAAACAAAACAACCCATGTACATTACAGGTTTCAAATTAAATAGAATCACCCTCCCCTCTCTTCCAAAAAAAATGCTGGTTGATCAAAGAAACGTTGGGACCAGAAGAGAGCAAATTGAGTCCTTAGATACACGGTTTAACTGAGGATGTGAATATGTTATACTAGCGACGCATGGTTTCATAGGCAACCCGTGTAATTAAAACACTCAAACTGTTGCAGTAATTCGGGAACTTCTCATATTATAAAGTGATTTACGAAAATCACTTGATAGAAACAATGGCTCTATATTTAATTGTTCCGGACGCTATGTAAGGTTAATTAAAAAGATGAATTTTAATGATATATTATTGGTGCACTCCGAGCGTAGTATGATAGTAAATGTAAGGATCACGCCCAATAGCATGGCTGTGAAGAACTCATTTGTGTTGACACCTCGTGATGGATGAGTGAGTCTGGCAGTAAGTCTGTGTTATTGGTCGTTTAAACATATAGAGAGAAAGATGATGATTCGAATGACATAATAATAATAGATTTATAATTTATATAGCGCTGTACCCCAGTAAGAAACTGGGACTCACGGCGCTTTACATAAAAATATTAACATACATATAAGTATGAGTTATCAATGCATTCAATAAACATTCGTTTCCTAGCAACCACATAAATGAAAATACGGTATACTTAAGCTGCGTTTATCGCAAGAAGAAATGTTTTAAATTTTAATTTTGAAAGTGACGTTTGAAGAGATTTGTCTTTAGTGCAGTCCTGAAGGCCTTAGTAGTTGGAATAATGCGAATGTTTAATAATAGAGAATCCATTGTTTGGCGGCACAAAAAGAGAAAGACCTTTCGCCAAATGTTTTAGTGTATGTCTTTTGGAACAGAGAGAATACCTGTGTCTACAGAAGAGCGTAGCTGACGAGTGGGTGAGTGCAGTGGCGTAGCTAGAGGGGGGCGGTGGGCGGCGGTCCGCCCCGGGCGGCACACATTTAGGGGCGGCATTTGTGGGCATTTTAAAAGTGCAACCTATTCCGACAACCACCCTTTTCTTTTGAAGGGGGAAAACCAAGGTGAAACAAAAATATTCGTAATTACTAGTCCTGATTAACGGACTCCCACAACATTTGTTTGATTACATAGTGGATGTGTGCATGTTATAAGTAACGCAAAACAGTTCAAAAATTTTAAATCACTCAAAAAAGTTATCCATTTGTTTGGAAATTTAAGTGGTATACGGTACGAACAGATGACGCTTTTAGATGAAAACTACACAAAAACACATCACCGCTGGGCCCAATAATGTGCTATAAATATCACCACGATCGTTTTTGCGTGGAATTTCGACATTCGCAGAATGATGCGCGAACAAGTACCTACAATTCATGGTGGTTCAAATATTGTGTTTAACTTGCAAGTAGTAATTTATATAAAATATGGGTAATTTATATTACCGTTTGAGTTTTCAGAAAATTACTGTTAGGTACGTTATTAAAAATTAAATTTATTTTGTTTTTATTGCATTAAAGTAGCACACATAATTTGTGCTTTTCATTAAAATACTGTTATTCATTAAATTTTTTACACCTATCCAATTAAAGTAATGTGTAAATAATTTGAATTCGTCTATTTTATGGAAAATTATTAAGATCTATGGCAAAAAAATGAAAATATTCAAATTTCTCCTTTAATAAACACCACAACAGGCATAAATAATTTCGACAAAGACATACTTTTTAATTGACATCTGAAGAAGTTACTAGTAAAACGAGATAAGATGTTTAAATTTTACTCAATTCAATGCCATCTTTTTATTTTCTATGTTATCTCAATTTATGGGAACCCGTCATTTTTTAAATTAATGCTAACCAATTGCATGGAACAAAGAGATGTGCTAATACAAAACGCTGTTATATCAGTCAAACCATTTGTGAAGAGTTAAAGATATCAACTGAAACGCTGAGTTAGAAGGAGAAAAAAATATGAGTGGTGAAAATTAAGAAGACGTGGTTATATCTTTAGAACGAGAAGTACAACAGGCAATGTTTTTATCCATGGATGGAATTATAACAGAAAACAAAAGAACGCTTTGATGAGTTGCAAGTCCTTGCAAGAAAATATTCGTAAATAATACCATGTAACATGCTAAATGAAGCATTTGAGCATCAAATAAATTACTTTATTGATTATTGATAAAGAACAGTTCAATACTGAAAGAAAAAGGCTCCAGGTTTTTATGGCGGTACCTAACTACAAGAATAGGCATTATATTAGAAAAACGGGGGGAAATGTCCCCCTTGATCTATTCAAATTTATTCAACATTAAGATTTAAACATTCTGTACCCAAACATTGTAATTTTGCTATGAATTTTTTCAATAATTGCTATAAGTGTCGCTAGTTGTGAAAGGAGGTTCTCCAAAGAGAAGTTGATAAAAATTATCTTCCTTCCACAATGAGCGATTTAAGACAGCAAAATCTTGCAGTATTGTCCAAAGAACAAGATATTACAAATAATTTAAATTTTGATAGCATAATACACGATTTTTCTGTTATGAAAGTTACGAAATTAAATGTAAAAATATGATTACATACTAATGTATACAATTTCTTTGTTTGTAAAAAAAATCATTTATTTATAAATATAAAATAAAAGCATACTAATTGATGTTTTTTGGGGTTAAATTTGGAATATGTTTTGTCTTATTTATTTGGGGAACCTGCAACCTCAGTAACTTTCTTGTGGCCTTTAAAAATATATAGTGTTTTTTATAAATGTGTATTTATTGGTATATCATCTTATGCGGCCTCTTTAATTACTGCTTACATAAATATGGCATGCAATGGTAAACATGTTCCCCAGCTTTACTTCGTTTCAATTGCAATTATTTATTCATGTTTATTAATTTATAAAACCATCATATAATCGACTAATTTGCCGTCCATAAATTACGTCACGCAATTTTGGATGATTTTTCACCCCCTCCGCCCTCATCACACGTCGCCACAAAAACTTAGACCCTTTCTTCAATAATAATATCTTACAAGTTTTGACCCTCCCCCCCCCCACCATAGAAGCCGTATTTCCTATTTGAAAATAAGCATGTTTCAAATGAAGTTTTTTCATTTAAGTATGTTTTTAGTGAAAGGCTGCATAGTAAAATCGTAACACGCGTTTTACATAAACGTCATTAAATACAGTGTCAGTAATCAATATTAAAGTGGAACTTTCATTTAAAGTTATGCGTTTTGACATGACGTCACATTTCTCAAACACACCCCTCACACCCCTCTCGTCACACATCGTAACAAATGTATAACTCCCCCCCCCCAGGTGCGTGACGTAATTTATGGACGGTCCCTAAATAGGGCGGCACATTGGAGACCGCAACGGGCGGCAAAAGTGCTAGCTACGCCACTGGGATGAGTGGACAGAGAGAATTTCATTAAGTTTAAGATAGGAAGGGCATAAGTCAGAAAAGAAGTTGTGACAGAGAACGGACAGTTTTTAATCTATACGGGCTTGTATAATTTATGATGACGAAATTATAAGCCATATCATCTTGTCATCAGAATGCGTGTCGAGTTCCTCAATGCCATCAAATGCCAAATTCGATACCTCAAACGCTGCTCACCGGAAACAGCTCAGATGGCCCCCAGCGTGGAACCCACTGGGATACCAAGCTACCTCAACGGCGTGTGCAACACTCAAGGTGGGTCTCATAAACTTCTCAATGAATTTAAAAGTTTTAAAAAAAAACTTTATTTTTCCACCAGGAACGCTTAACATAATTGCATAAAGTGCGGTGGGAAATAATAAATTATATATTATATATATATATATATATAATATATATATATTATATATATATATATATATATATATATATATATATATATATAAATGATATATTAAAGTTATGCATAAAATATGACTTAGTCCATCATAATTCGCTTTGGCAACGGGGTGTCATAATGACATTAAAAGTTTACAGGTCTTTTAAGGGTGATCTGTTCACTAGGAAGCTGCTTATTCTCAACAACAGATTCCACCAAAGTCTGTTAATTCTGCAACTTCCAAATAAATAATAATATATTAATATAATAATGAACAATTGTTTTAAAATCATACATATTCGTTTTACTCAATCGGACCGATCAATGTACATAATTCCCGTTGTCTGTATGGTTGTAATGTAATGTAACGCTGATAGGTGGCGCTACGATCGATTTTGTTTTATAGTGCTGCACCAAAAATAACACTTTTCGAACGTTCCGCATAAAAGTGTTCAATATGATCATAAATGAATCAAATAAAAATAAATAAAATAAATGAAAGTTCTATTTCTATATTACGTTATTTTTTAACCTGATGTGTATTTATTTTGAAAACTTACGTCATTTTTGACGGGTGATACACTAGTGTCTAATCATAATTGTCGATTTTTAAAGAAAATATCAGTAAATAGTATATATAATATTTAAATATTTATATATTTATTTCTAAGACTATTTGAGGAAGCCAGTCAATATACACTAAAATTAGTGACGTGTTACATACTCAAGTTACATCAATAAGTGTTACATCAATACCCGCTAAAGTAGGCCAGATGTTATTTCATTACTCACTAATGTATATCTGTGTTCAATAAAGTAGGTCAGATGTTACACAAATGCTCACTAAAGTACTATAGGTCATGTGTGATTTTCATGCTGTCTCACCGTCCAGGTTTCAACGCCACGTGCTATGATGAGAGGAAATCTGACGTTAATACCTGCACGCGCTCCTCACTGCAGCAGACGATGCAACAACTCGGGCCGGATCATGACGTCTGCCATTTGTGAGTTGATCACGACACGTAGATACACGCAAATTCATCGCAGACAAAGCCTGACTTAACCATGATTTATTGCTGTTTGTTAAATGGTGATACTAAGGCTGTACTCGACGTGTTACGCAGCAAACACGTTACAATTTAAAATATGTTTAAATATGTTTAAATATGTTTATAAACCATGGCATAAAATATGAACTACAAGAGGCGTCACCAAGGTTGGTGTCACCCAGTGTGGTAGCTCGTGTTTTCGCCTTCTCATGGCCTACCCCAGGGGTGGGCAAAATTTTTAGGGCGAGGGCCGCATTAGTAAGAAATGAAACATCAAGGGGCCGCACCTAACAAAATTTAGCATCGATTCAAGTACAAACATATATCTTTAACATAAATTTATTGATTTTTTCGATTTTACCGCAGGCTTCCGTGGGCCACAAAAAAACTCCATAGCGGGCCGCATGCGGCCCGCGGGCCTTAGTTTGCCCACCCTTGGCCTACCCCTTAGAACCCCTCCTCCGAGTCTGCCCTTTCCAAATAACGGGAACATACTTAAGTTTAGACTTTGATGCCACCATTTGTGATGGTGTCACCTGGTGCGGTTCGCAAACTCAAGTGACTCCTCTGTTAACCACACCAAAGGACTGCAAATTATTTATGTAATTTTAAAAATTCATTAATTAAAGAAAAATTGTTTGCATTTGAATTTTTTCACCAGCGTTTGAGTTATTCCCCTGATTGTTGTTTTTTATCTATACGATAATATTACATCCTTAAGTTCAATTATTAAAAAGTAACCTAAAATTGCCCTAATCAATTCTATCAATTCCAGCATGGCCGTGCACGCTGCCGACTGCGCCAAGGCGTCGCTGGTGGACTGTGGTGACATCACGGTGGCCACTATTGTCAAGTTTCTGCCGTCGACGCGACCCTCGAAATGTTTGGCGGGAAGTTAAGGAAGCTGGACAACATCCGATGGTCATTTCAACCATTCAATTATATTGTATTATAACTCTGTTAGTTACGATGTTTGTTTAACAATGTTATAAAAAATAAACATTCTTTTAAATAAACATCTAGTATTTTATTTTTCATATTGACTTGGTGAACAACGAATGGTTATAGTTTGCTTGTTCTTTGTATGAGACAAACAGCTGACACACAATGTCCTCTAACCAATCAGAGCACGCGCACGTGCGCACACAATGTCCTCAAACCAATCAGAGCGCACGCACATGCACACACAATGCCCTCTAACCAATCAGATTGCACGATCGCGCACATGCGAACACAATGTCTTCTAGCCCAGGTCTTCTCAAACTTTTTTATTACGGCGGACCGACAGGAATTTTTCTATTACACCATGAATTTATATCATGCTACATGTCGTCCAAGAATTTTGAAAAGAATAATTTATTGTCTTTCACTTGTCTCCATTGGTCTTTATGGTCGTAGGCGGTACCTACTCTACTTGAACTAACTATATTATGGTCGTGGGCGGTGCCTACTCTACTTGAACTAACTATATTATGGTCGTGGGCGGTACCTACTCTACTTGAACTAACTATATTATGGTCGTGGGCGGTACCTACTCTACTTGAACTAACTATATTATGGTCGTGGGTGGTGCCTACTCTACTTGAACTAACTATATTATGGTCGTGGGCGGTACCTACTCTACTTGAACTAACTATATTATGGTCGTGGGCGGTGCCTACTCTACTTGAACTAACTATACTTTGGTCGTGGGCGGTGCCTACTCTACTTGAACTAACTATATTATGGTCGTGGGCGGTATCTGCTCTACTTGAACTAACTATATTATGATCTTCATTGTCAAGGGCTGTAACTATGATTTGTTTTCTAAAAGTGTTTCTTGAGAATAAAAGGTATCAAATGATGGGCCTCATTTTTATCAATGATAAAAAAATTTATATTAATAGTCAATGATTGTCTCACCGATTATGTGAGTAACAAAAAATTAAATTTGATTGTGTTGATTTTATTTCTACGCTCAATTAGCACATCTTATGAAATATTTGAACTAAAAAAAATAGCATAAAATATAGCGATGTTTTCGTTTTATTCTCAAATTTGTTTTAACAGAGAGGTACGAAAATCATTGCATTTCATTGTCATTGTATCCCTAATTATAGGGAACGAAGTCAAGGGGCGTGCCACTTGCATAAAAAGCACTTTATAATTGCTGTGCTTGTTATATTTCTAAAATAGTTAAAGATTTATATAGATTAACCTTAATATATTAATTTTAAAGTTTCCATGAGTAGAAATAAATGAAATATTTAAATTTAATTTATTTATTTGAATTTACGTTTTATAAAAATAAGTTTAAGATACTAAAAATATATTTTTTTGCAAGTAACACACGTTAATAATAATATGTCCAACAGTAGAGTAAATTAAATTTCAAATAAGATTAAAAGAAATTTACAATTATTATAATGTCACCTAAATTTTCTCAAGAACAACGCAACTGATAAAATATATATTTTTACCGGTGCTTTGTGGTGCAGCGATTACGGGCAATTAAATTGTAATGCATAACATATGTTACAATAAAAAATTATTTTAAGATGAAGTATTCTTTCTCACTGACAAAATATAGAGCCTATTTGTAAATCCATATAGTTGAAAATATAATTATCCTATTATTTATTTATATTTGGATACAAATTATGTCATCCAACAATTTTGAAAGGAATAATCTTAAGCCTTGATTGATTAATGTTCATTTCATATCGTCTTCATTCCATATTTAAATATGTTGATGATGGCAATCATCGTGGTTTTTCCCCCAAACTTTTTAAAAAGTTGATTATATTTTAATAAATTTGTATTCTGAGTCAGGCGTAAGTTTTAATAAACGAGAACATAAAATATAATGAAAAAGCCGTGGAACTTTATTAAAAAGTAATATAGAAACTATTGTTAATACATATGAAAGTTTTTGGTAAATTATTAACTTTAACTAATGGGTCATATAAGCCTGCGTATTTTTTGCAAGTTTATGAAGTCATGGCTCGATTGAGGACAATGCTAAACGCAATGAACGTCGATACTGCTCCTGTAATTTTTCTTAATATTGCTCGTTGAAAAACCAGCTTCATGTAGTTAAAACGGAAGAAGAGTAATGTGAGCAACTTCGGCTAGTTCATGATATTCTGCACTCACGTGAATCCAAGATGATTCAAGAGAGGTCATAGTCATAGTCATAGTTACAAAATACATTTAAAATCCTTCAACCGCTGCTGACTCCATCAATTTAACTTCCAAAGTTACAGACAAATCAAACCTCGATGCAATAAATGGAGTGGGCATCCATCAAATACATTTCGGTGAGTCGTCATCTTCTGTTGGAAATTAGAATTCGAAACGGTCGATTAATTATGTCAAGTTTTCAACTATAAAGTTTTGTAGAGATGGAACATCAAGCTCTTCGTCTGCACTATTGATGGTTCTTGCTAAAGTGGTAAACATATCGAAACAATCTGCTGATGCTCGACTCTTTCATGCTAATAAATTTTGTTTATGTCCATCGATCATGTCTGCCATTGTAAAGCACGAGGCAATCCTTCCTTGCATGTAAATTTTGTGTTCCTTAAAAATGTAGAAAAATGGTCAAGCTCTCTACGTCGTTCAAAAACTATAGACAGTATTTTGCCTCGAGGCAAGGAACGCACATCAGCTTACAGTAAGAGCTGTTTGTGTTCAGTACACATTCCGTCACATGATGCAGCATGTAATCTTGAATTTAAAGCATCCGTCTTGACACGGTTCACAATTTTTACAACTTCGTCGAGCACGTTATTTGGCTCTGTTGAGATTTGCCTGGATAACTTGCACTATGGTGCTAATTCCTTAATCTTGATAACAACTTCAGAACGCCACCCAGTCATGGCCGCAGCCCCATCCGTACACGCACCGACACACTATAAAAAGTCTAATATATACAATGAAATCGTGAACTGCATGCCTTGAATATTTTAGAACAAGTAGAACTAGTTGTTTTAGTGGCATGACCATTTTAAATCCTTTTATATTAAACTACGCGCCGTCTCTGTTCGTCATCTCATCATCTCTCACACATCTCATGGGGCTGGGCGGCGGAAAAAGAAAAGTAAAATAAGACCCACTTCCAGTTGATCCGATTCGAGCTGAAATTTTGGCACACGGACCCGACTCACCTAACAATGCATCGTATCAAAATTCAAGATCGAGCCGATCGTACCGTAATTAAAATTAAGCATTTTTAGTTATCCTTAAATGAGGTATTAATTCAAATTCACTGATTGTTAATGTTTTTTATTCTTCCACTTCCAAGTGAGTTTAAGTGACGCCGAACCGTCGTGGCCGACACCCTCACAATCCCACCCCCAATTATTAAAGACCAGGGACATCACTCGTGTCAGTCTGTATAATGGTTAGAAAAGAATCATACTGTTAGTTATGTCTCATAATATAAGGGGGATTTATAGTCAAAAACTTGTTTTTGCGGTTTAGCTTTTTATTAAATCCCTTATATTAACTTCGCGGACCGTCTCATCATCTCATCATCTCACTCATCATCTCATGGCTGGGCGGTGCGAAAAAGAAAAAGTCGAAAATGCCCCACTTCCCGTGTTCCGATCAAGCTGAAATTGGCACACTACCCGACCACCTAACATGCTAGACGTATCAAATTCGGGAAATCGTCATCGATCGTACGTAATTACATTCAATGCATTTATAGTTATCCTTATAATGAGGTATGTAATCTCAAATCAGTGTTTGTTATTGTTTATTTTCCACGTGAAAGTTCTGAGTAGACGTGATGAGCGGCCCACGAAGCACAGCGGCGCTTTGTTTACATTTTACGTGTCACGCTGACTCGGTCAAGCGCATCGGTGACCAGACTTTCCTCTCTCACCCCCCCCCCCCCAGGTTATGAAGCAAACTTGAGTTAAGACAGATTCAGTCTGTACAAATGTTTATGAAAATAATCAATACTGTTAGGTAAGTCACATATATAAGGTATTTATAGTCCAAAACCTTGGGTTTATACGGTTGTTTTATTAACCACGTTTTTTTACCACGTTTTTATTAACTCGCTTTCGTTGGGCATTGTTTGTTTGTTTGATTGTCCAAGATTTTTTTCAAATCTGCCAACGTAAAATTGAACCACTTCTGATGGTCCTAGAGATCTGAAAATTTTACCACAGATTGATCTTGGATGACAATGCATTGTATCAAAATTTCAGATCGATCAAATGTACCGTTATTAAATTATTAAACTTTTAAGTTTATCTATAGTCTATATAAAAGCATCTTTACCGTCGGCTTTTGTTGACATCCGTGAGTTCGCCCCGTGACCACATCACAATGTTTTTAAAACGTTGGGCGGGCGCTTGTGAGGTGTTTGGTAAAATAGAGGTAAAAAAAGATTTTTAAAAACCAGATTTTTAGAAGCGGACTAAAAAGAAGAAAATAATTTAAAACTTATTAGTTCAAGAACTTCGATTTAATATGACTAAAAACGTGGGGTGGGTGTTTGGTATAAAAATTAAAGATTTCTAATTTAGAAGGCAAAAGAGAGATCTATAAGTGAGAGAATGAGTGAACCGCATATGTTAAACCTCATAAGCGCCCGCCCCACGTTTTTAGTCATATTAAATCGAAGTTCTTGAACTAATAAGTTTTAAATTATTTTCTTCTTTTTAGTCCGCTTCTAAAAACGTGGTTTTTAAAAATCTTTTTTTTTAACTTCCTTCAAGGTTTCACTAAAAACACATCTCTTTCAATTTTACTTTCAAAATTAATTGAACAACAAGCAAAATTGTTGGAACACGGCGAATGTGTAACTGTAGAGAATTCCTGGGAGGGGGGGCACAAAAAGAGAAAGATGTTTTGGTGCGTGTCTTAGGAATGGAGAGAATAGGTGTGTTGGCAGAAGAGCATAGCTGGCGAGTAGGTGAGTAAACAGAGAGAAGTTCGGTAAGGAAGGAAGGGCAAAAGTCAGGAAAAAGAGTTGTGACAGAGAACAGACAGCTTTGTAAGTAATTCGGGCTTTTATAGGGAGACAACGAAACGAATAAAGAAGCGGAGTAATATGGTCGTGTTTTTTTTAATTTATGTATTTATTTATTTAAAAATTTTTTTTTACCCCCCTTAAGAACTAGCCTGGTAAATAATTTTTAATCTTTCTTTAGTTTTTCAATATCTTGATTTGTCGAACCTGCAAGAGGAGAATCAAGAGGAGAGAGCACAAGAGCACAGACTAGAGTTATCGTTGCACAAATACAGTGGCGTAGCAACGGGTTGGCATCGGGGCAGTTGCCAAGGGCGCCAGCTCAAAAGGGCGCCACTAAATCTCTAATTTTTATATTAAAATGTATATTGTTTTGTCCTGAAAACCACTTAGCTTTTCATGGACACGAACAAGATGGAGGTATATTTTTGAATCTGATAAAATTTGTGTCAGTTTGATGTTGGTTTTAAAAATTCCCTTGAATCGCATATTAAAAATCACACTAGCTATTTGTCGCCAACAATACAGAATGAATGTATTAATTTGTTATCAGCGAAACTACAAAGTGAAATAATAAAAGAAATTCAAGAACCTAAATATTATAGTATAATATTTGATAGCACTCCTGATGTATCTCACAAAGAACAATTAGCTGAAATTATTCGGTATTTAAAATTATCAGATAAAGAATATACCATTGAAGAGAGGTTCGTTGGTTTCATAAACAAAACTGAAAAAACAGGAGAAGGAATTGCCTTGGAAATTAAAGCAGCATTAATTCAAAATGGTTTATCACTTGAAGATGTACGTGGCAAAGATAATGGGGCCAACATGGCAGGGAAGTACAAGTGAATTCAAGCCATACTTGAAAAAGAGAATCCACTTGCTCGGTATATGCCCATGTTCTGCACATACATAGTTTTAATTTGGTAGGTGTGCAAGCGGCCAGCATTGATGCAGATGTGACATTTTTCGAAACTATACAGGAATTGTACATTTTTTTTCTCCTCGTCAACTAGAAGATAGGAAAAAATATCCCCAAGTCACTGAAATCAGCCTAAAAAAGCATGCGGACTCAAGATGGTGTTCATAAGCAAATGCTGTAAGTGCTTTATATGAGCAACTGGAGCAAATTATTTTAGTATTAATTGAAATGAAGGATAATCACTTATCTGTTGCTAAATCATTGCACCGTAAAATCAATAGTTACAAGTTCATTTCGTTTATAACTTTTGGAATTTGATATTTGAAAAAATAAAAGAAAGTCAATTTAGCACTACAAAAGACCAGGATATTTATCGATCATCATTGTTAATAAAAGGACTTTTAAATGCCTTTGAAGATCTAAGAACTAACGAAATCTATAAAAATGTTTGCCAAACTTGAAGAAATGTCATGTATTAAAATAAAAATCGAGCCAGTTCAAAAAAGGAAAGCAAAACGAAAACGAATGCCAGGAGAGCATGCTGAAGATGAAGGACCTAACTTGGATTAATTCAAATTTTTGTTGTTGCAATCATTGATTCAATAATGATGCAGTTAAAATACAAATTTCTTTCTCTGAAAAATATAGCAGAAGACTTTAACTTTAGGACTGGCAAAGCATTCCAATCTTTTGCAATGGCAAATATCCTGAAATAAATAAGAGCAATTTATAATTGAAATAAAATGCTTTAAACACCAAATGATTTAACTATTGCAAAACAAAAAACCCGATGACGTCATGTTTCATTTAGATCTTCTAAATATTCTCGCTACATGGGAATGCCAAGAATCGTAACCGAATATCGAACGAGCTCTAAAAACATTTCTTACAATGCCAACCACAATAGCCACTACTGAAAAGGAGTTTCAGCAAACTAAAAATGATAAAAAATTACTTGAGATCGACGTCAGGTTAACAACGCACATCATCTCTAGCTCTTCACATCATCTCTAGCTCTTCACATCATCTCTAGCTCTTCACATCATCTCTAGCTCTTCACATCATCTCTAGCTCTTCACATCATCTCTAGCTCTTCACATCATCTCTAGCTCTTCACATCATCTCTAGCTCTTCACATCATCTCTAGCTCTTCACATCATCTCTAGCTCTTCACATCATCTCTAGCTCTTCACATCATCTCTAGCTCTTCACATCATCTCTAGCTCTTCACATCATCTCTAGCTCTTCACATCATCTCTAGCTCTTCACATCATCTCTAGCTCTTCACATCATCTCTAGCTCTTCACATCATCTCTAGCTCTTCACATCATCTCTAGCTCTTCACATCATCTCTAGCTCTTCACATCATCTCTAGCTCTTCACATCATCTCTAGCTCTTCACATCATCTCTAGCTCTTCACATCATCTCTAGCTCTTCACATCATCTCTAGCTCTTCACATCATCTCTAGCTCTTCACATCATCTCTAGCTCTTCACATCATCTCTAGCTCTTCACATCATCTCTAGCTCTTCTTTCCATCGAAAGTGAACTTAGCAGTCAAATTAACTTCGATGAAATAATCACCAATTTTGCAAAGCAAGAAAAGTTAAGCTTTGAACCTTTGACGCGGTGGTCGAGTGGCAGCGCACTGGACTGTCGTACCGATGGTCACGGGCTCGAATCCGTGTGAAGGCAAGGGCTTGTTCCCGGGGCCTAGGGCGTCCCTGAGTCACCCCGCTCCGAATGGGTACCTAACACTTCATGTAGTTAGGCGGCTGGGTAATGCGTGGAGCCCACAAAGCCGTGGCCTGTGAACGCTGCATCACTTGGCAACAGATCATCTGTCATGGTCTGTGGACTCAACTATCTTCTGCATAGAAGGAGCGTCTGTATAGATAAGATAAGATATAGGACATATGAGTGGATCGGTGGAGTGTTACTTAAATTTAATTTTAATTTTGAGTTTCTATCGTTATGTATGAGATAATGAATTTGACACATTGACACTATTGATTTTATTTATAATACATGATACTTCAAGTTTTGTGGTATTCTTTATTAACGCAACAATCCCGTTTATCCTTCAATATATTTCGTATTATTTAGTAAATAATTCATAATAAACTGCAAATTAGTATTGTTCCTGTCTTACGCATTTTTTTATATTCACTTTGTATGACTGTCAGACTACGTAATTATTGTCTAACAAATGAAAAATCGCAAAGCTGAAACTTGTCAATTTATCAAGGGCGCCAAAAATAAATTAGCCAAGGGCGCCAAAAACCTAGTTACGCCTCTGCACCAATATACACCATCAGACTGCCGAAATGGATTGAGATGCAGAGAGAAATACTTACCTAATTCCAGGTATTTTATTAGCAGCGCCTCAATATCACATAATTCTCGCAATGCACAAGTATTTATGAGTGAGGAATCAAAGATAAGTTTATGAAGGCTTTTTAAATCAGTAGAAGAACTTTTTTGGCTTTAAACTTATGTCGTCATGTCTAGTTGTTAAATGTCCCTGGAGTTTGAGGGCTTCAATCGATTTGAAAATGCGCAGAGTGACTGGGCCTGTACGAATTAATTTCGCCGATGAAGCCTCAGTTTCATTTATGTTTCCATCATTTAATTGTGAAGAGGTGTTAAAATTTGTTTGATGCTCAGCTTTCATGTTTCTTCTCTTTATAAACATATCAATTGCTCATCTCTTTTCCAAATACAACTAGGGTTTAATATAGTAAATCTTTTCGGTATCGAATATTAAGTACATTCTCTCTATTATTATTTTTTAAGTTTTGATGGAAAAAAGTCGAATTTTTAATTTTACTTTTTACATTTTACAACACACAGGAATGCAAATCTGTTGTTTGAGTCGGGGGGGACATGTCCATAATATTTCTGGGCCATCAATTTTTTTTTCCTGTTCTTTTTTAAAATTTTATTTATTTTATTTTTTTATTTGAAGTAGATTGAAGTGAACTAATAAAAAAAAATAGGAAATCTCATTCATCCCTCATTCGTTTTCGTTTTTCATCTGCGATAATGACTAGGTATTGTAAGTTGAAAGTTTTTTTTTGCTTTTTTTATACCTAATAGGGACTGTTGGGGAGTGTCACAAGCGTCCTTAGTCTACGTCTGGATCGCTTGCTCTAAGATTCATCAACACCAATTACACAAGAAATAGTCGAACACTGCTAACAGAAAACAAACTTTAATTCCAACTTCTTGATACAACACCCCCTCACTTCAACCGTCTCTCTCTGACCTCTACACACATTCCAAACACGTCAACCAAAAAAACCTCTCCCTTTTCACGCTTTCGCTCCAACAAGCCAACAACACCACCGTGCGCAGCTCACAAGTTAAAGGGAGGAAATTGGTCATCCGTGACATATGCCCCCCTTTCCAGAAATTTTCCGAGAGCGGCAAATTTCCACTACCTCGAATGACCAAATTACACATTTAATTATACACGAGAATATCCTTTTACAACTTGAAATATACTACGGACATCTGCCCTCAAATAATCCTAACCAATGATAACATATTTTACTTAACAGTTTACCCATTACTATCCGATAACTCGGCATAGTGTTTATAAACATTCATTATATTAAATACCCCAACTTACAACATTATATTTATTAAGTTAATATTAAAAAATGTCAATATTAAACATAATACTCCTTTGGGTTAATGTCACAACATCTTGAGCTTGATTTCACCGGTACTTCACTGCCCTGTAAAGCTGTAGTTCTGCAGAAACATGGCCCATCTCGTAATCCGGGCGCTTACGAATCGAAATGTAGTAAGATGCTTTAAAGGCTGTTGGTCAGTTTGTAAGACAAACAGTTTGCCGTAGAGGTAGTGTTTAAACCTCTTGACCGCCCACACAATGGCCAGGCACTGCTTCTCAATCGTAGAATAATTTATCTCTCTTTCAAAGAAATTCCTGCTGGCGAATGCAACAGGATGCAGTATTCCCCTGTTATCTTCCTGAAGTAACGTAACACCAAGTCCAACGTCCGATGCATGGGCCCTTAAAACGAAGGACTTTTGCATATCGGGTTTGTGTAGTATTGGCCGTGTTGTGATGGCTCTCTTCAAGGCGTCGTATGATTCTTCCTGTTCTTTCCCCCATTTCACTCTGTCGGGCTGACCCCTTTTTGTCACGGAGGTCAGCGGGTATGCGAGGGTTGCGTAGTTTGGTACGTCTCTATGGTAGCCCGTGAGTCCAAGGAATCGCCTCACTTGACTCTTCGTGGTTGGTCGAGAATGGAATGCGGGAAACGACCGATGCTCACCGGAATTCACCTCTTCATTTGATTCCGTTTCTGCGCAGACTCCAACATCGACCATAGCACATTCCCGTGAATTTTTAGTTTCACGGCGATTCACATCCAGCTGTTTTCCCCTCGATGTGACCTCACATTGTGACCTCTCTACCATACCACACTCTGGCGTTGTCAACCTCGCCCCCTTGAACTCCATGTCTGGGTCGTCATAGCTCCTTACACCCTGCACATTTCCCACAATAAGGTCCACTATTGAGTTCTCCACACATACCGCCTTCACTCTGCCACTCAAGTATGGTGTTCTTATGTCTATTATCGCTTTTTCTCCTCTTAGTATTCTGGTGTCCAACATTCTTATCAACCCGATTTCGCCCGTTAATTGGTCATCTCTGACGTAGTGTCTTTTCACTATCACTGCTTCACATCCTGTATCTCTTAATACCTCAACACTCTTTGAGCCTATAAACCCTTCCACAACCTTTAACTTTCTTTCTCCGTCTTCCTTTTGGCTTTTATCACACATGTACGTGCTATCCGTCCATTTACGCACTGGAATAGCATGTGCCGCTGCTGCCCTCTTCATGCTCGTATTTTCGCCCTCCTTTGAACTGGGACAATAGCGGGCTATATGGCCAACCCTATGACACACAAAGCAGTGTATGTCTGACCTTGATCTTTCCTCGGCCCTACTTTGCCATTTTCTTTGACCCGATCTGGTCTGTTGCCCCTCAACTTTTCTCCCGTACATGTCATCTCCAACACCATCGCCATTTTGTGTTGCACCAGGGCTGTAATTAAAGCTTCTATTCCTGGCCTCCAGGAATAATTCAGCCACTCTGGCAACTTCCTCCAGGGTGTCATTATTTCGCTCCCTTAGATAAATCACCAGATCTTCGGGACACACAGCCATAAATTGCTCTTTCACTATGAGGTCTCTAAGACCGTCAAATGTTTTATCAATGTCTGACAAGATAATCCATTTCGACAAATAGCTCCGAATTCTTCCTATAAAAATGGATAGCGATTCATCTGCCTGGGGTTTGCTCTTTCTGAATAAGTTTCTGTAGCCCTCCTCGGTGAGATTGTAACGCTTTAAAAGCACTTCCTTCACCTTTTGGTATACCAACGCGTCCTCGTAAGGCATTCTAGAGTATACCTCCAAGGCTCGACCAGACAGAAGCGCACTTAGTGACACCGCCCAGTCACTTTCTGGCCATTTACTGATCCTAGCGAAAGTTTCAAACCTCGTCAAGTAGCCATCCAGCTGGTCAACCCCATCTATGAATGGTGGAAGCTTAGGCTGTCTTGGTCTGTTGTCAGTCCAATTTGCATTTCCTACATTAGCAGCTTCAATTCTCTTGGCTTCTAACCTTGCCTCTCTCTCAGCCGCCCGGTCCGCCATTTCTCTCTCGGCCGCCCTGTCCGCCATTTCTCTCTCGGCCGCCCTATCTGCCATCTCTAACCGTTGTACCTCTCTCTCGGCCGCCTCTCTCTCAGCATCTCTCACTCGTTGTACCTCTCTCTCTATGTAATCTCTTCTTTCCTCACCTCTGAGTTGAAGGGCATCCACCAGTGCTATGATCTCCTCCAGAGTCGTGACTGGCATTCTCGTTGCTTCCTCAGTGTCCGTGTTTCCTGTGTAAAAATCCCGGACGGGCCCCCAGAAATGTCACAAGCGTCCTTAGTCTACGTCTGGATCGCTTGCTCTAAGATTCATCAACACCAATTACACAAGAAATAGTCGAAAACTGCTAACAGTAAACAAACTTTAATTCCAACTTCTTGATACAACACCCCCTCACTTCAACCGTCTCTCTCTGACCTCTACACACATTCCAAACACGTCAACCAAAAAAACCTCTCCCTTTTCACGCTTTCGCTCCAACAAGCCAACAACACCACCGTGCGCAGCTCACAAGTTAAAGGGAGGAAATTGGTCATCCGTGACAGGGAGTGAGAGGTTGGACGCGTTAACCACCCCTTCTTACACTGTCCACTAGCTCATGCTGGGGACGCGGTGGTCGAGTGGCAGCGCGCTCGACTGGCGTACCGATGGTCACGGGTTCGAATCCATGTCAAGGCAAGGATTTGTTCCCGGGGCCTAGGGCATCCCTGAGTCACCCAGCTCCGAATGGGTACCTAACACTAGTTAGGCGGCTGGGTAATGCGTGGAACCCACAAAGCCGTGGCCTGTGAACGCTGCATCACTTGCCAACAGGTCATCTGTCATGGTCTGTGGACGCAATTATCTTCTGCATAGAAGGAGCGTCTGTATAGATAAGATAGAAGATAGAGATCGAAGTACGTCACGCCATTTTTGACAATTTTTACCCCCCCCCCTCCCCCTGTCACAAATTGTCACACACAGTACGTCACACTTTCGAACAAAAATTGTGTTTTTTATTAACAAAATAATTAAAATTTAATATAAAACAGCGTGACTTCACACATGGCCGGACCCCCCTCCCCCTGTCACACTTTCTTACACCCCCCCTGGAGCGTGACGTACTTTATGGACGGCTCCTTAAGGACACTATGGTCAGCTGTGGGTGTTACTGATCTCTCTCCAACAACCGTATGTTTAAGGACAAACCGCTGTATGGACGTCACTCAATAAAATATATATCGCTGTGTGATAGGCATTCGCTGTCTTAATGTCTGGGTACTACACATAAAGCAGAGTTAAAGTAATTATGAACACGGTGCCTTTTTTTTATTATAAAGATTCATCTTTTATTATCTTTTTCATAAATATTCTGTCGTCTTGTATAAATTACGACCAGGCAGGTCCACGTGTTGGTGAATGCGATGGAGAGTACCGTCAACAGGAACAACAGTCCTAAAATATAAATGGTAAGGGCTATCATCTGGACTACGTCTTTATTAATTTTTGTTGTGTAGGAAAAACGTGTGTAAATGTCTGTTTTTTTTAAATAAATATATTGTATTTAATATTTAACAAAATGTATGAATAAAGAATAAAAAAATCTTTTAAGGGAAAAATATAAATATCATAAAATAAGAAATCATTTTTTAAAAAAATCTTTCATTAATGTGGATGACACACAAAAATAAATTTGATCTCTACGGAGGACACAGTTAAAAATAATGAATAATAACACATTTCTTAAAGTGAAAATACATTTAAAACAACAACTGCTGTGGCAGTAATAGTCTTAACTAAATATACAAAGATGTGTTTAAATAAACACTCTCTGTAAAGGTTGAAAATAAGAATTTTGAATAGGATGAAACATGTTTCTAAAATACATAATACAACAAAAAATGTTGCAAAGGGGAAGTCATCTTAATTTATGTTTTTAAGTCACCACAAAAAAAGTGGGGGGGGGAGTTGAACATGATTGTTATTTAATTTTTGAAAATATCTTCAGCGCTGAATGTATTTGCGAAAAGCATTGTATAAAAATTATTTCCGACTTTTAATGCGCTTAAATTAGACTTTGAAGGAATTTTTTTTTAAAATTGTGTATGAAACCTAGAACTAAACTAAAATAAATTAGTGACGTCATCTGTCAAATAAGGAAGAAAGTGCTTAGATCTTCGGTCAGGTGAAAACTAAAAGGTTGCTTGCTGTCCAATATTCTGATTTTACTTCCAGAAGAGGTACAAAACAAATTCAAAATTTTTTTAATACAATTTTACTGCTCGATACTCAAAAACATTTTCAAATCACACTTTCCCCCACTTTTTTCTTGATAGTAAACCAAATTTGTGGAGCAGTGCCATACTGTTGTTAACTAAGATGCTCAACAAATAAACAACTCAGCGAAATTTTCAAAAAGCTCTCAGATGTAGCAGCGAGCAAAAGCTTTCAAATAAGATTTCTTGGTATTTAACAACAAAAAAAACAACTCATAATTAAAAATTGCATGTATCATCCCATATTTATTTGAGTTTTCTTCATAATTTCCAATTATGGCCAACTAACCCCCACCCCCCCCCCACACACACACACACTTTTTCTTGTTTGGTTCATCTACAACGCCAGGGGCTTGCTGAGTTTAAGTGTACACGAGAAAACAGCCCATAACCTTGTCCTTTCATACAGGTCCGGTCTTAGGCCACTGAAAACTAGGCAGCCGCAGTGGGCCCCGCGCTTATTATCCTTATTAATTCCCTATCCCTACCCAAAATAGGCCCCACGCAATCCGTTTCGCATACTAAGCCGCATAGGGCCCCGCAATTGCTAAGACTGGCCCTGCTTTCATACATATGATTTTTCCATCGAAGGTATCCATAACATATGGCCTTTCATCTCGATACATCCACCACATGTTCTCATCAACTCTGTCTTGTATTAGTTTCCGTTTAAGTCTTGTTTTTACTTCAATTTAAATACTCATTCACCAGTAAAACAAATAAATAAAAATAATATTTTAAAAAAGCCATCGTTATTTCATTTCGATAAATGTTATCAACCAAGAGGCTGGGAAGAGGGCGCCGATGACTTATGTGGAGGTGGCAGTGACGTAGCTAAAGGAGGGGGTCCAAATTTGAAAGTTCCCCGGGCCCCACCTTGAGGGGGCCCCCAAAGGAGAGTACAATATGTAATTTCATGATGTCAAATATCAAAATGTTGAGCCCCCTAAAGAGGCCAAGCCCATGGGCCCCCAAATCCCTAGCTACGCCACTGGGAGGTGGTAAGGGATTCTTTAACTTTACAAATAGTTGAGCGACTGAACGATTCCCTCTGTTACCTTTAGACATGATGAGTCCACCGGTTTCGCTTTTTGGTATCGTTCCAGGAGGAGCTGAAAACAAGTGTGTTTAGTAAGAGTATCAACGTAGGACAAAACAGTGAAAACTTCTGCAATAAACGTTGTCATCTAAGATCATCCGAGTACTCATTTGCCACAAATTCATTACGTTATTATAACCAAATTTTCGGGTATTCTGTTCGGACATATCTCAATAGATCTTTGTTAAATCGACATTAATTTGAGTCAATGAATATTTGTTAGTAAAACAGTATATGTAAAGGCATGACAAGCAAGACGTCACCAAAAAAAGAAGTTCTGTGACGTCTTCTCAGGCTTTTACATACCCTGTTTCAATCAAATATATTTATTTATCTAAAACCCTAATTGCGGTGGCACCCATATTTTGTCCGTTCATTTTGAGTAGGTTTCGTTGACTTGCCAGAGACAAAAACTTTCGTACAACTTGTTACACCAAAGCATTTTAAGAATGCATTTTTCTTCTAAGTAACGTATGCAAAAAAAAATTAAACGAAAATCTTGTCTGAAGTTTACTGGTCTGGGAAACATCAAATTCTGTTAATAATTTGAGGAAACAAATACAACTAACAATGTTCCCTCTAAAGATTCGTTGGTCCATGTGCAAAGTACTCGTGTGCAAAGTTGCACAGCATCCATATTTTGTGCAATATTATACAAAATTTACTGCGCGGCAATTTCTAAACGGCTGCGCGGCCTCACAGATATCTGACCGGCGTCGCGCAGCCTAAAGGAAAGACCACTAACAATGTTACAAGTAAGTGGTCGTCCATAAAGTACGTCACGCTCCAGGAGGGGGGAGGGGGTGTCCGGCAACGTCTGACGTCACGGTGTTTTCTATTAAATTTTAATTATTTTGTATATAAAAAATAAATTTTTGTTAGAAAATGTGACGTACTTTAGGGGGGGGGGTCCGAGATTTGTGACAGTTTGTGACAGGGGGGAGGGAGGGGGTTAAAATGGTCAAAAATAGCGTGACGTACTTTATGGACGGCCCCTAATCAGTGTGTTACTTGGCTAGCTGACTATGCTGAACACGTGGGAATTACATGTTCTGCACGGTTATGCGTGTGTGCCTGTGTTTTTAAATTTGCCGTTTTGCTATTTAGTCTTGGTCATCTGCGTATTTTTAAACCGTTCAATTGTAAAAAATAATAACTTTTACCGCTGAAGCGAAACCTACTGTAGTCCAAGGTGTAAGACTTGTTTATAAAACGTTTACAGGTGAAGCGATACCTGCTGTAATCGATATTGTAAGCGTGGTTCAGAAAACGTTTACCGCTGAAATGATACCTACCGTAACCGATGCTGTAAGTTCGGTTTATAACACGCCTACAGGAACCGGTCGTCTCGTTGACCACTATCTGCAACCACCGGGACACGTTCTGGGAAGTGCCCGGTCTCACGTCATCCTGCACGCACGACCCGTTCGACCGAATCACTTTCTGGTCGACCAACATCACGACCAGGCGGTCTTGGACCTTCGTGACGCAGTATTTGACGTGGGTGACGCCCCCCGGAGAGATGAACAGCTGCTGTGAGCTGACGTTGTACTTGAAGTCGTTCACGTACAGCGTCTCTTCCTCTGTGGCTGAAATGAAGTGATAGGTTTTATCGGGCTACCGGTCGGTCGGGTTTGAAAATAATGTAATTCTCTGTTGCGACTACTAGATGGATTGACAATTGATTGCTTTGTTTTGACTACCAAGTTGAAGATGGATTACTTGGTTGAGCGGAGAAGAAAATAACAAATATCCCTTCCAGGTGAAAAGATACTCTCCCAGTAAAAATGAGACCCTTTAATTAAAAAAGCTAAAAATCTACACACACGGTTACACACAAATAATAATAATAATAAAAAATAACTCTCATTGAGACTTACTTTAACTCAAGTTTTTTCAATTGAAGTACTTTTAAAAATTGACTCATTCTTGTTGTTTTCTCAGAAATTTCATTTAAAGTAAGTTTTTATTTTAAAAAAAAATATTAAAAAAAAGATAAAGCTTTTTTAAAATGTTGTTTATACCGCTCGTCGTCACTTGAGGTTTCTTGCGGCGCGTCAGCTATTTCATTACTTTCATTTTTCACATTATAACTTGAAGTAAGTGCATATAAATAAAATGTGTATAATTTCCTTATACTTCTGACTAATTACATCATAGTAGCTCCTGAACTCATCCCCCCCCCCAACTTGTATCACAATGAACATAAAAGGAAATCGAGATATAAACGGGAGGAAACATGTTTTTTTTCTTTTTTATATGGAGGGACGCATAGAGGCGTAAGAAGGTGTGGGCTGGGAGTACATATGTCCTCGAGGATCAATTATTGTTCTAAAATGAGGCGTAAGAAAGGAATAAAGATAATAAGTAAGGATTGGGGGTCTATTTGATAGTTGCCACCCCTGGGTGCAAAAATCTGTCACATGTGAATGTCACGAGTGTACCATGATTATATTGCGTGATCAGATGAAGGAGAGGTCATATGAGTAATAAGCGTGGGGAAGAGAGAAGCCTTCCCATTGGCTGAGAAGGTTGGGCGATCAGTTGTCAGATAACTTCCGTGAGGGAAGGACGTGATGTGTGTGCTTGAGAATTCCACGTTGTATAACCTCAAATGATATTTCTGTGTACAAAGTATAAATATTAAAGTTGTTTTATTGAAACAAGTTCTTCAGTGGATTATTGTGCACAAGATTATGTATTGAGAGAACGCCTACAAGAGTTACATAAAAATAAGTATAAACAGTCACAGTTACAAAATCCTAGCTTCGTCTCTGAGGGGGTATCATTTTTTCCCCAGAGGATGGTGTGGGGGACGGGCTAGGAACAAAATCTCTATTCGCCCCGTGGCACCAACCCACTGTAACAATTCGATTGGCTCCGCCACACTTACCCACGACAAACGGAGCCTCTAATCGCCACCGCCCCTCCAACACCAGCGACCTGCCGCGCCATCTACCGGCGACCGTCGAGCCGTTAAGTCTGGGGTCGGCCCGTACGCCGATGTACACGAAGAGCTCTGGTTTGATCAGCTGGCAATGTGAGTACTCGTGGAGGCTGTCAAAGTCAAACGGCAAACCTTTGCATTCAGAGACGGGGACTTCTATGAGCTGGGGAAAAATTGAAAGTAATCTTTTAGCTGGTAGCTAGGAATTGATTCTTGCGTGCCTACTCGAGGCAATTGTTGTGTGGCAATGCTCCCTTTAAGCTGCGCGGTGCGCGCAGATATCTGACCGACGCCGCGCAGTAGTTAAGAATTACCGCGCAGCATATTTTGTAACATTTTACACGACAGATGAATGCTAGGCAACTTTGCACTCGAGATTTTATTTTCTCTGCACAAGGACCAACGAACCTTGGAGGGAACATTTGACTCGTGCGGTAAATAACAGACGGAAATACATGAGTACTTGAGTATGAAATCTTCATATTGTTAATTCTTTGGGCTTTGGGCAGTGGCCAGTTGACGTAGTCAAAAACATTCAAAACAACAATAAAATGGGCTGTTTACAAGTTTAGGGCCAATTGTAAAGTATTCTGTACAGCTGGGGATTATTTTGAATACCACATATCCAGTGAGTCCCCACATTAACAAGCCTATTCCTTAATGAGTCGTACTTGTAGACAGAAATGTCGGAATGGATGCAACGAGTTCTCATTAAAATATCATACTTTTACATAAAATGTATCTGCGACACACTAGAGCTCTTTTCTTCAAACATGTAACTAAAATGTATAAATTGGCCACGAGCCTAATAAGTTCATAAGACCAGACCAGACGTAACCACGACCAATGTTCCCTCTAAGGTTCGTTGGTCCGTGTGAAAAGTGAAAAAACTCGGGTGCAAAGTCGCGCAGCATCCATATTTTGAGCAATATTTTAACCAAATTTGCTGCGCGGTAATTCTAAACTGTTGCGCGCCGTCGGTCAGATATCACCGCAGCCGCGCAGCTTAAAGGGAACATTGACCACGACCTATCAATTTCACATGACCAGCCGTAACTACGACCTACCAAGTTCTTATGACCAGACGTAACCACGTCCTACCAAGTTCTTATGACCAGACGTAACTACGACCTACCAAGTTCATATGACCAGACGTAACTACGACCTACCAAGTTCATATGACCAGACGTAACTACGACCTACCAAGTTCATATGACCAGACGTAACCACGTCCTACCATGTTCTTATGACCAGACGTAACTACGACCTACCAAGTTCATATGACCAGACGTAACCACGTCCTACCATGTTCTTATGACCAGACGTAACTACGACCTACCATGTTCTTATGACCAGACGTAACTACGACCTACCAAGTTCTTATAGGCGTATGTGTGTCCGAAGGAGTAGTAGATCCCAAAGAACAAGATGTTGTCCCTCGCCACGTCGTGCAGGTCAACAGTGGCGACAAACGAGACGATGTCCAGCAGGTTCCTGACGACCCCCATCTCCCTGCAGCCTCCCCTCTCCACGGTCACTTCAAAGTGGGTGAATCTGGGGGACGTGGCTCCTGGTGGACGTATGACGGGACGAAGTTCAGTGTTCAGTAAGGACGTTCGACAGCAGACAGAAAACTGGTTATTGGTTTTGAAAAGTTTAGTCTTAGCTAAGGACGTGCAACAGCAGACAGAAAACTGGTTATTGGTTTTGAAAAGTTTAGTCTTAACTAAGGACGTTCAACAGCAGACAGAAAACTAGTTATTGGTTTTGAAGCCGGTAGTTGAATCATACAAGGCAATAATCAATCGGTTTAACTATTGGTATTTTTGTTTTGTTTATGTTTACTCTCCTTGATTAAAGTAACAATCGTTTTTATAGGAGTTTGGTGGTCAAGTGTCTGTAAGGGAAGGGACTTGTTCCCGTGGCTAAGTGCGTCCCTTGAGTCAAGTCAATAGGTACCTGTCAATAGTTGGAGCTTGAGTCGTGTCAATGGGTACCTGACAATTGTTGGGACTTGACTCAAGTAAATGGGTACCTGACAATACTTGTAGGTAAAACAAAGGCTGGCCACACAATCCCCACAAACTTGTGAACACTGCTGCACTTGCCCATTTGGCCAGCATGGCCTGAACACTGCTGCACTTGCTCCATGGGCCAGCATGGCCTGAACACAGCTGCACTTGCTCCATGGGCCAGCATGGCCTGAAAACTGCTGCACTTTCCCCATGGGCCAGCATGGCCTGGAAAGGGAACTTTACTTTAATCTCTTTTATAATCTTTAAACATTGTACCCGCTCCGCATGTCTTACCACGCAGAACATTTTGTCAACAGTTGACGATTATCACTATGAACGGAGGCGTAACTAGGTTTTTGGCGCCCTTGGCAAATTTATTTTCGGCGCCCTTGATAAATTGACAAGTTTCAGCTTTGCGATTTTTTCATTTGTTAGAAAAAATAATTGAATTTCTCTTATTTTATTTATGATTTATGACAATTATTACGTAGTCTGACAGTGACAGCCATGCAACGTGAATATAAAAAATGCTTAAGACAGGAACAATACTAATTTGCAGTTTGTTATTTACTAAATAATACCAAATAAATTGGTGGATAAAACGGGATATTGTTGCGTTAATAAAGAATACAGCAAAACTTGAAGTAACATGTATTATAAATAAAAACATTAGTGTCAAAGTGTCATACTCATTATCTCATACATAACGATAGAAACTCACAATTAAAAGTAAATTTAAATAACACTCCACCGACTACAGCTCAGCACTTCCGTTAGCTGGCGTATTGACGTGTTGTTAATACAGTCGGACTTTTCTAAGTCCAACTCAAGGGGAAAAAAATTCCACTTATGGAGTTTTCTAGTTAGGGAAACTGGCGTAATAGGCGCAGATTAATCAAGGACAATGTTGATATTGCGAGGGGGGAGAGAAACAGCCATAGCGGCATAGAAGGCTTGACAGGATCACAGGAAAGAGGGGCGGTGATGTTTCATATGAAAGGAGCCAACTTGCTTTGACATACCGACACCTTCCCTCCTCTCCTCCACTTTACTCCCTCGACAGTGGGATGAGGATACTAAATTTTTCTTTTTAAAAGAAAGACTGTAAAATCATATTGATATTTGTATGATAAGAAGCCCCGCAAAGGCCACAAACATAATAAAAAATATTATAATGGTTTAAATGAAATATATTTAAATATAATTAATTATTCACTTTTTTTATCAAGGATAAAAGTGAAATACAGTTGGACCTCGCTAAGTCGAACTTCCCTAAGTGGAAAACCTCCGTATATCAATTTATTGTTAGGTCCCGGCCAAACTCCATAAGACTAATGTATTTTAGATCTCCTTAACTCAAAGATTTTTGGCTTTCAACCTCTCTTAGTCGAATTTTCCAAGGCGTTTGGGTTATTATTCTGGAGTGACATTTCAGAACATGTGTTCCGTAGATCCACGTAAATGGACGTAAAATCTTATCTTAGTGCATTCCACGAGGGATTAAGCGACCTTGCAAGTACAAACAATTACAAAGACAAGAAAAAGGAGTGGGTACGTGGTAACTAACTTGCGTCCCTTGCTCCATGCTGTGACTCTTTTTAAAAAGAAAAATCTTACTCCCCCATCCCACTGTTGAGGGAGTAAATTGGGGGAGGGGAGGGAAGGTGTCTCCTCTCACGTGCTTGTGTCGGCATGTCAAAGCAAGTTGGCTTGCTTTCATATGAAACATAGATACCGCATCTCTTTCCTGAAAAGCCTACTAGCCGGTATGGCTGTTCCCCCCACCTCTCAATATCTACATTGTCTTTGATTAATCGGCGCCTATTACGCCATTCTCCCTAACTCAAGAACTCAGTAAGTCAATTTTTTTATCGGGTCCTTTTGAGTTCGACTGTATTTATTTAAATACAAATTTAAAAATTAGTGATTTAGTGGCGCTCTTTTGAGCCGGCGCCCTTGGCAACTGTCCCGATGCCAACTCGTTGCTACGCCACTGACTATGAATAACAAAGGAGGTCGTCTGCTACTTTGTGACTGGCTTATTCTTAACTGAATGTGACAATGTCACAGTGCGATATCTGATATAATTATAAGTAGACAAAGCGTTAGCTCCAAACTGTTTGTGCCCCAGTAACATGACTTCTAAGTTATACATCAACGGTTGCTTTCCGGGTTTGCATGTATAAGACAGGAAAACTTCATTACGTAATGTTTATGTCTTAGAAAATGTTTTCATGAAACACTGTTTTTTTCAGGAAAAATGTGGAAATAATAATACGGTTTTAATTTATTGTCTTAAAATTATAATAAAGTTTTTAACTTCCTTAACCGCTTTAATGACACAATAGAATTTTTAAATCCTTTAAATTAACTCGTGGTGTCGGGTTGAACCCTTGATTGCTTGTCGGTCGCCAAAACTTTGGATCGATTTTTAACCCACTTCCTCGTAAGCTATTGAGCTGAAATTTTGCAGGCAGTTTCGTGCCGATAATAAAAACAATGTATCAAAATTTCAGATTGATCGCATGTACCGTAATTAAATTATTGATTTTTTAGATTATTTTATTTATTCCTATGTATCATGTTATTTTTTGAGATAGAGTGTAAGGGTGCGCATTATATTGAACAACCTTTCTGTCGCGCAATACGGTGCGTATTTTATTGACAACACTTTTTATAAACATATTCCTGATCGGTGCGCATTATATTAAACACGTTTTACGAGACATAACTAAAATTTTGTATTTTTGGATGGTCTTGCTCTGCGTATTATAATGAACATTCTTTTAGTTACGTCTAGCACATAAAGGATTTATAGTGAAAACCCTGTTTTTTTTACTCTGTTTATATATATTTCAAAATGGGAAAGTTTTAAGAAATACAAAACGGTAACGAACGTTTTTATTTTGAACAAAATAATACAATTATATAGATGATAATGAATGATTATGTTAGTTATTACACTTGATGCTTATTTGAGATTATCGGAAAGAAGTTTAGAAAATTTGTGTATTTGATCAGCGTTCAACAGAAATGATTTTTTTAACGTAAAAATGTCCATGTACATACCCTTGATGATGCAACAGGCCGCGAGAACGGTAAAACAACGCAGTAATTTAGACGACATTCAGTTCAACATCGGTGCCAAGTTCCAGCTCAAGTTTGCCAAGTTCTGCCATGTAAGATGAGAATTCAAAGGCGTATAAATAATGTGCATTAGTTACACGGTTATGTTTACTCAGTTGGGGTTGTCACTGTTTACTTGACTGTGAACGCAAGCGACAGTATTGTTTGGTTAAAATTTGACACTATGCCATTATAATAAAACGCTGGCTTTTGTGTGTGAGAAATTGTAATTTCGGAAGTCACGTTTTTGTAAGGGCAGTGAGGTATTTAATTACTCAGTTCTATAAATAAGGATCGGAAAGATGCGTTACAAATTAGGAGATTGATCGTGCGTTCTCAAAGCGTTAAATTAAGTTTTAGATTATCTACCGCACTGCGAAAATTAATTTTTTAAAACTAAATTACACCAACAGCAATAGGATACAAAGCCGAATAAATTATGGCGACTTGTGCCTCACACATATTTTAGGGTGAATTGATTTAGCGATCATTAGTCCAAGGTTTAAATTTTTAAGGGTGATCAAAGTCATTTTAACCGAGTACATAAAATCTCAAACAAGGAAACGGCGCAGGAATACAATATATTATTAGGCAGAAAGGGCATATTTGAGAATGAATCTTTGAAGAGATTTCCGACCCTAGAATTGGATTTTATCTTTAAATAAATACCTAGCACTTTCAATTAAAATTAAGATTAAAAGACTTTTAATATAATTTTCCTTTATGTGTAAAAATTATGTTTGGGTGACACAAAAAGCATTAAGGTGTAAAAAAATGTAATAGATATTCTTAATTCACCTAATCACAAGCACAACAAAAGCCTTATCGCTAATGTACGATTGTTGCAAAAACTAGTTGGCTAGTTAACGTTGACATTTAGACTCAGACAGTCAGACACTTTTGAAATTGAGCTTTGGTATTAATATGTTCATTTGAGGTGCAGTTTGGTGCGATGAACGAGATCACCATTAAAAGAAACGTCGATGCGTTTGGTTTCTACGAATTCCATGACATTCGGGATATATAACGGGACCAGAAAGGCGAATAAAATCAGAAAGCGATTATTATCGGAAAATTGCTACACATGTGAGCAGAGGCGTCACTTGGGCGTCACCATCACCAGGTGTGACACCTAAATGAAAAGTTATTTATGTTCCTGTTATTTGGCACTGGCAGGCTCGAAGTAAGTCTATGGGGTAAGTCGTGAAGGGGTGACACAATGAGCTACCGCACTGGGTGACACCAACCCTAGTGACGCCTCTGCATGTGAGTGTATTGGGTACTGAGAACTGAGAACAAGATAAGCCCAGAAGACCTCTACCCCTTGAACCAAACCATCTCGTTAGACCAGAAGTCATTACAAAAAACACGCACACGATATATTGAGCTTTACAAACGTTTTCAACGCTCCTTTAATATGACAACCATTAAGTTTATCCAATCACAAAGTGCAGACTCAAACGCCACCAATCAAGAGTTTTATTGACGTGGGCAAAGACACAATAATATATTGGACTAAAAAACACGACGAAAATGTTGGTAAAAAAAAATTCAGCTATCTGAAAACTTAGATAATTAAGCGACAGTTTGTCCCCTCCCCCTTCATTTTTGCATAAACACAAATTTAAATAAATAAATACTGCCCACCTAAGAAATTAACTCGCCAAGATCACCACCTCAATCAACGAATCATTACTTGATAAACTTTACTGAGTGTTCATGCGGCGGTCTTTAAATAGGTCACTAATTATGACGCCATGATGTTCATCCAATTGAAAAAGCGTACGATTTGAGATCTCCACCAATCGGGACGATTTTAGGGTGGACGGCGCAGAAAGTTCAATGACTACCTCGTACTGTAGAAGTGTGAAGTAATATGAACACCATGTAAATGAACACAAGAAAAGGAATGGCGGATACAACTTGAAAAAAATATTTCTTTACTTTCTAAAATAATAATTTAAATATTTTTCTTTAAAAGTTTGATATTAAATAAGTTCTTGTAAATGTATGAAATTTGAAATAAAAAATCCATGTATGCATTGACTAATAATTTGTTAGGACTGAACTGAAGCTTCGATGTTTTGAATTTCTTGAGTTTCTTCTTTTACGTTCTTATGAAGTCAGTCACTGTTTAACAAGTTTTTAAAAGACGTAGATAGTAGATATGTTTTACTCTGACAACATTGAAGGAACAAACTTCAAATTTGGTTAAATGTGGAGTCCTCTATTTGTTTACATATGTGCAGTCTAAATATGAACGCCCCCGCATTCCTTTTTCACAAGCCCATTATCCTCTAGAGCAGTGACGGCGAACCTATGGCAAGCGTTCCACAGTGGGCACTCGACTAAAATAGTACTTCCTTAAACCAGCTAAGCAAAACCCCCATTTCCGGGTTTCATTGGAGTGTTGGCACTTTGCTATAAAAAAGTGGGATTTGGTTTGAATTTTAGGCACGCGGCCCCCAAAAGGTTCGCAGGTATTAAATTGATAGGAAATTTGAATGGGACCCTTGTGAAGGGCTGTCTTGCCAACAGACAGGGGAGAGAAGTAGATGCTTGCAATAAAATTTAGTTTGTAGGGGAATAACTCCCCCTCCATTGAATCACGTTGGTTTCTGTTTATTAAAAAAAAATTGTTAAGTTAATTATAATAAGAGTAAATGTCTTATAAAATAAAGTAATCTGTAAGCTGTAATTGAGAAGTTGGGGCACAAAAACTCAAACTTCAAAGAGAAAAAAAGAAAGTAAAAAAAAAGAAAGAAAGGTCTGGATAATATAATTACAAATAATACACTTTAAAACAGTATGTATAATTGACATATTACTAAAAAAATAGTTCATTAAAGATAATTGATGCGTATTATAGAAAATACGCCCAGCATAGAATTAGGGCTAACCTATTGTTCCTTAATCAAATTAGGCGATCATTCCAATACTTACTTTAATGAAAAATGTCTTTTTCTAATAGAGATCTTTTACTTTTGGGTTCCAGTTCTACTTGCTTTGTGATTTAAGTAAAAACTTCTTTCTGCTTTTTCATCGTATGGTTAGCTGGGTGGCGTGCGAACTTTTCCTTTTCCATAGCCACAGATCAATGTTCAGAATTCCTCGTGGGTAATGTCAAATTGCTGTGTTTACGTTCTCCCAAACATTCGTGGTGACAGCGTCTACTTAGTTGGATAGAAGATGTTGAAAAGATAGCTCAGACATAATTTTTGAAACAATTATAAAACAACATCTTTCTACGTACGAGTGGTTTGGATATCCTATTGGACGAATCATAAATATCAAGGCTGACCAACGCTATCGTTTGCACTTCTCTGCTTGGAAAATGTGTTTATTAATATCATATATTCAGAGGCGTCACTAGGTAGGTGTGGGTTGTGCGTACCGCACAGTGTGACACCATCACATGGGGCGACACCAAAAATTAAAATTCTGTCTGTTCCCATTATTTGGAACTGACAGAGAAGGGGGGAAGACTCAGTGGTAAGTCTTGAGGGGGTGACACCACAAGCTACCTCACGGGGTGACACCTATACCAGTGACGCCTCTGTTATATATTTTCGGGAATTTGGCGCAAAATTCAGATTCGACAATTAATATTAGAGAAAGTTATATCGCCTCTCTTTCTGGGGCCTGAAGTTTGAAGTAGGTGGAAAGGTCTTCGTCTCACCAAACATGTTTTCTTCTCAGCCCTTAGATCATTTCTTCTGTTAAAGACTTTCATCGCAGTACTCAATAGCGAAGTCAATAGTGCACTCGCCTCACACGCTGAGGGGCGTGGGGTCGAGCCCACGTTAAAGCCACAATTAAAATGTTGACGAATGACTATCGCTAAAAAAAAAGTCCTCTGCTGACCTGGAGAGGAGATGGGCGCCGCCAAGGTCTACCAAGCCCCGAGAAAGTTCTATTAGAAACATTAGAACCCCCTACGACCACGAGGTTATGGGACACACAGTTCACACACACACTCAATAAAGTAGACAACAGAAATTGATCTTTCTAAAGCTCTATACCGCTTTGTGTTTTCATGTATCATTCTTGATGTAACCATTGAGAGGACAAATTGGTTAACATTTTTTTTTAAAATTTATGAACCATATTATGGATAATCTTCCACAATAAAATAAATTTGGTTACAGCTGTCATCCGGATTAGGAGATAATCTCTTTCTTTGCATCTGGTTCGAGGAACACACACACTGTAATTGTAGATATGGATAATTTAGCCAGATTAGCCTGTCTGCGGTTCTTTATGGTAGTTATCTCTGGTTGACAGCTAGTATACTTTTTGGCGTATTTTTAACCTGAGGCTGCTATTTGTTTATAACTTTATGAAAAAAGGCAAGTGATATTAAATGAAATGTCTGAGTGCTCACTAGTTGTGGCTTTGAGTCGCGGATGCTATATAGACCAGCTGCTTTGGTAGCTGTTTCCTAAAACAAGTTTTTAAAAACTAAAATAAAAAATATATAAAATCAGCAAGTATCGATTTCCAATTGATAGTGGTGTTATTTTAATTAGCCAGATCACGAGTGAAACGCCCTCGTTCTCATTCTCGCTATTTAACTAAAACATTAACCAAACGACAATGATGGCAATTTTTGTATTTTCAATTCGTGATCTTTAATATTTTAAAATATATTTGGTGTGACACAGAAATGATTGCAATGTTTATGTCTTTATTATTTCATATACATTTGTATGTTCAAATTTTAATTACCTTTTAAAAAAATTTGTTTTACCAGAATTATCACTTGCCCTTGATTTCTCTAATCGAATCACGCGACAAACAGAAAATATACAAAAGAGATTTAAGGATATTTTAAAAAAAATATGTCTTCCATTTTGAACTTTCAGAGGCGTATCTAAAGTGGCGCAAGTCAGGGGTTGTTTCGCGAGTTTGAAGTAAAGTAAGTGGACAAAGTTGACCAGCAGCCCACCACGCATCATGTTAATTTGTCACGTTCCAAACTACTCCACTAATTTAGGATTTCAATTCCCCTATGGTAAGATACAAATAAGAGATTAGAGACAAATCATTAGGGAGCTATTTTAAATACGAAACAAAGGAAAAAGGGAAGTCCCAAAAAGAGACCCACCCACCCCTTAAAACAAAAATGAACGTGTCAGCACATTGCTTCGTGAGGGAACAAAATACCAATGACATAATTTTTAAAATAAATTTTAATGCAATAATAATTTTGTCTCCAGAGATATGCATTGTGTACGTGAGTTGTCTAAACACCATCTCCATCATCTTTACCCCAGATACATCGGGCATACAGATGTAACAGATCCCAACGTTGGTCGTGCGTATTTTAAGACGACCCATTTCTTCATTATCAAGAAGCACGTCAGTCACTCATCTTCTCGATACTCGTATGAGTATTCATGGCTTACAACGCTTTATTGACTTTTCCAATATCAAAAGTGTTATGAAAAACATTTTAAATAGTAAATAATTCAAACCCCAAAGATGTAGTGTCAGTGTTAAACCTTATTACGTGCAAGGCAGGGTTGGGCAATTGTTTGGCTTGGGCACCACTTTTTTTACAACGGATTTTAGCGGAGGGCCGCACCGTTTCAAATGGTGTTACTTCAGAAAAATATGTGTCCATTCTTCATTAAACACATGGTATTCATCTTAAATTGTATGCTTTTTGTGGATCTAATAGCCTCACTTAAATTAGATATTTTAAATTTTACTATTGCGAAGACAAAATTGAAATAAAACTAACAAACGACTAAAATGCTTATTTAGACTGTCTGCGCATTGACGTAGCTGCTTTGATGTAAAGCACAATTAAAAACTTTCGGTCGCGTACATGAAGCTAATCCCAGAATATCTTGGCAGGCCACAAAAAGCTCCGTGACGGGCCACATGTGGCCCGTACTTAGCGGTCCTCCGCTGACCTGGAGAGGAGATGGGCGCCGCCAAGATCTACCAAGCCCCGAGAATATGCAAATGAAACCCCCTACGACCACGAGGGTATGAGGGAAAAAAAGCTTTTAAAACAAGGTGGAGGAAAGCTTGGGAAAAACCAGCAGCAAAACAATGAACGCACCTGCAAGAAACCTTTCTCATCAAACAAACATGTAATATAATTAGACTTATATTTTTCAAACATGGTATGTATGGGCCTGACAAGACGTAACAGAACAACGTACGTTTCGGCAAAAAGCCTTCCTCAAAGACACAAATAGACAAATGCAACTAATAAATGAAATGAAAACGTAGCTGCGGTGTAAACCAAAGCCAAAAAGAGCAAAGAGCAAAACAAATAAGAGAAGTTTTAAGGAAAATATGGAAAACTTAATTGAGACGTGTACTTTCTTCACGACTTTGTCTTTACTCAAGGGGTCCTTCGATACACTTGTAACTTCGCCCCTGACCAAATAAAGGAACATGATGATGTAACGTTGGTGCAGTCTTCCCATGAGTGATATTGATTGTGACAATGGGCCGACCATCAGTGAAGTCAACAGTGACGTGGGAAAACACCAGATGGGGCGTCGTGTTGACATTGTAGAACGATTAGAGGTGCTGCCCGCTGGGGGTGGGGGTGGGCGAGGTCAGGGCGTTCTTTGTTGTGACGGACATGAAGGACATGTCTATCTAGGGGAAAACGGGTGGGGTGGGGGGGGGAGGGCTGTACAGAGGAATTGCGATACACCGATTGGACTTCTTTGCATATACATGTTTGTGTTTGTTTACTGACCGAAAGGTAAATATTGACAAATATTAGGAACGACATTTAATATACTTAAAATAAGTGGATGGTTTGCATTGAAATTAAATTAATAATTTAATGTTTGCTTTGAAAGGGCGTTTCATATATTAATATAGAGGTTTTACAAAGAAATACAATAAACATGGTATAACATCGAGCCTTGAAATAACGATGTTCCTTGTTTATCTGCTTAAGTCATCACCTAATAATGAATATTATTTAATTTGATCCTGGAAATAGCAACCACAAAACAAAAAGCATCAAATTGACATTGGTTTCAGGAAAAATAACATTTTTTGATTTTCTAAATTAGAAAGTCACCAAAAAAATGCATGTATTTTTTTTTAATTATCAACGTAATTTTTTTTTACCTACCGTAGTTGTCTGAAATTGTTTGGGGATTTTGTTTTTCAGTTGAAAATAGTAGACGCAGCATTTTTCGACTTCTATCTTGTCTATAAAGATGAAAAGAACGCGTTCTTTTTTACTTTAAAAATTGTATATTTTTCTCCTAATATTATATTGCCGATTGTTAGTAATCATTTGGGGGGGGGGCTGGTTGCGGGCCCCCTCCTGAAATCTCGAACAACCTGGAAAGATGGACGGTGAGTCTTTGAAACTGATAGGATCCCGTGGGAGAGAAGCTCTCGTAGCTTGGAATCGGTGATAGAAAGGGGACAGCGTTTAGCTGAAAAAAAATTAAGACGAAACATAAAAAACGAAGGAGGAAAGATCTTAATAAAGACTAAATAATTTGGAGCAGCACAATGAAGAAATACTTCTTAAACAGTTGACACGAGATTTTAAATTTTGCTCTAAGTTCAAGGCTCGCTAAATAACCAATGAAATAAAGTAATGCTCGCCATCCAAATGCTGCTAATTATTGCGACCTTGTATCCTAGCTCCCCCCCCCCAGACGGTGGTGTAGGTGCTTCTTGCACTACAAATCACCACTTTGAGGTGTTTTTTTTCCAAGACGTGTTTATCTTAGGTTTATTTTCAGAATAAAATAAATTAGAACAGAACACCAACAGAGATCACGCTTTTGTATAAAAAAAATATCTGGGCCACTTTAGAACAAAAACAGGAAATGCTAAACACGCTTCTAGTCACATGACTCGATGAATTGATTAAGAAAAAACGTTTGCTTTTTTTTTCTTTATCATCAAAGAAGCAATGACGAACTTAAGCCACATGTGAATCTACTGACTTGCAGCGTAAGGTAGACTGATATTGATATAATGTGATGCAATTTTCAAATTTTTTGGTTTTTCATATGCCTGTTATCGATTCATTTAAATTTAATCGTTAACGTTTGAAAAATTAACGATTAATTAATCGATAATTTCGATTAAAGCCAAAAATTGAAATTTATGGTGTCATAAGTAACATTTATTAAACGTACTTGTCAAAAATCGAAATAACACTGGAATGCCTTCTTTATATGACATCTTTTAACCAACAACGCAATACTGACATTATTTGGTTGAAGTGATGAGGGGGTCTTATTGACAATATAGGCCTAACAAGTAAAAACTGAACAGTCTTTCACATAGCTTTAGATTGTCTCAGCTGAAGTTTCTGATACTGTAGTGAATAGTTGTTATCCAGGTGATATGTAAGCGAAGTTTTAGAACCATGTTAGCAATATATACCGACCGACGCCACGCAGGAGTTTAGAATCACTACGTAGCTAATTTTGTAAAATAATACCCAAAAAATGGACGTTGTGCAACTTTGAACACGAGTTGTTTTTTTTAAAACTTTGCACATGGACCAACGAAGCTTAGGCTTAGAGGGAACATTGCATGGTAGGCACACGATTTCTCTCAATGGACACATAACCTTTATCAACATTTTGAACAGTCACAGTCAGTCAATAGTTTAAAACCACATTTTTCGTGTAATTGTCCGAAAATTAGTTTATATATATCGGCCGAAATATTTGCCTTTTTGACTTCCAGTTACATTTATAGTGGTGGGTCGATTAATCGTTAAAAAAATTAATCGAGAAATTAATCGTTAATTTCCGCAGCCCTAGTTTTTCCATTTATTCGAACCCAGTGATAACATTTTTTTCGTAGTGATTTTTTTAAAAAAATGTTGTGACAATTTTCCGCAGCCTGTGTACAGAGAGAAAACGTTTCCAAGTTTCTCGGTCCAATCATGCGCTCTGACATTAGAAGGCCCCCGGGCCTCTCTTTAGAACACAACTTATGAGTAACACAAAGTTATAAAAGCGTTTAATTTAATGGCCGAAATCTTTTAATAGTACGGTATTCAGCACATATCTGGTTGTTCAATTTGGGCTCATCTTAGAAAATATTTTATAAATTGAGTGAGTTTGACCAAGACAAAAAAAATTTGCTTACAATGTTATTATACCAAATAATTTTGCAAACGTTTTTTACTTTTATATTTTTGCGGAAAAAAATGTTGATCTACAAAGACCTCGCCTAACAATAATAATAATATGACGTCATGAGATGGGACGTTTTTTCCCGTCTGAGAAATGACAAACGCTACAGTGAAACTTGATTGACATGTACATGAATGTCTGAGAAATGACAAACGCTACAGTGAAACTTAATTGACATGTACGTTAATGTCTGAGAAATGACAAACACTACAGTGAAACTTGATTGACGTGTTCATGAATGTCTGAGAAATGACAAACGCTACAGTGAAACTTGATTGACATGTACATGAATGTCTGAGAAATGACAAACGCTACAGTGAAACTTGATTGACATGTACGTTAATGTCTGAGAAATGACAAACGCTACAGTGAAACTTGATTGCCATGTACGTTAATGTCTGAGAAATGACAAACGCTACAGTGAAACTTGATTGACATGTACGTTAATGTCTGAGAAATGACAAACGCTACAGTGAAACTTGATTGACATGTACATGAATGTCTGAGAAATGACAAACGCTACAGTGAAACTTGATTGACATGTACGTTAATGTCTGAGAAATGACAAACGCTACAGTGAAACTTGATTGACGTGTACATGAATGTCTGAGAAATGACAAACGCTACAGTGAAACTTGATTGACATGTACGTGAATGTCTGAGAAATGACAAACGCTACAGTGAAACTTGATTGACGTGTTCATGAATGTCGCCTCCCCCCCCCCACCCACCCACCATCTACTTAATTCAATCCCGACTCTGAGAAATTTTTAATACGGTGAGGTCATATCCCGCGGTATCAAAATTACAACTTCACATTGTTTATGTTTGGCTAGCAGACGGCTGGAGAGCTGCCAGACGAGATTATGATTATTACTTTTTTTAACCTTGGCGTGGAATCAACTCTAATGTTTTTTTGTTTTGTGGATCTAACGAAATTTGGCAAGTGAGTTTATTTGTTAACACCATGCATAGAAAGTTCTTTATTTCACTGCTAACTAGCTGTTACCAATGTTCCCTCGCGTATCTATCTGCAAGAAACCGCGCAGCAGTTTAGAATTACCGAGAAACAGATTTTGATAACATAATATGTGTTTGAATTTGTGGGATGTGAAAGTTTGCACAGGAAAAATGGCTAGTTTCCACTTGATTTAGTGTTTTTCCACATAACCAACGAATTTTAGAGGGAACATTGGCTGTTACCTGCGTGAAGCATGTGATCGAATAAATGTTAACCTAGGACCAAAATTTTTTTTCTTCATATTTTTAATTTGATGATTTAATGATGTTGAAAAGTGTAGGCCTATATAGTTACACGATATCTTTTGACTTAAATACAAAGATAATTTTGTCGCGCATTTTAGTCTTCCGTAAACCTTCCAGATATTAGTTCAGGGGTAGGGAAACTTTTTGTCTGAGAGAGCCATAAACACCACCTATTTTGAAAAGTAATTCTGTGAGAGCCATACATTACGTACATTACGTTTAAAACTAAAATTTCAAGTAAATGTGCGCGTTTTGTGTGATTTTACACTAAAAGAACAATAATTATGTCTCTGAATTCTTTTTATAACATTTTTATGATGTTTTTTAATGTAATTAATATGCAGATCAAAAGAGTCTGAAAAACCCTTTTTTTAGAAAAAAAATATTGGAACATTTGTCTGAGAGCCAGGTGCAGCCTTCAATAGAGCCACATCTGGCTCGCGAGCCATGGTTTCCCGACCCCTTCATTAGTTATTTAATTTTAAAAAATAATTTGAACGTCTAGTATTAGACTTATTAAATTTAAAAAATAGTTTTATCCTTGTCGTAGTTATCAAGTATTTGAAATCTTGACTACTACGAAATGAATCGATGCTTGGGGGAACAACATGGAACATGCAATGCACGGCCCCCACTTTGGTCCCACTTCGGCCCCAACAATCTTGTTGTGTTTGTAGTTTGAAGTCCTGAAGGGCAAGGGATGGTGTTAATGATACGGGAGAGTGTGTGATTAATGGACACGACCGATGTTAATGGATAGAGCTGGTGTTGTTGTTGACGGGTTTTATCGTTTAGCGTTTAGGAATGTATGCTCACCGATAAGATACCGCCCTGGTGCAGTACTTTGTAGTGGCGATGGGGCGGGGGGGGCTAGCATTGTTTTGGGTACGAAAACAATTACAGCAGGGTGAAATTGTGAGGTGGGAAGTGGGGGGAATGAGTGGGATACGGGGCAGATGGAGAAGGGGTTTTAAGACAGGAAATGTGCTTAGAAAAGTCGGTGAATGCATGATGTTAGAAGTAATGCTGACCCCACCTAAATCCCTACCCCACCTAAATTCCATCCCACATAAATCCCATCCCACCTAAATCCCATCCCACCTAAACCCCTTCACCCGTCCCACCTAAATCCCATCCTACCTAAATCCCACCCCACCTAAATCCCATCCCACCTAAATCCCATCCCACCTAAATGCCATCCAACCTAAATCCCATCCCACCTAAATCCCATCCCACCTAAATCCCACCCCACCTAAATCCCATCCCACCTAAATCCCATCCCACCTAAATCCCCTCCCCATAAAAAGTGAACGACAAGCGAGTCACTGGAGAACAAAATAACAGGAAAATGCGGCTGAACATTCCGTGTTGGTTTCTTTTGATTCGGTTACCCCAAAATAGCAGCGATTTGGACATTTCAACATTGACTTTCTTTTTGACATCCACATATTTCATGTATAAATCTGTGATTAAGATACTTGAAAATACTACTAGCTTCTTTTTTGTCCAATTGGGTTACCTATAAATTTCATATTATAAATCTGTGAATGGCATTGATCAACAGGTTGTTAATGATGTCATTTCTTTTTTCAAAACAGTTATAATTCTTGTTAAGTAGTATCAAAAAAGAAGTATTTCTGGTGGCCCTTATCTATCATCCCACGGATCCATGTTTTTTCAATTGAGCACCCTTTAATAGTCATACCCGCCCCACCCACCCCCCCACCCACATCCCCCCCCCCAAAAAAAATAATAAATAAATTGCCATTTACGCAGCGAAGGTAAACTTATAACTCTTAAGTCATTGGGTTAGTTCTTAACTTACATTCGCATTAGAATCCGTCCAGCTCTTCTTTAATCAGCAGCCCAGGCCAATGACACCCACATCTTGGACGGGGATTTTATTGGCAGTCATTACTGAACGGCTCAGCAGCGCTACCACCGCGTTTGGCAATATAAGTAGAGAGGTACAACATGTGCCATTCACTGGTTTGTCGCGGTATTGACGAGAAAGAAGACATCTTCAACTTCAAGTTCAAGTGTGGCTGCGATCCTGAAGCTTGCAGTCTCTTACCCGGTAGAATATTTAGCGGGGTCGTGCGGGAGATTTGAACCCTATCCTGATATAGGTCAGTACCTTTACCCTACAATCAGATCAAACTCACTCTACCATTAGCACTCTTTGAGACCGTCTCTCTCTTTTCCTACTTGGCTCGCTGGCTCTCACTTACAGTTTTCTCTCCTCTTTCTCTCTCTCTCTCTGTGTTAGTGTGTGTGTGTGTGTGTGTGTGTGTGTGTGTGTGTGTGTGTGTGTATGTGTGTTAGTGTGTGTGTGAGTGTGTGTGTGTGTTAGTTGATTAGTACCCCTCTCTCAATATATCTTGCTCCATTTTTGTCGAAACTCTTCAAATCCAATTAGCCCGTACACTAATGTAACATTTTGAAAGTGTAATATGTATAGTGTATCAGTGTATGGTAGTGGTGCATGCTCAAATTTGTTGAATGACATATAAATAATGAAGAGCCATCAATAAGTAAACATAAATATTTATTGTTGCTTTTTTTTTCCACTAAAGTTTCAGCAGTTACGTCAGAAATAACTCCGTCGTCGAAGAAGGCAGGGATAATCTGTCAAATCGTATTTGAAGAAAGAAACTAGTTTTACTTTTAAAAATACAATTAGGAATTAAAAGAAAATTTCCCTTGCTCGACTTATGTAGACCTATTAATTATACAACTGAAGGAAATTTGCTTTTGATTTTTTCACCCGCCATCCCCTCTCCTCAAATGCCTTCGCCCTTCCCACAGTTAGGTCAATGTGAATAACTTTGTATTTTAATTTGAATGAATATGCGTACTATCCGTGTCTAAATATTAATAAACTAGTGTATCACCCGTCGGAAATGACGGAAGTTTTCAAAATAAATACACATCAGATTAAAATATAATGTAATTCAGAACTTTCATTAATTTTATTTATTTTTATTTTATTCATTTATTTCCATATTGATCAATTTTATGCGGACGTTCGAAAAGAGTTTTTTTTTGTTTTTTGGTGCAGTAATTTGGTGCACTGCTTTCTAAAATTATTAGTGTCACGGACAGACAGACGGGACAGACAGACATGACATACATTGCAAATTATGTATATTGATTATATGTGGTGCTGAACCTGCCTTCGATTCACTGCTTTAGTTAAGTCATATCAAGCTTATGACGCATGGTTTGACTCTGTATACTTGGTGCTGAACCTGCCTTCGATTCACTGCTTTAGTTAAGTCATATCAAGCTTATGACGCATGATTTGTCTCTGTATACTTGAGATCGATCAGGTCCATTGAATAACCTGGTCCACAACAGCCCACATATAAAAAGCCCGTACCTGTTGCGTCATCGATTTCTTCCAGTTGATCAAAAGGCCACTGCTCTAACTGTTCTATAATTAATGGCGATTGTGTCATAACTTTAGCCGGCGGGTGTTATTCAACTGTGGGGTGTCATTGAGTGGGGAGGGGGGACACTAGGGGACATTTTGGTGCATGTGTACAGTGGCGTAACAACGGGTTGGCATCGGGGCAGTTGCCAAGGGCGCCAGCTCAAAGGGGCGCCACTAAATATCCTATTTTTTAAATTTGTATTTAAATAAATACAGTCGGACCTCTCTAAGTCGAACTCAAAAGGACCCGAAAAAAAAATTCGACTTAGGGAGTTTTTGAGTTAGGGAAAATGGCGTAATAGGCGCCGATTAATCAAGGACAATGTAGATATTGAGAGGTGGTGAGAACAGCCAAAACGACTAGAAGGATTGACAGGAAAGAGAGGCGGTGTCTATGTTTCATATAAAAAGAAGCCAACTTGCTTTGACATGCCGACACAAGCCCTTCCCTCCCCCACTTTACTCCCTCCACAGTGAGATGAGGGGAGTAAGATGTTTCTTTTTAAAAAGAGTCACAGCTTGCAGCAAAGTGGACGCTTCTTTTTCTTGACTTTGTCATTTTTAGTACTTTCAAGGGTCGCTTAATCCCTCGTGGAATGCACTAAGAAAAGATTTTACATCCAATTAAGTGGCTCTACGGAACACGGGGTCTGAAATGTCAATCCAGAATAATAACCCAAAATGCCTTGGAAAATTCAACTAAGAGAGGTTGAAAGCCAAACATCTTGGAGTTAATGAGATCTAAAATATATTAGTCTTATGGAATTTGGCCGGTACCTAAAAATTAATTCGATATTTGGAGTTTTTCGACTTAGGGAAGTTCGACTTAGCGAGGTCCGACTGTATTTCACTTTTATACTCGATAACAAAAAGTCAATTATTAATTATATTTAAATATATTTCATTTAAACCATTATAATATTTTTTATTGTTTGTGACCTTTGCGGGGCTTCTTATCATACAAATATCAATATGATTTTACAGTCTTTCTTTAAAATAAATTCTTACTATCCCCATCCCACTGTCGAGGGAGTAAAGTGGGGGAGGGGAGGGAAGGTGTCCCCTCTCACAAGCTTGTGTTGGTATGTCAAAGCAAGTTGGCTCCTTTCATATGAAACATCGCCGCCCCTCTTCCTGTCAAGCCTTCTAGCCCCCATGGCTGTTCCCCCCTCTCAATATCAACATTGTCCTTGATTAATCTGCGCCTATTACGCCATTTTCCCTAACTCGAAAACTACGAAAGTCGAATCCCTCCCCCCCCCCTTGAGTTCGACTTAGAGAGGTCCGAATATATTAACATCACGCCAATACGACTTAAAGAGGTCCGACTGTATAGCAATACGACTTAGAGAGGTCAGACTGTATTAGCAACACGCGAATACGCCAGTTAATAGAAGTGCTGAGCTGTAGTCGATGGAGTGTTACTTAAATTTACTTTTAATTGTGAGTCTCTATCGTTATGTATGAGATAATGAGTATGACACATTGACACTATTGTTTTTATTTTATAATACACGTTACTTCAAGTTTTGCTGTATTCTTTATTAACGCAACAATATCCCGTTTTATCCACCAATTTATTTGGTATTATTTAGTAAATAATAAACTACAAATTAGTATTGTACCGGTCTTATGCATTTTTTTTATTCACGTTGTATAACTGTCACTGTCAGACTATGTAATTATTGTCATAAATAAAATTAGAGAAATTCAATTATTTTTTCTAACAAATGAAAAATCGCAAAGCTGAAACTTGTCAATTTATCAAGGGCGCCAAATATAAATTAGCCAAGGGCGCCAAAAACCTAGTTACGCCTCTGCATGTGTACCAGTAATAAACCAATCATGCTCGTCATTTGCCATCCATGAAAGCTAGATATCTACATAGATTCCACTCCAGAGTATATGCAACAAAGTAACCAACATTTTAAGAACTGCTCCGCTCGTTTTGTTGATTTAGTGATAAACGCTGCAAATGTTGTCAAATACTTCCAGACTCACAGTGGCGTAGCTTGCGTTAATGTCACCTCCCCCCCTCCCAATTTAATTTTTTTAAAATTTTTTTATAGTTTGTTAAAAGAAAAGAATGAGTGCACATTTAACGATGCCAAGAACAAAAGAACAAATCAGATTCACTTAAGGTCAGAGGGTAAGGTTTTCCTTTTTGGCCTTTAAATCTTCAACCCTGTCAATTACTTAATGAAAATCTGAAATATATTTTACCACGTCATTTTCTAACAATGAAGCCATAAACGAACGCCTCTATTGTTTATTTGATCTGAAGTTCAGCGTGTAAAATAATAAATAATAATAACCCCCTTTCCAGTGCATGTCGGACTATGGGGCAAGTTAAATAGCGTTCATACGTTTTATTTAGCCACCACTAACGAGCAGGTTATTGTGTGGCCAGCACAATGCCCCGGGGGCTATGGCAGCACTGAGAATAGAACCCGTGAGTCTCTTCTACCTCGGTTCGGCAGTCCAGCGCGCTACCGCTAGACCACCGCGGCCTGTATCAGCGTGAAAACGAACAGTAAACTCCTGTATACCTCGACTGTTTTCTTTTCTCAACGATTTCAGCATCTATTTATTCTTCTCACATCATCATCTTCTCAATTCTCAAGTTTTAATATTCTCAACAAATATTTTTTTCCTATTGGTCTGATTTGAATGTTTCTTGTCGATTGGATGTTCCATCAAGTGAATGATGTCCTTCTAGTCCAGAAAGTATCGCAGGGCCTCTGACGCGGTCGACAGGATTTCCAAATAGAAAAGCAGATAAATCTGAAATCTGTAACAGCAAGTCAACGGCCTTTGTGGTGTAGATGGTGTGACTGTTCTTTCAAAGGGGTCACATAGAGTTCAATCACCGCCAACTATTCAACAAACGTACGATGTAAAGTTTTAACAGCAGAATATTTGAGTACTTCATCTTGTCGATGACGGACTTTTGACCGACTTCCAGCGTGTTAAACTCAGACTTGTCGTTGATGAGTTGCTGCAGAAAGGAAGGAAAATAACGGAGTTCTGGACATCCTTATGTCTTGTCCGTCACATCTTGGTGTGTAAGTATGTCAGAGCTGATGTCATTAGGTTTTTCCCCACCAATAGGGCTGTCATTTCTAAGACCGGAAAACGTCATAACTCATTGGGTAATGACTACATTTTAGCGGAACAATGTTTTTAAGCACAAATACAAAAGAATAAATAAGTTCTCAAAAATTGTTAGCATAGTAAAATTATGAAACTGTTTTTTTTTCTTGTTCAAGTCCAATGAACTGTCTTAAATTAACGAAGAATAAACAAATAGCTGATACTTGCTTTTTAAATATACCGACATTCACACATTGACTCGAATCTTTTATTAATTTTTTAAAAATTTGTTCAACTTAAAACACCGGATATTTATCTTAATAGATTTACCTTTAGAAATGACAAGGCCTATAGGGAAAAAAATTCCCGTAACTTTACTTTTACACAACCTTTGTATTGTGTGTTGTCACATATTTGATACCTTCATACCATCTCAACCACATCATATACCTTCATACCATCTCAACCACATCAAATACCTTCATACCCTCTCAACCACATCAAATACCTTCATACCATCTCAACCACATCAAATACCTTCATACCCTCTCAACCACATCAAATACCTTCATACCCTCTCAACCACATCAAATACCTTCATACCATCTCAACCACATCAAATACCTTCATACCCTCTCAACCACATCAAATACCTTCATACCCTCTCAACCACATCAAATACCTTCATACCCTCTCAACTACATCAAATACCTTCATACCATCTCAACCACATCAAATACCTTCATACCCTCTCAACCACATCAAATACCTTCATACCATCTCAACCACATCAAATACCTTCATACCCTCTCAACCACATCAAATACCTTCATACCCTCTCAACCACATCAAATACCTTCATACCATCTCAACCACATCAAATACCTTCATACCCTCTCAACCACATCAAATACCTTCATACCCTCTCAACCACATCAAATACCTTCATACCCTCTCAACCACATCAAAAACCTTCATACCATCTCAACCACATCAAATACCTTCATACCATCTCAACCACATCAAATACCTTCATACCCTCTCAACCACATCAAATACCTTCATACCCTCTCAACTACATCAAATACCTTCATACCCTCTCAACCACATCAAATACCTTCATACCCTCTCAACCACATCAAATACCTTCATACCCTCTCAACTACATCAAATCACTTTCCTCTATTGGTTGAAGAGTCATCTCCCGCCTGTCAAGGTGTCTCAGGTTTCGCTTAGCAAGAAATAATTTGTTGTCCGTATCCAGCAACATGTGCAAGATAATCCTCTACGTTAATCCGTTAATGTCTGCATTGCTTTCTGACTTCTGCATCGTTTTGTGAGCCCTAGCTCCAGCTTTTTCCATTCTTTCATCATGTCTAATTAGATGCTCTTCTGATTTTTTGTGAAATATAACATTATGATATGAATTTACACACTTTAAAAACCACATTAACAAATGTCATTTGTGTAAAGTAAACAGCAAAAAAATCTGCAGAGAAAAAACAAAACAAAAAACAAATCAGTTTCTGACCTACAAGTAAGACATCCACTAAGCACAGTATTTTATCTCCATCTGGAATCATCAAGTAGAAACGTTGTTTTCTTACGTTCTTTAACATTTGTTTTAAGTCATGTGTTCTCCGACATGCCAATAAACATTTACTCCTGGGGTGGCCCAGTAAATCTATGGTACTTCAGGACTTTAGACCCGGGGGGGGGCGAAATGGTAAAACTGTTACTCTATAAATACTATTTCTTTCTTCAAATATGATGTCGTAGTTTTTATTGTCCTCTCTGTCTGCCATGTTTTATATCATAAAGTTGAAATCGTTATCCTGATTTTTTTAAATAACTTTTTTTAAACCGAAATCTTCAAGTTAAGTGCAATAAATTGCCTGACCTTGATCTTCGTGAATTGGCGAATAAAAAAGTTTCCGTTATAAACTTAAAGTCGGCCGAAATTTTGATGGAAAACACTCGTAATTCACCAGCACAAACAAGAGCACTCGTAATTCTACAGGCGTTTCACAAGTGTGATGTACAATCGTGAATAAATGATAACTTTATAAAAAAAACTAAGTCACACAGAAGGCACGAAAAAAAAACTGGCCTTAAAAATTGATGATAGGAAAAGCTGCATCGGATGACAAGAATTTCAAAAAAAGTTTCTCCTTCAGTACAATGCTAAACAACTTTGACAAATTTCTAATATTCTTATCCGCCATCACCCCCACACACTCCCCCCAAAAATGACAGCTTAAGTACCCTCTCCCCCCAACCCCAATAATCTTCTCAATGACTCTACCCCAACAAATAGTGGCTAAGGCAGTGGTTCTTATCCTGGGTTCGATCGAACCCCAGGGGTTCGGTGAGTCAGTCTCGTGGGTTCGGCGGAGGTCAAGACACACCCCGGACTCATATGATTCGTGATGACACGCCTATTTTTTTCCCTTTATCGAGGAGTTGCGGAGGAAAGTGAGTGGTGCGGTAATTTTCATGATAACGATTCTGCGTATATTAAAGACTGGCGTCAAATCAGGGGAGTTGTCCCCCCAGGGTTGCTGGTAATTGATGGTACGTTTAAAAACGAAAAAATAACAAAAACAATTTTTAAAATGCATTACGCAAATAAAGTTCGTGTAGCAATTATAAATAATATAAAAGCCCAAGTGGCTCACTCATTGGATGTGGAACGCTGATGATGTACAACAGTCTATAGCAGTTTTAAAAAATCGTGTGGTGATTAGCGCTGTAAAAATATTTAATATGACGTCATTGGTTGATCTTATATTTAACACAAGGTGTGCATCAAAAGGTGTGCAAATTAATTACAAATTAAAGACGCGCTGTAAAAAATATATTATATGACGTCATTGCTTTAGCTTATATCTTAATTTTGGAAAAAGGGAACGATGTAAAAATAGGATTTGATGATTTATAATTATAAAATACTTTGTGTACATTTCAGGAAGTTTAATATTTCGTATTTATCAAACAAGGATAAGTTACTTGGGGTTTTGACAAAAAAAGTGGCGTACTTTATGGACGGCCCCTATAAAAATACTTTGTGAACATTTCAGCAAGTTTAATTTTTGCTTATGAATAAGGTGGGCGCCGTAGGCGCCCTAAAAGAAGTGGGCGCCGAAGGCGCCACGGCGCCCCGGAACAATCTAGTTTTCTAATACTAATTTTAAAAAAAAATAAAACAAATTTACGTTGATTTAAAAACAATTTGAACCCTTTGGTTACAACAACACTTAGGCTCATTTTTTAAAATTTCCGTAATGCATTTAAGAAATCGGAAATGATTTCCTTTATCTAAATAAAAGCTTGAAAAGCTGGGAAATTTTTTAAAAAATTATTGAAAAAAAAACAGAAGCTATTTTTGTAAGATTAATTAATTTTCAAACAAGATACAAATCACAAATCAAACTCTATAGCATTTTTGCAATGCAAAGTTTGATAATTTCGATATCGACGTTAATGAACTGGCATATTTTAGAGTTGAGCCCTAAGCTATAATTGTGCAGCACTTGTCTCTTATGACCCATCAAGAAGTAGAAACTTTATCCAATGAAAAAACGAGTCGTCAAATCTCGACCAATCAAGACGTTCGGCGACAGACAACGAAGACAGTGTGTAGATATTAGTATCGGAACGTCCACATAGAATCAGTAACAATTCCCAATTTAAATCATCCCGATCAGTAGAGTTGGTGTCACCCAGTGCGGTAGCTCATGGCGTCACCTCCTCAATACCTACCCCATAAACTTTCTCCGAGTTTCTCGTGCCAACAAACGGGAATATACTTAATTTTACGTTTTGATGCCACCCCTTGTGGTGGTGTCACCCGGTTCGGTCCGCACCACCCGAACCTCCCTAGTGACGCCTATGCCTCCGATCTTATTCCGTACGATAAGGAGGAGGTGGTGGCTGTTGGTAAGGCAAGTCTTGGAGGTGTAATGGTGATCAATGTTCCTTTTAAGCTGCGTGGCTACGCGGTCACGCAGATGTCTGACCGACGCTGCGCAGCAGTTTAGAATTACCGCGCAGAGATTGTGTAAAAAATTTGCACAATAAATGGATGCTGTGCAATTTTGTACACGAGTTTTTATACTTTGCACACGGACCAACGAACCTTAGAGGGAACATTGAAATAGTGGTAAATAAAAAAAGCCGTAAAAAAAACAAGTTTTTGACTATAAATCCTTTATGAACGAGACATAAATAAAATAATGTTCATTATAATACGCAGAGCAAGACCATCCAAAAATACAAAATTGTAGTTATGTGTCGTAAAACATGTTTAATATAAGGCGCACCGATCAGGAATATGTTTATAAAAAGTGTTGTCAATAAAATACGCACCTTATTGCGCGACAGGAAAGGTTGTTCAATATTATACGCACCACTACACTACAGCAGAAAATTTTAACGTGTTACATAGAGATAAATAAAGATAATCTAAATATTCATTAATTTAATTACGGTACATTCGATTTATCTCAGATTTTGATATATCATTTTTATCGTCAGCACGAGTCTGCCTGCAAAATTTCAACTCGCTAGCTTACGAGGAAGTGGGTTAAAAATCTATCCAAAGTGTTTTCGGCACCGCCCGCCCGCCTGCCTCAAGCAGACACCACGAGTTAATATAAAGGAGTTTTTAAAAATGTACGTAAGAGGAACTACCAAAGAAAACAGGTTTTCAGACTCTTGATCCTTTTAAGTCACGTTTTACTTGGCGTTGCACAAGGCTTACAGTACTAAAATAAACACGCCGTAAAAAGGTGTAGAATGGATCATGCTGTGTCAGCTGTTGTACCTTAATAATTGCATCGGGGAAAAAGATTAGGGGGGGGGGCAGACAAAAAGTAGTCAATGAACGTAACTTCTTAGAAAAATGTTTATTGTTATTATTATTATTATAATTATTTATATAAATACTATTATTAATTAATATTTTTTTTTAAACTACCTGCTATGTTTTTATCTTGATGAGAACCGCCACCCTGCCAATTTATTCCCCAAATTGATACGGCAAGGCTTAGAGTGGCTTAGACTTTGAATTGATTCGTAGCATTAAACTTTTCTTTTGTGTTAACTTCGTGCGGCAGTGAGCATAAGGCCTCGGTTAATAGGACATCTTAACAATATAAGTAAAACAAGGGACGGGGCTGGGCACTGAGGGGGTGTGGTTGATGGCGAGAGGAAGGGGGGGGCGCACCTAGATAATCTCAAGTCATTGATTGAACTCCATCTATCGCTTTACACACAACTGATAAGATGGCGTCATGACACGCCCTATAAGAAAGCCCCGCGCATGTACCAGACGGCACGCGGAATGTTGAAAGTGAGTTAGATCCTAGGGAGTAGATCAAGGCATTTGACACGTGACACTGTCTCACCGTGTGAGTTCATCTTTCGTTTATTCTTATTGTTGATGTTAGTTTTCAAATATTTGTTTGACCGTCTGATGTATTTAATTCTATAGGATCAGAGAGATATTTTCTATGGGCGGGTGAGAATTTCAAATGTCTTGTCAGTTGACCATCGCTGGACAGTGTCTAATGACATCATCATAACAAAATTAAACAACCCGTAAAAAATAGTTATTGACTATAAATCCCTTATTTATGAGACTTAAATTAAAGTATTGATTATGTTCAATATAAAATTACGCACCGCGCGACAGACTAGCATAAACATTTACAGACTGAACGTGACTGAACTCCCCATGCTGTAAAACACGGGGATGTGGTCATCGAGGGCTGGAGTGAACCTCCAGTGACTTGTGGAGGTCAACTATAGCAGACGGCTACACATGCTACATAGAGATACATAGAGATAAACTAAAAATTCATTAATTTAATTACGTTCTATTCGATCGATCTGAAATTTGATACAATGCATTGTTAGGTGACACACGTCTATGTGCAAAATTTCAGCTCGATAGGATCTCGGGAAGTGGGTCATTTTGTACTTTTGTTTTTCCGCGAGATCACGACAGCAATAGGGACATAAAGGAGACAAGGCGGTGAAGTTAATATAAGGGATTTAATAAGCCATCCTTTTAAAACGATCTGTAAAGGCTATAAATTAAAAATATTAGATCTGAATTATTTTGTTTTTAGAAGTTTTATTTATTTATTTTTGGAAATACCGTGTCAGTTATCCACAGTGAAGTTCGTAATACAATGCCTAATAACGCCATAAAATAAAATGTCATCTTTTAAAAATGGTGGCTCGGGATATTTTTTATTAGAGGTTTAATTAATTTATTTATTGTTTGGAAATTTTCGGCCCACTAAAATTTGCAATCCTGCTCGGAGAAAAATATTTCGGTGACATGTATTTACGTCAAATGTTTACGATTTAATTAACAGGTATATTATGTAAATGCCTTGGAAAATAATTAGCTTTGAAAACTACAGTACATTAATTTTTTAAAAAGTATAATGATGATAAACGATTTGTACATTAAAATTGTTGTGTTAACAAAGTTTAAGGATTACCATGTTTTTTAGGGGTTCTATGAATGCAGTTACATTTGGGTTGACTTTTAGTTTGATTATGATTTTGGTCGCCAAAGACACAAGTTTTTATTTTTCTGTAGTTTCATCTGAAATAGTTTTATCTTTGATGGCCTCTGAAAAAACTTCTTTTTTTTATTTTAAATTTTAAAATCATCTATAAAACTACTTTACATTTGTTTTGTCAATAATATTATTATTACTCTTGTTATCTAAGAATATAGTTTAGATTTTCGTGGTCATTTAAAATAGTTTAGTATTCGGTGGATTTTGCAAACAGTTAAGCCTTTAAATTGCTACGAATTAATTCAGATTGACAGCCCCAACCAATTCAATACAAAATAATTTTACTTGTTCCTGAGGCGACCTCACACGAAGCACGCACGTGATAAATGGATATGGATTATTCCAAGCTTCCACTCCATCCGGTGTCAGAAAACCAGGGTACAACGAAGTGTACGGGCCCTTGATGTCCACTTCAGCCAGTTTTATAAATGAAGGTTATAAAACGGATCTTGCACTTTCGAGCACGAAACCTTGGGCTAGTTACCCCCAACTCTCATTTCTTACGTAGGCGTAACTAGGGTATTGAAAATCGGAGAATTTATGAGAAAGGTCGTTTGAATTTATTTAAATTTTCGGGGGTCAGGGTATTGTCCGAGTTGCTTGAGGAGATGGGGGGACAGGGGTGGGAGGATGGTGTGGTGAAGAGGGACTTGAGAGTATAATTATCTAAACCGATGAATAGTATTCGGAAACAAGGCATTTTTGAGTCCCCTGTCATTAACTCGTGCACGTAGGCGGATCTGTATATGTCGTCAGGATTTCAATTTTTTTCAAAACGCTCGTAAACACGTTTTCTGACTTGCTAGAGTGCTGAAATTTTCACAGTAGGTTAGGCTTGTGGGGAGGATCATGCTATTAAAGTTTCTGATCGATCGAATGTAACATAATTAAATTAATGCATTTTTAGTTTATCTCTATATAGCATATGTAATTCAATTTCACAGTTTGTTATTGTTTTTCTTCCACGTGCCAGTTGAGTTCACGCGTTGACGCCACCCATCGATGTCCAGAGGGGGACTCAGAACTTTCGTGTTAGTTGATCAAATTTTATATCTCACATTAAATCCCACAATCGATCACAATAAATATCAATAAAACTTTCCCCTTGTTGTTTATCCATCTAATTGATAATTTACTTTTACGCACACACAAAAACGGTCCCACCCTTTTTTCGTCTCCTAAAAAGTTCGGTAGGTCTTAATAACCGCATTCACCCGTCACCACTTTCAATTAATAAATAGCTGCAGTTGTCTTTCAAAATTTTGCCACATTGGCTATCTTATTCTTAATATTATTATTTTTGAACAATTATTATTTTTTATTTTAAAATTTTAGGTTAACTCGAATGTAACTTCAAAAATTAGCTAAAATTTAAACCAAACCTTTATTTTATCCTCCACGAAAAAGATTTTCAGTAATAATTCTCATTTCTACATCTGTATGGCCCACGACAAGTTGGGTCCTGTGAGGGGGGAGGAATGAAGGAACTGGTAACTTATAAAGTTTTAAAAAGCAAAAATTACAACTAGAAAAGAGGTCATATATCCGCCTACGCGCAACGTTGCATAAATAAAAAACCCCTCAGGAGTTTGAACTTTGTAATTAGAAAACTAAGGTCGCTGTTCGTGGTCTACGCTGTATGTCTCTATGTCAATGGTTCTTAGATTTTACAATGTTTCCTTAGCCAAATTAACATTAAAATTAGTCTTGAACCTTTTCGTACACAGATTTAATTTGTTTTTTTAAATTTCAAAGAAAATGTTACTGCTGGATCCCTGTCACTTTTCTTGGGCCCATTAGGATCCATGTCCATGAAGCTAAGAGCCCTTGTTATTTAACCTATTTATCTTATTCTTTTTCCAATCCAAGTGAGCCTTAATAATTTCGGTCGTTATCATAACTTAAATAACCCCCGTTTTTATGTTTATATAAAAAGCAACACAGCAAATATTTTTCCTCTATGTAACGGCTGGGCCATGTTGCCAATTAAACCTTACAGTTGATAGTTTGATCAGCTCGGTGCGTGCACTCAGTAGTCGATTTATTGATGGAGTAAACTTGTGTTTGTTCAATACTTAATCAGTGTGCCACAGGTTCGTCAGTGGCGGATCCCGATTTAAATGACAAGAGGGGAGCGGAGTCCTTCTATAAATGACACTTTCTAATCGGCGGTAGAGGGTGTAGTCATAGATGACAGGCGCGTATACAGTTCAAAATGGCACGGCCGTGTGGCGGAGAGTGGGCTAAACAACGGGAAAGACGGGTGAATGGATATGACAAGATTCATGTCCCCTTTATAACTCTTGTCTTGTGTGTAGAATTACGGTTAGTCTGTAGTTCGAAAAAGACAATAAAAATCAATAACAATCAAAACAAAAACACAATGAAAGCATTTCACGAATACATCAGTAAAACTCGAGGTGACGGGGAGCTAAACTTAAATGCAGTCCAGTACATTCATAACGTTGTTAATGCAATTATTGCGATAGGTGTAACTTAAATGTTAGGGCTGATAATGATTTTTCAAAAATTGTGTTCGATTAAATGGGAAAAAATTTAATCGATTAATCGATTAATTTTGATTACCGGTAATTATAACTTTATAACGCATATATACATACCGTTTAGTCGCGATTCATTATTTAGCGAAATTGGTTAAGTCGCGGTAATTCCATGACTCACAAATTTTGTGACGTAACACAGCAAATTCGTTCTGCTATCCAAGAAATAAGGAAGGAAAACCATTTTTTTAATGCACCACTATATAAATAATAATAATAATACGAGGGAAAAGTATGTTAGTAACAAAAAATATAAATTATTAATAAATTGGAGAAAAGAAATTTTTATTACGTTTTAATCGAATTTTATCGATCAAATTTATTTTAATCGATCAAATTTTTTAACGATTATGCTCCGTCCATAAATGACGTCATGCGCCTCGGGGGGGGGGTCGAGAATTTGAGATGAGGGGGAGTTTAAGAAATGTGACGTCACATTAAAAACGCGCTACTTTAAATAAAATTTCCACTTAAATATTTGATTGCTTTCAATTTATTTAATGACGTTTTCAACAGCTTCACGTATGTTGCGATATTAGAATGAAGCCTTAAAGAAAAGACAAACTTAAATGATAAAACATGCTCATATTCAGTTAGAAAATACGGCCGTTATTGGGAGGGGGATGCAAATCTTTGTGACGTCACATTGGATTTTTAGGGGGGGGGCTAACTTTTTGTAACGAGGGGTGGGGGTGAAAAAATCTGCCAAAATCGCGTGACGTCATTTATGGACGGCCCTTTAGTTTCCATAACTAGACAATTTTTAGTTTTTGAATTACTTTCTTCATCTCACGTTCCATGGTTGACGTACATGTTTACTTAGCTTGCAGACACGCCACTTTTTTTAAATTTTTATTTTGTTTCGGCTGAGGACATTGTTTAGTGGCATAGTGGAGTCGACCCTGACGACATCACATGTCCAATCAGCCGCTGACCGCTTGACCTGAACCCCCTTTTATTTTGACCCAACCCCGCCAACGGGGTTATGAACTGGGGCGTAACTTAGAAAAGAGCAAAACATCCGCACCACTCAACTTTAATATTTAAATCCCTTATATTAACTTCACCGCTTCAGATCGATCGAACGTACCGTAATTAAATTAATGCATTTTTAGTGTATCTGTATAAACTATATGTAGCGGTCGCTATCGTTTACATTTTACGGGTCACTTGACTTCAGGCCAGCCACCGGTGAACACATCTCGTGTTTAAACCAGTTAAACCACCTGGAGTTGAGTTAACGCGTTGACGCCACCCGTCCATGTCCACACCCCCCTTCCCCCAGTTTTAAAGCCAGGGGAGATAATTTCGGTTTCAGTTTGTAAATGTTTGTCACTTTTGAACATAATCAATACTTTTAGTTATGTCTCATACGGGATTTATAGTCAAAAACTTTGTTTTTACGGGGTTGTTTTATTTCTAATATACACTATCTATATCCGGGGTCGTCAAACTTTTTCTCACGGCGGGCCGGATCACTGACAAAATGACTTGCGCAGGCCACGTTACCATTCTAGACGAAACGCTAAGTTGAAGTTTTGCCTTCCGTGGATCAAAGGAGGGCAATAAACTAACAAAAGAAGAAATAAAACAAGACAAGTAGGATACTACTGTGCTTAAAAGTATGTATTTTTTTAAAACGTAAAAACAAAATTTTTGACTCTAAATCCCTTATATATGAGACATATAAAAGTATTGATATGTTCAATATTGTAGAATATCTGCCTTAAGTGTCTTTGTCTACTTCTTCTACTCTCGTTCCAAGCAATAAGTCCAACACGCCACTAACCAAGACTGTTCTTTTATTTGCGTACATCACTTCTCATCTGGCCGTCACTACGTTCCTAGTCCTCAGTCTCTCTATCCGTACTGCGTCCTCGTGGCACCCCGACTCCAACTAACACGGCACACTCGCTCCCTGGCCTCCTATCTCGCCACCCTGGCTTCGTACTAGTGGCTCCCTGGTCTCGACTCCCCGGTCTAACATTTCCCTGCCCTTATATTGTCCAATTGCTTACCCTGCATTTAACCCTAACATTCTTGGCTGGCCCCATACGCATCTCCAACGAGTTTCTGATTGGTTAAAAGTTACTTAGTTTATGCTAATCTACAAACTTTCCCACTAAGTTATTTAGGTCGCTGAAATACAATATTGTTTCTACCCCGACTTAGACCATGGGTCACTCATAGGACAACTCCCCCACCCCTTGTGAATTTCCGCCATCCTGTACATCTCAGTGACACTTTGAGATATTCCACTGTCTTTCCCCCAAAGTTGAAATACAATCTCTGTGAGATAACCGTAGACATGTCCCCTGGGTAACCTGTCCCAATCGCCCGTACGCGGTTCTCTACACTATCTCCTGCAACAAAAATTTTAATGTCTCCTGACATTATTTACCACCATACACTAAGTTCAATACTGATTCGTAAATGGCTTCTAGTGACATTGACTATTAGCATTCATTAACGACAGCTGATACTTATGTACGCGATGTTGCTTCATCATAGCTATCTCCCCATTTGGACTTTAAATTCTGCCGTCTCACTTCCCGAACCTCAGCGTAACCTACAAAGCCTAAAAGTCAACGTTCATGTCAATCAGTAGTAGGAAGTCAGTCTGCCAGATGAGACTCAGAACACAACAATAATTTGACAACATCAAACAAAATAAACATGACCACATTCAGGTGATGGAAGTAGTAAACAATAGTACACTATAATGTACGACAAGAAGGTTCAATGAAAGTGAAATACATAAATCAACAATAATAATTTCACTGCATCGTCATAAATCATGTAAGAGCAGTGGGCAAACAAAACACAATAACAGAATTCCTCATCATAAATCCGGTAAAAGCATAAGACAGCAAAACACACTAAAAACATTGTATCGTAAATCATGTAATAGCATTACACAACTAACCAAAATAGTTATCTCATAATCGCCTGTCACACGAATAGTTCATAATCTTCGACTTCAATTTCGGCGGATAAGTCTCATCATGTTTCATACTGGCATGTCCCACAAAATGAATTATTTTCATGGTCTGCCCTTCTCCTTTGATTTCGAACAAATTCTCACTGAATTTCCTGGTGATAACGAAATGATTACGACGGCGATTTGTGTTTTTGTTTTCCCGACGCGCTTGGTTGACGGAGTCGGACAATTGAATTTTGTCACCGACTTTGAATGAGCGATTTGCCTCTCTGGTCGTGACGTCACCTTTCTCCCGCTCCTGTCGCATTGTCCCCCCTGTGTCGACTCTAGCAAATTGACCACGCCTCTTGACGGACGTATCTTTCACATTCCTTAACCTGGATACCGGCAAGGGGTCGTGCACAATAGGACTACTCTGGCCGCGAGTAACCCTAGTCAGCTGACTTTGACGTGAACCTTGCATTTTGTTCACTTTTACTGCATTCAGTCCCACATGGGGAGACACTGGTAACTGGGTATTTTTCGCCCCATTAGAAACACTAGTATCACTATAAACATTAACACTGGAGTACATTTTATACGGTTCACAACTAAATCTTTTTCCTTTATGCACTACTTGAACTTTGATGTTTCCCAATGTCAGCCCTTGGCTGACAGAAAAGGAAAAATTGAATTTGCACAAAAAGTCAAAACCAAGGTATCCATCCTCGGCTATCTCAGCAACGTACACGGTCCAAGGATACACCTTGTTACCAATCTTTAATTTTAATTGACTCACCCCATACAGCTTGAGTGGTGCTCCATTTGCGGTCTACAGGTTCACAGGGTCCAGTTTGTGAATTAAGGGGCGCTGCTTACGTGGGATTTCAAAGAACCTTTTCTTCGAAATTACGGTCACCGCCGCTCCCGTATCCATTAGGAATTCACTTCTTACACCACACACTTGAACTGGGACATACACTGCACGTGAATTAACATGATTCTCCATCACTGAAATACTATTCAGCTGTAGTGGTCTAGGAGTTGTCCCTCCCCGTTCCTCAGAAGCACAATTACGGGCAAGGTGACCAACCCCTTCACAATTGTGACACCTGAGCTCCGCCCTCCTCAGTTGTCTCGTCCATTGAGGCGCTGACTCTCTCTGTGAGGTAACAAATGACCTTAGAACCTCTCTAAGGTCACTTACTTCACTCGATAACTGGTCAGTAGTCACTGACGCTACCATTTGCGCTGGGGTACAGACGTTGTCCCTCAGATTTAAGAGCTGGTCAAGGGCAGCTCGAGCCTTGTCCACAGTGGGTGGTATGGCCATGATGCCCACTTGTGAAACCATCGACTGATCTGGGAGTCCACGAAGAAATTGTTTAAACCCGATTGCATCACGGGTTGTTTGATCTGCCGTGGGAAAGCTCTTGACTACCAACCTTTTTAGATCAGTCGCATACTCAGCTGTTGTTTCCGAGCTGAGCAAATTTCTTCTTTCCAATAAGTTTTGAAAGAATGCTGGTGTTCTATGGTCGCTGAATCTATCCGCCAATGCGTCTTTCAATTTGTCAAAGGTATTTCTTTCCTCTTCGCCAATCTCGTTATAGGCGAAGTCAGCAGCAGCATCCTTTAATGAGACGCCTAGGTAGAGAAGTTTTTCCTCCTGGTTCCATTTCAAAATTTTAGCTACCGACTCAAATTGCACAATAAACGTCTGCCAAGCAGAGGTTCCATTGAAGGTGGTCAGGTTATTAAGAGCTGTAGCCATTTTCGGTTTCGTTCGACTGGAACTGGATCGTACACTGTGCATTACAGTCAATATGATATGAGCTTCTTTTCTCCTCGGAGACGCTGCAAGGCTAACAACATCCCACCGCTGCCACCATTTGTAGAATATCTGCCTTAAGTGTCTTTGTCTACTTCTTCTACTCTCGTTCCAAGCAATAAGTCCAACACGCCACTAACCAAGACTGTTCTTTTATTTGCGTACATCACTTCTCATCTGGCCGTCACTACGTTCCTAGTCCTCAGTCTCTCTATCCGTACTGCGTCCTCGTGGCACCCCGACTCCAACTAACACGGCACACTCGCTCCCTGGCCTCCTATCTCGCCACCCTGGCTTCGTACTAGTGGCTCCCTGGTCTCGACTCCCCGGTCTAACATTTCCCTGCCCTTATATTGTCCACTTGCTTACCCTGCATTTAACCCTAACATTCTTGGCTGGCCCCATACGCATCTCCAACGAGTTTCTGATTGGTTAAAAGTTACTTAGTTTATGCTAATCTACAAACTTTCCCACTAAGTTATTTAGGTCGCTGAAATACAATATTGTTTCTACCCCGACTTAGACCATGGGTCACTCATAGGACAACTCCCCCACCCCTTGTGAATTTCCGCCATCCTGTACATCTCAGTGACACTTTGAGATATTCCACTGTCTTTCCCCCAAAGTTGAAATACAATCTCTGTGAGATAACCGTAGACCTGTCCCCTGGGTAACCTGTCCCCTGGGTAACCTGTCCCCTGGGTAACCTGTCCCCTGGGTAACCTGTCCCCTGGGTAACCTGTCCCAATCGCCCGTACGCGGTTCTCTACAATATATCACACACCGCGCGACAGACCCCTGTGACATCTCCAGGGCTGGAGTGAATGTCCAGTGACCCGTGGAGGTCAACTATAGCAGACGCCACACATGCTACATAGAGATACATAGAGATAAACTAAAAATTCATTAATTTAATTACGGTACATTCGATTGATCTGAAATTTTGATACGATGCATTATTAGGTGACACAAGTCTATGCGCAAAATTTCAGCTCGATAGGATGATGGGAAATGGGTCATTTTTGACTTTTGTTTTTCCGTGGGTTTGACCACGACAAGACACTGAAGTTAATATAAGGGATTTAAAAAGAAGGAAAACTTTTTTAAAAAAGGAAATATATTTATATCAGACTTCAGACCTAACGCGCATATGTGCGCATAAAAAATCTAAATAAAATAATTGAACATGGTAATTTTTAGGAAGAAAGCAGTTGAAATTTCCCCGCATGAGGATCTGGTATTTTAAATTTAATATTTAAAATGAATGAAAACGAATCGTGTGTCATATGTATGTTCTATCAAGCACATTCATCAGTAAATTATCGTTGGCTGGTCGGATGAAATGGCGTCGCAGGCCGCCGCATCCGGCCCGCGGGCGGTAGTTTGGTGACCCCTGATCTATTATAAAGATAATAGATACATTAAAAATATAACTTTCCAAACGACTAAACTGTCTAACACAATTAAACTAAATAGTTTCATCTCATCGATCAAAGCTCTCTTTGCACTCTCTTAAGGCACACATTCAAAGATATGTTAAAACTAAACTCTATGCATCTCCTTTAACGAACGAAAGCCGTTCGACGAAAGGCTGTCTGTTTATTCTTTGACGTAAAGTGGTAAATCGGTTAATGGCTTTTATTAGTTCCAGAACTGGGTTCGCAAACCGAAACGTTCTTAACCCGGGGACGCGGTGGTCGAGTGGCAGCGCACTGGACTATCATACCGATGGTCACGGGTTCGAATCCGTGTGAAGGCAAGGGTTTGTTCCCGGGGCCTAGGGCGTCCCTGAGTCACCCCGCTCCGAATGGGTACCTAACTACATGTATGTAGTTAGGCTGCTGGGTAATGCGTGGAACCCACAAAGCCGTGGCCTGTGAATGCTGCATCACTTGCCAACAGATCATCTGTCATGGTCTGTGGACGCAACTATCTTCTGCATAGAAGGAGCGTCCGTATAGATAAGATAAGAAAAGAAGATAACCCTAAAAACTGAAACCAACGAAATAAGGAAAAAATCCATTTCAAGGCGAAAGAACCGTTGTGGCTGTTGTTGATTTTTACCCTTTGGACATTAACCTGACAAAACGTAAAGATTTGAAAGTCATACTACGATCATGGGGAATCGTATTTGTGTTTCAGCCAGTTGGGGGGAGGGGGCTGGGGTGGGGGGAGATGCGCTATGACTGAAGCCCTCTGTGTTATTGTTTTTCGACACTGGGGTCAAGGGATATTATAGATTATAAAATTTAGTGTCCACTTCATTTATTATGGCTTAGCCTGTGTTGCTCAATTTCTGGCACTCGCGTCCTGCCCGGGAGTTGACCTTTTGACATTCGTGGAGAGAAAGATGGGGATAAACAAAACAAAAATTGTCAACGTTGTCAACACGCATGCAGGAAATCCCGCCTTTATTATTAATATTTTATTTTGACAAGAATGACCTCGACCAAAAACAATTTATATAGAGATCCCTTGTGCGCTTCTTGCGCCGGTGTAAACAGTTGTAAATCAGAGGGGACAACACTGAACGAGTCTTAGATTAATATCCTCCCCTTTCTTTGATCGTCTGAAATCAATAAGCCATTTCGACACAAATAAGATGTTTTTGTTGATGTATAATCTTGTTAAAAAAGAAATAGTTCGCTTAAAAATAAAATTTGGGAACATTACATTATTGTAAAAAAAATATAAAAAATAATTTAAAAAAAAAGAAGGGAAAAAAAACAACTCGGTAGAATCCGTTGTATGACCCCATTGGACCCATTGGATAAACGCGTGGCAAAATGCTTCGGCTAGATATAAAATGCTTTTAATAATAATCTTTTTTGTTTCTTAAACTTAAAACGCCAATTTATCATCTGTAAGGACGAGTTGAATGACGTCATTAAACAATAAAATCCAATATACAGGTGGCTAAAATAAAATCATCGCAACAGTGGCGTAACAACGGCTTTGCATTGGGGCAGTTGCCAAGGGCGTCGGCCTGGGCCAGTTCAAAGGGGCGCAGCTAAATGTCTAATTTTAACATTTTTATTTAAATAAAGGGCGCCAAATTTAAATTAGCCAAGGGTGTCAAAAACCCAGTTACGCCTCTGCGCCACAAAATGCATGTCACAACTGGTGAGTTAAATATACCATAAAAAAACCCGTATCAAAGGGTTTATTATTTATTTTAAAATACTACGATATTTTAAAATTTCGTTTAAAAAAAACAACCTTTTACAACACTATTTGAGCATGCAGTAAGAGTCACAAGATATTAAAATAAATTGATCTCAGTTTGATAAACTTTCTCGAAAACCGATTCCGACCCCGCAACCACTGCTTTTTTTTCGTATTGCACATACTTCCCACCCCCCCCCACCCCTCCAACTTAATCTATTTATATTGCACAACTTTCCACCCAACTATCCGCCTCACACAATAAGCGGCTGGATAGCGAAGTCAGTAGTGAGCTCGCCTCACAAAGCTGAGGGGCGTGGGATCGAGCCCAAGCAAAGCCACACTATAAATGATACGCTAAGAAAGTCCTTCGCTGACCCCTGGATGAGAATTGGGGCACCCAACACCCGAGTAAGCTCTAATGGAAACATTAGGGATCCCTTACGACCTTCGAGTTATGGGACTTAAATATTCCTATTGCACAACTTTCCACCCACATATTCATATTGCACAACTTTCCACCCACATATTCATATCGCACAACTTTCCACCCACATATTCATATCGCACAACTTTTCACCCACATATTCATATTGCACAACTTTCCACCCACATATTCATATCACACAACTTTCCATCCACATATTCATATCGCACAACTTTCCACCCACATAAATGCACTCTCCGCCCAACTATCCACGTCACACATAAATGCACTCTCCGCCCAACTATCCACGTCACACATAAATGCACTCTCCGCCCAACTATCCACGTCACACATAAATGTACTCTCCACCCAACTATCCTCCGCCAACTATCCACGTCACACATAAATGCACTCTCCGCCCAACTATCCACGTCACACATAAATGTACTCTCCACCCAACTATCCACCTCACACATAATATATCTCTCCACCCAAGTATCCATGGATACTTTACCTCACCTATATGTGTATTGTGAATAAAGAATGCCCGAATTCGTTTATCAGCATCTACCCACCCATCCCCCACCCCGATCCGAGAACATTCATGCAGACTCCCTTGTCTATAGTATAACTATGTCTAGGCTATAACGTGGTATCTGAAAAGAAGTAACAAACAGCATATAACCCACATAACACCATGTCAGGTTTTCTCATTTGCAGCTCTCCCCTCTTTGTCCTTAAAAACTAAATATGAACATTCTAATGCCAGTACTCGACCTCAGGTGAATTTCTGCAAATGTTGATTATAGTTACTATCCTGCGCAAAAGTTTGTGTTATTAGGACCATGCTGAAAGTTGCTTGTCTGTGTTTTCACTGTTAATGACTGTGCCTTGTTGATTTACTATCACGTCGCTTCTCTCTCTAAATAAAGAATACTGTTTATTGTTTCATTTAAGAGTGGAGTTAAATCATTTCGGTATCAAGACGGCGAAATCATGGCCGATTTCTCGTTTACCTCCTGTATCAAACAGGGACATTACATACATCGGCGCTAGTTACCTGTGGCCTCTACCGCACCGTCACCACCATCGCCACCCTTTTATTTCCCCACTTTCACTCCGCCGGTGTAATTTAGTAGGGTCGTTTTTTTATTTTTAAAAATGTTAAGGTCAAACGCAGGGTTTCAAAATATATCATAAATTTTAATGTACTCATTTGTTTCAATAAATGTTTATCATTTGAGTAAACACAACTTAATATCCAAGGAGTCTATAAAAGGATGCAGCGATGAGAGTTCAAGACTTTATAAAACGTTCGATTTCTGGAGGAGCACAGAATTTAAGAAAGCGCATCGTGCATCGTTGGACCGGCAAACTAACTCATTTACGGTTTTATACGGTGTTAATGATCTAGCTGTCACTGAAGGTAGGCAATACTTTCGTATGGGATAATATCAAGGGGGTTGTGACTTGTGAGTGGCATTTTAGGGGAAATAGCTCGAGATTCATTCTTCGAGTGTCCTAATCTTGTGCATGTAGCGGAGGAACAAGCGGGCACACACACACACTTATTTGAAATCCCCTGAAACTATTCAAACGAAACTATTTGTTCCTGTAATTTAAATTTTGATTTTTTAAAAATCCCTTTTCCCATTAAAAAAGTATTCTTTCATTACCTGTTTTAAAGTTATTTCAAAATTAATTTGAGTGTACATTTTTACAAATTAGATAGTGGCCTGCAGATTTAATTTATTTGATGACCTGAAACAGGCTTTGAGGTGATTAAATTATTTCAAAATGGCACAAAATGTGTGCAAAAAATAATCTGAATTTGATCTTTTAGATATTTAAATTATTATTATTTTTTTTTAGTTGTGAACTCTAATGACTACTAGGCGAATATTGTTAATGATCAAGCGTTTGTAAAGGAAATTTCCTGTAGTAACTCGAATAGAGAGATGGCATGAAAGATCCCCGTAGGGAAATGACCTTCCAAACGTTAACAAATTAATGCCGCTACACAGCGTCATAAAACAGCAGAGCCACAAAATTTAATTTGCCGTCCCGAATTTAGTTGCCGAAAACAAAAGCAAAGTTTGGATACCTTTATAAATAGAATCAACAGACATCGACATATTTGTGACATCCCGCATCCACCCCACAACAACTAAAAAAATGACATAAATCATTTGCGTTCGCCTCAGAGGCGTCACTAGGGTTGGTGTCACCCTGTGCGGTAGCTCATGGTGTCACCCCCTAACGACTTACCCTATAGACCTCATTCGAGTCTACCAGTGCCAAATAACGGGAACATACATAATGTTACCCTTTGTTGTCACCCCTTGTGATGGTGTCAACCGTTGCGGCCCTCTCCCCTCCGCACCCTCTAGTGACGCGTCTGGTTCATCCCTCTTTTCCAAACGCCACTGAATATGAGAACCGCTGCACTGTTGTACTTTAAGGCGTAGGACTAGACTAGGCCGTCGTATCATTGACCTTACGCCAGCCCCACTCCTGTTATCGTGTCGTCGTGTCCCCTCGGATCACCTGAAGAGCCTTTCAACAGCTGATTCGCAGAAAGTTCGTTCGCCCTTATTTGGTTGAGATTTCTCCAAACATACTTAACGAGGGGAGCATTATCGCCTTACCAACTTTATTTTCGAGAGGCTGCTCATCTCTAAGTAGCATGATACTCGTCAACGCCAGATTCTTTTCAAATGACTTGGCTCTCAGCGGAGGTGAAAACAGTGGCGTTACACCCAGAGGTGGGCGGTACTAGAGTGGTGTGGGGGTTGCGGGCCGCACCGGGTGACATCATCACAAGGGGGGACACCAAAATGTAGAATTATGTATGTTTCCGTTATTTGGCACTGGCAGACTCGAAGGAGGTCTTTTGGGGTAAGTCGTGAGTCATGAGTGGTTGACCCCTTGAGCTATATACCACACTGGGTGACGCCAACCCTAGTGACGCATCTGATTAAACTAGGACGGTGCTGGCTTGGCGACAGGCGGTGATAGGTTTTTAAAGAAGAATTAAACAATGCGGAAAAAATACAAATCCCTTATATATGAGACAGAACTAAAAGTATTGATTCTGTTCAATATAATACGCACCGCGCGACAAACATTTACAGACTGAACGTGACTGAACTCCCTTTGCTGTAAGACAAGGGGATGTCGTCAACGATGGCTGGAGTGAAATGCAGTGAACCCTGGAGGTCAACTATAGCAGACGTCTTCATAGAGATACGTAGAGATAAACTAAAAATTCATTAATTTAATTACGGTACTTTCGGTCGAACTGAAATTTTGATACAATGCATTGTTATGTGACATTAGTCTATGTGCAAAATTTCAGCTGGATAAAATCATGGGAAGTGGATCATTTTTTACTTTTGTTTTTCCGCCCGACCGACCAAGAGATCACAAACACACAGAGAGACAAGACGGTGAAGTTAATATACGGGATTTAATAAACAACCCCGTAAAAACAAAGTTTTTGACTATAAATCCCTTATATTATAAGTTATATATGAGACATAACTAAAAGTATTGATCATGTTCAAACGCGACAAACATTTACAGACTGAAACTGCCTTAACTCCCCTTTGCTGTAAAACCGGGGGGGGGAGGACTGGTCACCGATCGCTGGACTGAACTCAGCGTGACACGTAAAAGCACGCCGCAACATATAGTCATATAGCGATAAACTAAACTGCAGTTATTTAATTACGGTACGTTTGATCAATCTGAAATTTTGATACTATGCATTGATAGGTAACACGTGTCTATGTGCAAAATTTCAGCTCGATGGCATCACGGGAAGTGTGCCATTTTTTTACTTTTGTTTTTCCGCCCACCCTCAAACGACAGAGAGAGAGAGAGAGAGAGAGAGAGAGAGAGAGGGAGAGGGAGAGGGAGAGAGAGAGGGAGAGGGAGAGAGAGAGGGAGAGAGAGAGAGGGAGAGAGGGAGAGAGGGAGAGAGGGAGAGAGAGAGAGAGAGAGAGAGAGAGAGAGAGAGAGAGATAGAGAGAGAGAGAGAGAGAGAGAGAGAGAGAGAGAGAGAGAGAGAGAGAGAGAGAGAGAGAGAGAGAGAGAGAGAGAGAGAGAGAGAGAGAGAAATGACGACAAGATTTCGAAGTTAATATAAAAGATTTAAACGTAAGACTGAAAACTCAGCATATATACAGCGAAAATACTAATTCATGTATAATTTTATATTTATTCTGCACCTCCCGCTCTTTGAATTGCGCCTTTAATCCTAAAGTCTTAGTGGTTAACCACTGCCCCCCCCTCCCCGCACTAGAACAGATACCACTAAATCCTAATATTTTAACGTAATCTTCAAATCCCTACCGGAAAAGGGAATTTACTAATATCTGAGCATTGTGTAAATACTAATTATTAGCCTACTAATTTATTAAATTTTCTAAATCATCGAACAAGTCAAACAGAATCAACAATATAAACAGATATGTCTTCAAAATAGTAACGTAAATTTATTTCAATAGAACATTTATTGATCTATGAAAGAAACTTAGTTTATGCGAATTTATATAGAGCCCTTAGCCCAGGGGTGCGCAACCTGCGCTGGGCCGATGCGCGTGGGCACGAAAATGTGCGGCCGTGGCAATCTGATTAAATTATAATAACCTGCGGCCGTCAAATATTTGCAATTGGGCAATATATTATGTAAAGTTGTAAATGCAATATTGAATATTCATTTACACCCTTAAGCACTAGTTATTGCGAAACAAATTACGACTCCGGCAGCTGTAGCGTTAGCTGCAGTGTTTAGCGCTCATTGACATTGAAGTGGCTCTTGCCGCTCTGGTGTTAGGCTGCAGCTTTAGCTAATGAGGGCAGGCAGAGAAGTTTAGCAGCCTAATATTGAAGCACGCCCGAAACCTGTGATGCGCTCATTCGCGGTATTGTGCTTGCGCTGTGTAACCGTGTAACCCTTCGGTCAACTTCAGTAGCTGCTACAGTACACGCAAATACCCAGAGGCCTGTGTTCAAGTATCACTCTTAGCTGGCAGCTGCACCAGAAATCCAGACATATTCTCGACATAGCAGTGAATAAACATAACAGTATAAAAGCGTTTAATGAAAACGATTAATTTTATCATGGTTATAGAGCTAGACAAAGCAAAGGAACAACAGTTTGCCTCATGCACAGAAGAGTACAGGATTTCTGTGATAAATGTCTTCTACTACAAAGTCATATCCAACAGCTCAATCTCTATGATTTCCCGCAACTCACCGCTCTAATCGAGAGCCATGAAATAAGAAAAGATGAAATCCGGCTACATCCTTTTCAGGCGTCCTCGAAGTGCTGTTGTTGGAATTCGCAGAACGTTTTCAGGATTTCGACAAGAGCTCAGAAAATATGAGACTCGTTGCTTCTCCACATTTGGTTAGTGCGCCGTTGGATGTCCAACTGATCGAACTAAAAAATAACGCGCAGCTTATAAAGAAATTCGAGGACAAAAACGATATACTGGAGACATGGAAAATAGCTGTGGAGTATCACGAAATAGCAAGAAACACTGTAGTGCTGTTTGGAAGCACTTACATGTGCGAAGCATCATTTTCACGAATGAAATATCTCAAGAACAAATATCGAACCCGACTGGTGGACACCAATCTGGCGTTAGGAATACAAATGATGATCTCCAGCAAGTGCCAGGACTTTGCGCGACTCTCGGCAAACATCCAAGAGCAAGGCAGCCACTAATTTCTGGACTCTGGACTGCTAAGTTACATGGAAAGTGTTAGTGAAGCAGCTTATCACTTATTCAATTATTGTGTTCTCAGTGTACTAATGCCACCTAACAATATACTCATGTTTTACGTGTTTGACATAATGTTAGGTTTACATGACCATGTTCAATAATGTAGAAATATAAGAGAATATCGATGGAATTGTTTTTGTTTGTAATTAAGCACTGTGTACAATACATTATGATTTATGATTTTGTCATTAATATCTCGCGTTGACTATTACGAGAGGTAAATTTTTTATAGTGACCGTTTCGTTTTTCAGTTAAAAATTTTTGGAGGCCGTAGCAAAAGTAATTTTTGTTTATGCGGCCGTCAACAGCCCAAAGGTTGCGCACCCCTGCCTTAGCCCTATATAAATTGCTTTCTACGTGATTTCATTGAAGCAAAACGATTTATCGTTGATTCAAAGTCAACGTTTGCAGCTAGATCACGTTCAATTGAAGTTAATGCCAATTCAGACAGACGTTCATTTGCCATTGTTAAGCACAAATAATTTTTGATGATTTTCAATCTACTGAAACTTCTTTCAGCAGTAGCACTGCTAACAGGAATAGTCAAGTAAATTTTATAGAGTATGGACAAATTAAGGGAGACCTGATGCCATTTGTTTTTCAGTCAAGAATGGTAGAACCTCTTTAATTTGTAGTTCACTAGATAGTGGGTTGAGCATTATCTGGTACTGTATGCAACAGTTACCACAGTCTCCAGCACCGTACTAGATGACATCCTTGCTATGCCACCCATCGAAGAAATTGATGTCGTACCCACACAGGAAGAGCTGTGAAAAGCAATTGACAGCCTAGCTTGTGGAAAAGCCCCTGGGAATGATGGCATACCACCAGAAGCTCTAAAGAGTGGCAATACAACTTTACTCCAACCTTTGCACGAGCTTCTGACCCTCTGCTGGGAACAGGGCTACATCCCACAGGACCTAAAGGATGCGAATACAGTGAAACTTTATAAGAACAAGGGCGATAGAAGTTACTGCAACAGCTATCGGGGTATCTCACTCCTTAGTATTGTAGAAAAGGCTTCTTCGAGGTTAATGTCGTGTTTGTAAACTTCGCATAAACTTCGAAAAGAATCTTAACTTTCTTCCCACATTTGTGATGGATCAATACACTAGAAATAAGTAACGGTGCTCCAAAAGTCATTAAATCGATCATCTATTTGTGTTACAAGTGTATCCAAGATAGTGAAGTTTCAGATTTAAAGCGTGTAGTTGGATCATCAGCCCTTTAATCTCTGCTAAGTTCGCCTGCCATACTTTCTTTTTTGCAATTCTTTTAATTTATGTTTTAACATCTAGTTTGGAACAGTTTTCGTTAATAAATTATTAGACATCTAAATTCAGAATTTCAAAAGCTTCGTCGCTTCTCATTTTAACAAACTTATTTCTTCCAACATCGATCAATTGTTTTGCAAATGCAATGTCAATGCCCTTGGGTTGTAAGTAGTTTAATAACACGAAGATATTATCTAACAACTTTTGTACAAATAGCACCAGAAAAACAAAAGAATATTTTGTTATTAAAACAGATAATCCCATAGCTTCTGCTCTGACACTTCCTTTGTATTCTGTTGATTCCTCTGAATTTATATCTTCAAGTGCGGCTAGAATAACCGAGAATTATCCAACAACTGAATCAACTGCATGCTTACGGCGTTGCCCATCTTGTATCAGAAAGTCGTTTCAGAGTATATACTGTTGATTCATATTGAGATTTCTGATGTTTTTTAAGAGTATGTAGACGTGAAGGAGAAGAGGAAATTACGATGGTACGGACACGTGACAAGAACTGGAGGTCTCGCAAAAACCATATTACAAGGCACAGTCCAGGGAGGAAGGAAAAGAGGCAGACAAAAGAAGAGATGGGAGGACGATATCAGAGAGTGGACCGGCCTGTCATTCAGCGACTCTCAAAGGGCAGCACAGGACCGTGACAAATGGCGTGTGTTAGTGAGCAGTTCACGATGGTGCCCCAACGACCCAACAATGGGTTAAGGGATAGTTCAAGTTCAAGACGTGGTAAACCTAAGGAATGCATACAACTTTTCAGCTGTGCCGAAAAACAACTGTACATCACTGTTTACAGACATTGCTTCGATAGTAATCAAATTCAAAACATGCGCACAACATTGAACATAGCTGGCATTGGGTGAAAGTTTCTTTATTTGAGTTTGAAGGGTACTCTTAATTCCAGACATCACAGATGCGCCATCGTATGCCTGTCCTCGACAGAGTGTGATATCAGTGTTTCGCTTTGGTAGTTCCGTTAAAATCTTCTCAGTAAATGCCGCAGCATTTCTGTTGACCAAAGTATAAAAGTCTATAAATCTATCAACAACATGTCCTGATTTTAAAACTGAACGTTAGGAAACTGGCATCTGATCAATTCTAGATATATCAATGGTTGAATCGATAATTAAAGATAAGAACTGTGCAGACTTAATTTTATTATCAATAGTCGCCGATAATTCAGATATGAGTGATTGAATTTAAATCAATGTTGCACATCATGGCTTAAATAAACTTCATCTTTCCTATCAAACTTTAGATGACTGTCCAAAGTGGAATCATATTTGGCTAATAAAGATAACAATTCAAAAAAATTTCCAGTATTTCTACAACTACCATTACTATAGCAAGAATGTTCTATGTGTCCTCTGAATGGCAAACCTTGTTTGGCTAAGAACAATGTCACGTATATCATCAATTTCAATACTCCTCTATTCTTTTCCACTTGGCGACGCACCTGACTGATCAAACCAGATATAACAGTTACATCATTTGAAATACGATATTAATTAAGCACGCCAATATTGTCGTATTGCAGTTTGGTGTTGATTAGAAGTTTCGTGTTGGCAATATTTTTTTCTAGAGACACTTTTTTAGTGTTCATCGAGGGCGTCTTTATGGGGGCGCCATTTTAGACCCAACAGGGGCGTGGGGGGCAAGCTGACCCCCCTGCCCTATAGCTAAATACGCCACTGGTTAACACAAGTAATGATTGATTGTAAAATTAAATTATGTTGGTTTTTTTTTAATTATTTTTTTTTCGGTGAAAATGCCGTTCATGATTTCAAGAAAAAAAGTTTCTGCATTCACCCAGGGTGAAATTACCACATTCCTACAGATTTTTTTTCTGTACCTTTCTCAGTTTTAAATAACGCTTGCTGTGTATACTCAGAGTATACTGAGTAGTAAGTACTACGATTTTATTCAAGTAATTTATCTTCGTTATAATAATTTTATTAAGTCGTAATGGGTTAAGTTAGACAACCTTGAGGTCATATGTACCTACTAAAATACACAGTTGTGTCCCATTTTATATTTGTTAAAAAGTAGCGAGACTGGAGAAGGAACGAAAAAAAATAGACCGGCACTACGTATACCGCGGCGATGTACCTAGCAAAACTATCGTCTTTGGCCTACGTATACCACCATGGGCTGAAGAAATATGTTGACGGGGGAAAAACGATTAATTACTATGTGCTGCGCTTGCCTTGGCATGAAATTAAGCTCTTGAGTGTTGATTAGTAAGGGATCCTAAAATATATATTTAAATATGTGCATGATACATGATGTAGCCAATAAATATATGTTATTTCCTTCTGTCTCAGTTGACAACAGGCCTAAAAGTTTTCGGGTGTTAGTGCTTTCACCACTGTCACAACTTTTGCACTGCTTGCCAATACTCAAATTTATAAGTATTTAGATTTAAAAAGGGAAAATAAAATTTCCCATTAACCCAAATTTGTTGTTCTACAAAACAATACTCGACCATCTTTGACTCTTCATATCTCCCCCCCCCCTATCTTTCTCCATTCAACGGCAACGAGGAACTCCACTATTTCTTCTTTCAGGCATTTATAAGTATGAGCTGTGGAAACTGACAACATTCTCTACAAGTATCATTTTAACAAATACAATTTTTAAAGTTAAAACTAAATACTACAGTCTACCTGTAAAAAATTATAACCCGTGCCTTTAGGCCATCTTACTTGTCGATCCAGTGAAAAACTGTCCATAAAAAACGTCACACGATTTTTGCCAATTTTTTACCCCCTCGTCACACGTCGTCATAAAAACAAAGACCCCCCCCCCTTTTTTTTTCCTCCTCAATATGACTTCACAAAGTTGTTGCGGATCCCCCCCCCCTAAAAGCCGCATTTTCTATTTGAAAATGAACAAATTTCAAATCACTTTGTTCGCCCCATACGTATTAGGTAAAAATTTGAATATCGTGTAATTTTTAAATCTTTGAATGAATACACATTTTAAACATAAAAATTGAAATTAGTTTTTCTTTTCTTTTGGTGTGTATTTGTGGGGATGGGGGTATTTACCTATATTATTATAATGGGGGAGGGGTCGGGTGGAAAACAAGTTCTCAACGTTGAAAAACAAAACAAAGATTAGCTTCTCTATAAGACATACAGATAATATAATACTAATGCAACCCTTTTATTAGACATAGGCTATAGGGGTCATACTCATAGCGATGGTGATAGAAAATTAGAAACACATTTCCGTATGAAAAATCAAACTCAATACCAATTCTCGTTGCCATCTGGAATTTGTGCATGGAATGGGTCGCCTGAACTTATCACGAAAACAAACACACAATCAACATCAACACGTAGTATAAAAGTAATAAAACACCTTTTGCAAGCACCCTCATGTGGTTTTAAAAACAAAATCCCTAACCGAGTTTCGAATATATTAAATATCGATTTTTTAAAAGTTATATCTTATTATCCTTGAATTGGGACCCATCAAGTTTCTGACGGCGCAACCTTAATAATTCATTGGACATCAAATTTGTATACATATATTGATTACTTGAGGACCACTGTTAAGTATTAGCATAGGAATTACACACTTATAGTCTAATATAGTGAAATCGACTCATTTTTTTTTAGCCGCGGTGTACCTAGGACCTAGGCCAATATTTTAACTAGGTATACTGCGGCCGTATACGCAGTCCAAAGACGATGGTTTAGCTTGTTGTACCACCGCGGTCAATGAATGTATTCCGCACGTGTTGTGTGTTGTTTATTTCTTGTGTGGTTGATGTGTGGATCTATTTTGGGAAAACGGTAAGATGAAATTACATTATTTCGGGAAATTCCCTCGCGATTTTAAATGTTGGACTGTGTATAAATTACAAGTAAAGGCCTAAAAATATATAAACTAAATATATTTTCAGCTTTTCTAACCAGGGAAGCCGCCCGACGGTACTAAACAAAGACTGACAATGTAATCATGTAACAAGACAACAGTGAACAGTACTAGGGATGGACGTTGACACATTTTGTAATGATTAATATACTATATACTTATGCCTATATATATAATAAGTCTATAACCATATAAGAACTTAATTATTTGAAGAATTAGTTGTAATTAAGAAGCAAATTTTAGATTAATTACTTGATCGTGTTTTGTATAATATAGTATATTATATAGATTTAAGGGAATGAAATCTGTCATGTTTTAATAAATATTGCTCAGAATATTATTAAATCTGCTCAAAATTAAAAGGCATTTTATAATTTATTAGCCGTGAGTGTGATGCTGATTTTGCGTTTTGGCGGTAATCCAACCAGTTGTGTGTCAGCATGAGTGAAGCATCAGTGACGCGGATGTTGATTGGCTGCGCAGTTCGCTTGCTTCGAAGAATAAATGAGAATAGGAATTTAATATAATGTGGGCATGGTTGGGATAATGTGTCTCGTCTATTATAAGGCTGTTTCCGAAAAGGGAAACTTTACAGTAGACTGTCTGTAGTATTAGTATACAGTGGTATTAGTTTATATATTAGTACGGGTTTTTCGTAATGTCACGCTTTCCGATGTCAGAAGTTGGCTATACTATGAAGCATGAAATTTGAATGATATAATTTTTTGATAATAATATAATATGAATTATGATCATCAATTAAAAACAAAATTCATTATTCAGCCATTTAGACCAAATGGTTGTTGATTTTATCATGAGTATGCGTACTTTCCTCAGCCTTTGGTCTTTTAAAAATTACTTTTTTAGTATTTAGAATAACAAATCAAGATACAATTATTGCAATCATTCATACAGTGACTGTAACAGTGTTGCAATTTTACGGTCAAAGTCAATGGCAAATTCAATCCGTCAGTCGATTTTTTTTTCTTAACCACATTCATCAATTTTCATGACTGCAGTAATGTAGTGCTTGGTCATCTGGCGCGTACATTGCTCCGCCCACTCCACTTTTCTCAAATAAATAGGTTTAAAATATATGCCTTTTCTCGAAAATTCCGTTTCTTAATACTTAATATAAAGACACGAGTGCCCGCTATTGTCCATAATGCCGGCTTGGTGGACCATTACCTCCGCACTCGACTTCGCACGCTAGTAATTATCAAAAATTCATGAACGCCACCACGTCGTCGATACAAAGGGACATTCTGTATTTCACACAGTGCATCGTCACCAAAGAGTGATCTGAAAGGGAAATAAATGTTTTCAGTTTTGTTTTTTTTAAAATCTCCCCTGGCACGGTCTTCCGAACCCGAACTCTGCCTCAGAGCACCACCCCTCTGACCCTAAATGAAGACTTCCCTCAACACTTCACAACCTATCTTGTTCACGTATTAGATGACATCACCTTGTGCACGCTGTAGATAAGCTCGTGGCTTCTCAAAATGATTTTCGCACAGACCGGCTCTAATTAATGGCGTAGTGTGTGTGTGTGTGTTGTTTTTTGGGGGGGGGGTTGGGGGCGGGGGTGAGATTACAGCTATACTATTAACGGAGCACCGTGGTCGAGTGGCATGCGCGCTCGGCTGGTGTGGCGACGGTCACGGGATCGAATATCCGTGAAGTCAAGGGACAATAAAATAAAAATGACCCGTAATAACAAAGTTTTTGACTATAATTCCCTTATATATGAGACAGAACTAAAAGTATTGATTATGTTCCAACGCGAAAAACATTTACAGACTGACACCGAGTGATGTCCCCTGTCTTTAATAACGGGGGATGGGACGTGAGGGGTGTCGGCACGACGGTCGACGTCTAAGCGTCAACTCAAACTCACGTGGAAAAAAACAATAACAAACCGTGAATTTGAATTACATACGTTATATAAGGATAAACTAAAAATGCATTAATTTAATTACGGTACGTTCGATCGATCTGAAATTTTGATACGATGCATTGTTAGGTTAGACGGGTCCGTGTGCCAAATTTCAGTTCGATCGGATCATGGGAAGTGGGTCATTTTTTACTTTTGTTTTTCCGCCCGCCCAAGACAGAGAGAGAAAGATAGATAGAGAGAGATGACAACAGAGACGGCCGTGAATTGATATAAGGGATTTAAAAAGGCGTTTGGGAATTGCGTGGAACCCTCATAGCCGTGGCCTGTGAACGTTGCGTCACTTGCCAATAGACCGGCATGGTCTGCGGACGCAATAATCTTCTGTATAGAAGTAGCGTCCATATAGATAAGACATTAGAAATGACCAACTAAACAATGAAAGCTATTAATCCCTCGCTGCCATTACCATAGAGTGCAATAATTTTCTGTTTAGAAGGAATGTCTGTAAAATATAACATTCAAAAGATAAAGAGCACGTTTTAAACGGCCCTACGCTATATAAGTATCTTAACATTAACTTTTTCAACGTAATATATATGACTGTAATAAAGCTTTTCATCGCTGAACTTGTATTGCATACATATTCAAATTTCCGCCAAACTAAAGACAAGCATTGGCAACAAATGCACTTATGTGTATTTTAAGAACTTCATTTAGCACAGATAAATAACATTTGCATGTTCTTCTTCTATATCTTAAGTCTTAAGAGCCCACTATCAATGCACTTAAAGACTAATATAGAGAACTGTGTACTCTTTGTAAGCACAGTTCGATAATTTGATTCAGTGTTCTGACATACTCTCATGTCCTACAGGAGTGGTGGCGAGTCCTTTTGGGGACGATGCCCAAAATTCAACCAAAACCCACTTATGTATAGCAAAGTGACAATTATCCACTGAAACCCGACAATTGGGGTTTGGCCTAGCTGGTTTGATTAATTACGAAAGTAGAATTTTGGTTGCGTGCCGGCTGATGTTGCTCTGCGTGCCATAGGTTCGCCATCACTGTCCTACAGTATACAACCTAATCATTCTCCAGTTACATTACTGAAAAGTTAAAATATATCTATGTTTATTTATTCCATTAACACGGTTTTAAGGATGTTTGCAAGTTATCAGTTTATTATTGATTCTGGCAGTTAATTAGTTACTTGAACTTTGCCCTCTTGTCTTGTTGTTGAGCATGCACGTTCCTTAAGAGTTAGAGTGGTATAGTGACCACTTTTATAGTTCAAATTACTTGGTTTGGTTTACGTAAGATTTTCTACAATCCTTTATTTAAGACAATCAACTGTATGGCTAAGTCGCTCTGACCGGCTTTTGTTGGTCGTCTCGGAGAATGCGACTGTCCGCTGTCATGTCGGTACTTCAGTCATGTGACGACTCGGAGCCTAGCAGCTCTCTTTGCTCAACACATGGCTCACATGGTGTCAACTGTTGCCATCTGTTACCGGTCATCTATCTAATTATCCGTCTGTATAACCAGTGCTTTTTTTCTTTCTAGCAGAACGTTCCTGTCACTACGGCGCTCCGGCACCTTTTTACACATACTTTTTTTGTCATATTACTACCTGTAATTTTTGGTCTTACTGCCTTTTCAGGTTGTGTTAAATATGCGTTCGGGTACCTTTTTATTTTTAGCACTGCCTGTATAACCGTGATCTTCACTCTCGGTAATTTGATTATCTGACCCTGTTTTCTAAACGGCTATTTTTGAGAACTGCCGTTAAATATATAACTAAATAACATCTAGTACAACGAATGTGTCTATTTTTAAACCATTCCACTTCAATCGCACGTCGTGTTGTGTGTTACGGAATCAGTTTACCCGGAATAAACGAAGGAGGGGGGCGACAATCGAATAATGTATGAAAAATGTGTTTCTGATCTTAGCCAAATGAGTGCTAAAAGGTTTTCTGGATTTCTCACGGGCTGCATATTGACAGTTCAATCCTTTAGGCGAGACAATAAACTAAAAATCTCCAGGATTCGGAGTGGGTTGGACGCCTCTGGCGCCTAGTTGTATGTATGATCCAGACGTTATTTTTCTTATAATGATCCCGTTTCTTTGAAAGAGAAGATTGGACAGGGTAGTTGCACACACTTAAAACTTAACTTGCAGTTTTACTTCTCTCTACAATTGAGCGTCTTATCATTTGATTGGCGTGTTTATTTGAATGGCTCAGAGATTTGCGGGGAACACATTGCTCCAATGGGGTACTGGGGGGAGGGGGCGGGGTAGCCAGAAGTGAGTGACAATTTGTGGCCTGGTGATTTGTATCGATGATTTGACATGGCCTCTGTTTGCTACCCATTGTTCATTGACAACTTATAGCTAAAGTCCATTTTCTGCAGATAAATGCAGATGTAGTTCAATTTCAATAAAGCACGGGTGGCAATTAAAATGGAGCGCCATCTGTAATCATCATTTTTTGAACGACTGACTTATTATCTTTAATATTTTTTTTAAAAAAAATTACCAGGAATTCTCTCATGGACGTTTCTTCTTTAAAAATAAGTTATTTTACTGTACTGTATTTTACATTGACTATTTAAAAATATATTTATAAAAAAAAACATAAGCGAATCCTCTTTAGTAGGCAAAACTGTTTGTGTAGCCTACTGTTGCCATCTTCTAATTAACTGAGAGCAAAGGAACCAATCTGCTGAAATACTTGTTAAATATTGTTAATATCTCTTTATTTTATATTCATTTAAATAAATTATTCGAATTTTCTGAGAAATGTCTTTTCGGCATAATCGATGTTTGTCCTCGAATTGCGTAATGTGTAGAATACCCCCAAGTGCTCCCTTGTGTGGTTCCAACAGCACAATCAAGTCGATCACGTGTGTAATATTATTCAGGCGTGTTTACCGGCTTACAGATATAGGTGGCTGCAGAAGTGCGTTGTTAACCTAACCTAATTGTAGTAGGATGATCCAATGGTGTGGTATAAGTAGTTGGTTTCAACTGTTGATGCGGCTTCGCGTGTGTTGCCAGCGCACGGGACTGCGGACAAGGTTACAATTGTTGCCATAGCCCCCCCCCCATTTCCTTCTCTCTCCCCTTTTAAACCTTGAACTATTCACACTCACTACAAAGCACCTTCAATCACTTCCCTTTCTCTACATCCTCACTCCCTTCCATCCATGACGATGGAGGAAAAAAGTATTAGTTAAGTGGGGTATGTGTAATAGAACTTATGGCTAGTCAAGAGACAAGTCTTTAACACACTGTGGTCTGGTTAACAACTGTCTTTAAATACTATATACAATTCACTGTGATCAACTGTACAATCAACTACCTAAGCAGCTCGTATGTAATCAACCCCGGTTGCCTCTTGAACCGTAATACATTTATAGCCAGCTATTCTCCCAGTCCTTGACCAGGACGCTTACAGTTCACCTCACAAACCACGTGTTTCATACTAGCCAACTAGCACGCTCATCCAAGGTCAATACAACACAACACTTCTCTCACTGTATGTGTCGTGTCGTCCGTCCCTTGGGGGCTCTTTCGGCCAAGTCAAACCAGAAGAATGAGATTAAAAGACGTCTTACCACGAGATCACTTGCAGTGTTTCTACAATCTTCATGGATTCCGGTCCCGAAAACACTGTGATTACAAAGTTCCCCCTTAAATGTCCTTAAAATTTACCACGAGATGACTGCCTCTGCAATAAAATTACTCTTTCTAAACTTCCATTCAATGCTTCATGCTGCAATGACGTATAATTTTCTACCAATCAAGAGTTTCGCGGACGGAAAACGCCGTCAGCTCGAAGATGAATGGTTTAATGTGGATTGGTGACGTTTAGCTCCGGTGCGGAGGTACTGACATCTTGGAAAATTCATTTACATGTAAAACTAAAATAAATTAGTGTAAGTAGTGTAAACAAATTGAGTTTAAATTGTATCATAAGAGTTGAAACAAGTGTTACTTAACAACATGACTTTAGTAGCAGTTCCGTCACTTTATTTATACACCTTTTAAATTCCACATTATTTCTAAGTTGCTCGATCGAGTTCGGTTGGTGCAAAACTCAATTCAGGTATACACCAACATGAATCCGTTTATTGAATTGATGAAAGAATTTCAGGGACAGAGTGTTGGGGAAAGGGAGGGGGGGCAATGAACTCCATCTACACTCCTGGTCACACACAGACATATACATTCTTTACTGACTCGGGACAATTCGGCGCCTTTGATTTCTTCTTCAACCCCCCACACACGCACATAACCGCCGATCGAATACACTTTACGTGTCTCTGTCTTTTGTGTGTGTGTGTGTGTCTCTGTCTCTTATTTGAGGCTCACTTTATAGGCTAGCCACTGACCCCTGTTGGCAGGAGATGAAGGGCATGTCGAGTTCACACTCGCTGGACTATCTACCCGCGACCGAAGAGTGATTAAGATATTTGGGTGGTGCTGCGGCCGCACGTACCAGACCCCACTGTTTGGCACGGCCGCACGTACCAGACCCCACTGTTTGGCACGGCCGCACGTACCAGACCCCACTGTTTGGCACGTATTCAACATTTACTTTTTAGGCTTCAGTGTTTTGAAGCAGTCCCATGTGTTGAAGCAGGAACTACGCAATTCGTTACCAACAACAGACTGGCCATCAGCGGGGGCACATTCACATGGCCGCGACAGCATGGTATTTACATGCCTTATCGAACTGAACAAACAGCGACTTCTTTGGTCATTTAAGTGGGGTATGGGGGGGGGGTTTACACGTAGACAAGCGGCCAAGGGAGGGTGCAAAGAAATACATGTTGTTCCAATAACAAGACTTACGGACACGCCTATTGGATCAGTTCAGCCAACACCGACGACGATAAAATTAAAGGATGAACAAACTCAAAATTCAGTTATCGATTAATAAAACTATACGACATAAAACACCCCCCCTCCCCAGTGTTTGCTTTTTGTTTTATTTACTCAGAATCACCGCCGTTAACGCTTGTATGCGTTCTTTTTGGTTACTGGTTTCATAACGAATGGACACAGAAGCAGCTGATTCCCAAGAAACATTGCGTTAGTTACGGCGTAGTTAAGAATCATCATGAACGTGTATCAGGAGAGGAGGGGAGGGGGGGGAATGTAATCCCCCCCCACACCACTACCCCTCCTCGCAATAGTAAACTTAACACACACACACACAAAATCCCGCATCTCATAGCCAACAGTACATCCTGGAATTATTATCCACGTTGATACTTTTCCCCACTTTCTCTAACACACCTCTTTTAAATCTTGAGATCACTGGTCCATCGTTGACTCTGATGTTTTCCTCGACGTAAGGAAATCGTAATGGCTCGGTTCAATTGTTCTCTGCACGGGTCAGTTATATAACCCCCCCCCCTTTTTTTTTAAAAAGTCCAACGCAATGCACGTTGTTCCGTCTGTTGTGCTGGAATACGCTGGTTCTCGTCGTTTCCGTTAGGCCGCTATATTATGTGGCCATCACTCTACTCACTTTTGTGCCGTGCTGCAGGAGGTGTTCGAATAGTTACGTCTGCCCGTCTAGACGTGTCCCTATTTTTGGGGTAAATGCCGAACTCTGTGAAATCAGCCCGACTGATCCCCCCATGGATCGATTATTGATTGAAGCGTTTCACTCTACTACAGAACACAGGTGTCGGTCGTTTGGAATAAGTCGATAGTGTAAGACTCGATAGTCTAGACTACATGCGTGGGGCTAGTGATTGGCGGGAATAAATCGATGCTAGTTGATCAGCTCAGGCGGGCCACTGCGGGGTCAAAATGAACTTACGGCCGGGTCAGCTTATTTTGGAGCATGGGTCGGGGCATAATGAACTTAGTGCTAGAGTACGTTTAGTTTGGAGTTTGGGCATAGGTTGGGGTCAAAATGAACTTATTTCTGGGTCAGCTTTGATGTGTGGTTTATTAGGTCAAAATGAACTTACTGCCTGGCCAGCTTTGATGTGTGGTTAATTAGGTCAAAATGAACTTATTGCCTGGTCAGTTTTGATGTGTAATTTATTAGGTCAAAATGAACTTATTGTCTTGTCTGTTTTGATGTGTAATTTATTAGGTCAAAATGAACTTACTGCTGGTCAGCTTTGATGTGTGGTTTGTTAGGTTAAAATGAACTTATTGCCTGGTCAGTTTTGATGTGTGGTTTATTAGGTCAAAATGAACTTACTGCCTGGTCAGTTTTGATGTGTGGTTTATTAGGTCAAAATGAACTTATTGTCTTGTCTGTTTTGATGTGTAATTTATTAGGTCAAAATGAACTTACTGCTGGTCAGCTTTGATGTGTGGTTTATTAGGTCAAAATAACTTACTGATGTGTCAGTCCAGATGGTTAATTTATTAGTTCAAAGTTAATTTACTGAAGGGTCAATTTTGATGAAGAAACCTCTGCCTGTGAACTGTCCTCAAGTTGACCTATATCCCACCGACTTCATAAGACCGCGGCGTTATTTCTTTTTTTGATTAGCATTTAACGAGTGTCTTAAAGGAGCCCGAGTTTGGAGACGTAGGTAACAACAAACCAGGGAGGTTTAATATATCATGTCGGTACAACACGTTTCTATGCTGGTGAGGGCAATGGTGACATTCAACATTGTCAAATGCTCTAACACAGTGCTTCTCAAACTTTTTAATATGGTGGTCCGGCAGGATTTTTTTTTCACTGCACCAGGGACCGGTGCACTATTTTCCCTGCACTGACAATTTCTGCTGTCCTTTTTTTGAGAACATCTGCGGACCGGCAGCGGATGGCCCAAAGACGGCACCGGTCCGCGGACCACCACTTTGAGAAGAACTGCTCTAACACAGGCCCCAGTGTGTTTTTGTTGTCACAAGGTGGGCAAACTCAGACTTATTGTACACCGAAATTAGACACAGGGATCACCGCCTTGCCGCTAACTAATGACTTTAAATAAATAAATAATTAAACACATTCATGTTAAACCCAAGCGTGGACCGTGTTAAATCTGTTGTCGACATGCGGGTGGCGTTTCTGACTTATTTTAACTTTTTGATTTGATGACTCGTTCTAACAAAAACAACTACAGAACCACTTAAAAGCGATGCTCTAACGTGCACTGAAGACCGTATTTCCAAAATAATATTTTGAAACAATATCTCATGCCGGGTCAGTTATTAATATCACAGTCTACCTGTACTGTGAGCAAACAGTGAGTTACCTCATAAAATTCTATGACATTTTTATTTCCAGGTTTGGGTCTTCTCTGTTACAGATGATCATAAATTTGAAACCGATTCTCAGTCCTACACACAATGTTTTTGATTTGTTGTTGTTTTTTTAAAGTTTTCTATTCTGGAGACATTTCATAGAATAGTATTTTGCGGAAATTAGTCCGGAAAAAGTATTTTTATTGACTTCATACTCACTAAGACATGGTAGCATTCGGTAGAGGAGCTGCCAGCTCCATTTTCTTAGCATGTTTTATTTTTACACTAAATAGTAATCAAGACTAATACTGCATCTCACCTTTTTAATGTGGTACACTTCTTTAAGGATATTGTCATGTGGTAAAACCTGCAACACTGGTCATTCTTTAAGTAACATGCTTTAGTGATATATGATATATTTTTCTTAAGACTGAATTTTAAAACAATAATCGTTCAATTTGTCTTGCAGGGTCAAGTATTTATCTCACAGTAGTCTCTCTGATCAGTGAGGGTCAGTATGTCTGGCATTCCGGATGATTGGCTGTGGGTCGTTATCCTTGCTTTCATCATTTCATTCCTGCTGGCCTTTGGCATCGGTGCCAATGATGTGGCAAACACTTTCGGAACATCCGTGGGATCAGGGGTGATCACTCTGATTAAGGCATGTTTCCTGGCATCCGTGTTCGAAATTCTGGGAGCAGTCTTGATAGGTGAGTCTTGAACCAGCGTATGGTCAGTCTCGTGGGTCATGGTCTTAACTGACCCCGTCACATCCGTTTAAAGTTATCATCTGATTAGTGAGTTCCACAAGGGCCTTTACTTGACCAATGACATACATTAGGGTCATTGACTGACCAGTGACATCCATTAAGTTCATTAACTAAACAGTCGTATATAAGACAATAATTAAGTGATCAGTTACTTCTATTAGGATCATTTACTAGGAGACTTAAAGACTACAGACATTGAGTGATGATCCAGGAAAACTGCTGTAAATAAAGATGCAGCTGAAATGTCTGCAGTAACAAAGCACTGAAAATTACCTGTAAATGTTATTAAAAGCTAATAATAAAATATTAAATAAGTACTTGCTTGGTCTTACTTGATATATAATATCAGTCCAGATGAAACAACTACCGTATATACTCATGTATAAGTCGATCTCGAGTATAAGTCGACTCCCTGATTTTTCACTTGAAAAGTGGAATTTTACCTTTTTTCAAGATAGCTAGGATAAACTCATGGTGTTTATAAAATGAGTTGCGCATGTATAAGTCGACCCCCTAATTTTGGCCTCGAAATTTTGAAAAAAATCTCGACTTATACTCGTATTTACGGTAAATATACAGTACTTATGTATTGAAACTCAAAAAGGCCATGGCGTCTCACATTAAATTAATTTTTTACCTAAAAGTATGTCACCAAATAGCATGGGGTCATTATGTGAAAGTGGTGTCACCAAATAACAAGAGGTCGTTAAGTGCAAGTATTTCAATTCAACTAAGATGACTTTATATCTGTTTAGGGTATCGTGTGTCTGACACCATTAGGAAAGGGATCATAGACGTGGAGCCCTACAACAACTCTGAGAAGTTGTTGTTGATGGGAAATCTCTCAGCTCTAACAGGTGTGTACCTAAGAAATAGTTTCATGTCTTTAACTACTATTATTATTTTAAAATTTTTTGTCAGTTGATACCGTTATATACTGATTAAATTTCATTGATAACCACCACCCAGTTTGTCATCATATTTTCTTGCCTAACATCAAATGAACTAAGGTTATGAGGATTATACTATGGCATAAGGATCTTAATTAATTATGTTAAAAAGGCTTGTCCTTTTATGATTCCTTAGAATTCTTTCTTAATTACATTTCTATCTCACATGTAACAAATAAGGCTTTTGTTTGGTAATGATCCTTATACATTGTAAAAAGAAATTTATTATATGAAAGAAACTTTTACATTTCATCATGTGTCTAAACATTCTGATTAAAATATCAAATTTTGAACTAATTTAGAAAAAATTACAGTTATGAACTTTTAAAATTATTTTCAAGCTCAGATATTAGCCATCATGCATTATTATCAGTTTTTTCCAAGCTCTCCTCTCGATCCTTCTTTCAGGTTCCTGTATTTGGATGTTTCTCGCTACATTCTTCAGACTTCCTGTGTCGGCCACACACAGCATCGTTGGGGCCACAGTCGGCTTCAGCCTTGTTGCCAGAGGATCCAGGGGAGTGGGCTGGGTCAAGCTGGGGCTTATAGGTAGGCTCCCTTACCATGTGATCAGTTTGATGTACAGTATAGCATAGCTATTGAAGTAGGGGTGCTTTGGTGTCTTCTCATGACCTGAGAGTGCATTGCTTCATCAACTGTGTTGTCTAGCCAGCGTGTAACCTCTGTTGGTAGAGTTCATGTCATCATTCTAAAGGGTTGGACGGGGGGAAAGTTTGCTATTTCTCAAGACTGAAGAGCTACTACAAGAAACAAAATAATTTATCTCACAATAATGTATTTTACAGATAAGGGATGAAGGGATTGCTTTTTATTAAAGTGTCATACTTAAGTCCTGGAACTTCTATGCTAAGCCATGGAGGGCTCCAGACTCAGAAGACCTATTAGTGCTTCAGTGGTAGGAAATATATGAAGAGATACGAGTACAAATTGTGAGGACTGGTTTGGTGTTGCCTAGTGTCTAGACAAGTCCTCGATCCATTTGAAAGTTTACGTAATTGTTAAGCCAATGCTTGTGAGCAAAGCTTAAGTCTAGATGCCCTGTTGCTATAATTGTATGATACCAAGACAAAATATAAAACACTAGATACGCCCCGGGGCATAGCATACGCTGCAGACTTGCTCATGGATAGTACAAAGAAAGGGGGGAAAGAACGGACACAAACTACAGCACGAAGAAATCAAAACAACGCGAGTGAACATCGGAGTGGGGACCACTGATGCATTGTTGGTCTCAAGACATTCGTACTGCGGTTATCTACCTGCCCACCACCCTAGCTTGCCAACCATAAACTGTGATTGGCTGACCCTAGTGAGGGTCACTCTCCAAGACTTTTATTTTGAGTTATGCGCATGGGATTTATAGAAAAAATCTCTGTTTTTACGAGTTATTTATTTTAACTATAATGAATAGTATTTTTGACGTGATGCACATGTATGCAGGTCGAGACGGTTTGGGGGGGGGAGTTACAACAACATGCCACCGAATGGTGGCGAAACGTCCTTGGACGGGCTTTTTGTTGCTCGTATATATAGAAGTGACAAAATAACAAGTCTTCAAGGCCTGTTGTCCAATGAGGCAGTGGTTTCATGTGGGCATGTGGCCCTCCGAGTCGATTTTTGTGGCCTGCCAGTAATTTACTATTCGTGAATTTTCAGACAGCAAGTGCTGATGCACATCAAATTTTATTTTTAATTTTATATACGTAGCATACCTATCAAAATAAAGTCTGATTTAAGCAAGTCAATGTTATTAGTGATAAGAAGTAAAATGAGTTAAGATTGTCTGAAGTGATTTCTTGTTTACTAGGGTGGGGGAGGGGGAAGTGCGACCCTTGACACGTCTCTGAAGTGATACAATGGCACACACCGTCATCCGAGTTTGAGAGCCCTGCAATAAAGTATGGTCAATTTTTTTAGATAGTTTACGTGCCTTATTATACACCATTTCCATTACTTCATTCCAAATTGTAATTACCATTACAAATGAGTCCACTTTTGATAGGTAATTACAATTACTTTTTCACTAATAACATTTTTATATTGGGAATTTTTGGTAACTTGTTTCAATAACGTTAAACATCAATATTCTTTTACTAAGAAATGTTTTCCGCTTACAATGCAGTATGGGCACATTATTTAGGACCAGTTTTTTAAAATGTTATTGTTATACAAGAAGGTCAGAGTAGTTCATTAAATGATTTTACTGTATATCTGAATACACAACCATAGTTTGTAGCAGACCCTTACAAATTGAAGTTATTGTCTGTGTGCAAGCATGTATGTACATACTGACATGTATGTGTACTTGAGCAAGCATGTATGCACATACTGACATGTACGTGTAACATGAGCAAGCATGTATGTACATACTGACATGTACGTGTACATGAGCAAGCATGTATGTACATACTGACATGTATGTGTAACATGAGCAAGCATGTATGTACATACTGACATGTATGTGTAACATGAGCAAGCATGTATGTACATACTGACATGTACGTGTACATGAGCAAGCATGTATGTACATACTGACATGTACGTGTACATGAGCAAGCATGTATGTACATACTGACATGTCTGTACATGAGCAAGCATGTATGTACATACTGACATTATAATTTTCAGCTTGCTTAGTACTTGAAGACATAATGTATGTCATATTGGGTCAAAGTACTCTATGAGTACGCTGTATACTATGACACTATATTCATAAGTGTGGCGGAACCGTTGTCTAGTGGAGGGATCTAGGTCCTCCCTTTGCCACAGAGATCAACCAGCGTCAACAACTCCAATGGAGTCTCTGCTGGGTCAGGGAAACACAAAGTAAACACTGGAAGTTGGGTGTATCCATCAACACTGGATTCATTTAAAAAGTTTAATCACATGATCAGGATATGACCATGACCATAAAGTTGACAATTTTAAAATAACATCGTAGTTAAAAGTACAGCATGACCCAGGCTCCCTTCTCACATAACGCTCCGCCCTTCAGTACACAAAAAAAAACTCTGCCGCATAGGAAGTGTGTCAGTCTGGCGACAACAATTCATAACACGACGGTGCGCCATGGTGTCTGAAACAGACACCCATGGAGCGCACCAGAAACAGCCCAAACTCTACAAAGGATGCCCAAAGCTCACCTCATCTCGTGATCAGCGACCCGTGCTCACTCACACCAAAACATCTGTTACTTCCAACCGTGACAATATGGATGTTATCTACTATACACTATTTTCACGTTACTCTGAAAATAGACATTTAATGATGTAATTAGAAAAAATTGCAATTACAGGGAGAATAATTACATTAATTACATTACTAACAGTCATTGTAAATAAATGAGACCTTGTCACTTTGTCACCTTATCGTTTTCTCACCTTGTCGTTTTGTCTGGATACCAATTGTTGTGGTTATTGTATATAGCATTCACATATTTTTTTGCAAGAACCAATGTTCTTTTGTCCCCTATGAATTGATTATAATAGCATGTATATTGTTGGTAATGTTTCCTGAAAGAGGAAAAAGGCTTTAACCATAGTATTCCGAATGCATGGAATCCAGTGACATGATTCATTTTTAAGTATGTTTTGACCTAGTTGTGCTTCCACATGGAACTGCGGCGTGTCACCACTCCATTCTTCACATTTTGCTATTGATGCATCAATGAAAAGTGAAGCTGTCTACCAACCGCCGCTTGTGATTACGTTAAATTAATTAATCTGTGTAATGGTATTTAACAATGGTCCTCTCAGCTAAAGATATTTTTGGTGCTTCCACTAGTCTTGTATATGGTGTAGAGAAAAATAAATAATAATATAATGTAATGTTTTAAAATTAAATGTATTTTAAACAATGGAATTCTCTACCATTACACACTGTTGCAGTATTCCAACTACTAAGGCCTTCGAGACTGCACTAAAAACATATTATCTCTTCAAACTTTACTTTCAAAATTAATTCAGTAACAATCAAACATTTCTTTAAATGATAAACATATCTTAGGTACACTGAAATGTCTTTATATGTTGTGGTTAGGATATGTATGTTTCACATTGAATGCATTGATTATTACATGTGTATAACTGTCTTTATATGAAGCGCTGTGAGCCCAGCTGCTGGCTGGGGTTCTGCGCTATATAAATTATCAAATTACTAGCGTAGACCCGTCAAAATTGACTAAAGTTTTCAGCTGAAATCTATTTATTTTATAAAAAAATGCACTTTTTTTAGGGCGTCTACGGCGCCGACCTTTTTATAATTAACCATCATCAAATCCTCTTTTTACATTGATCCCTTTTCCAAAATTAAAATATGAGCGAAAACAATGACGTCATATAATATTTTTTTACAGCGCATATTTAATTTGCACACCTTTTGATGCTTTGGTGCAGTAATTTGGTTTTCCCTGCTTTCTAAAATTAGTAGCGTCAGGACTGACATACACTACTTGCGTGACAATTGCAAATTATATTGTTTAATTATTATTATTTTATTCAAAGTATTCATTCATTCATTCTGTATGTAATTCTTTCAGTTGCGTCATGGTTCATTTCCCCTGTGATGGCCGGTGCCATATCGGCCGCCTTGTTCTGGCTTGTCAGGAGGTTTGTGCTAAGCAAGGTTTGTTACCACACCATTGCTGTGTGAATTTGTTCAAATGTATTTGAACATTATTTCTTAGGCTTAGAATTAGAAGTGTGGTTACCTTTATTCTCGTGAAAACATCTCACACTTCAAATGTAAAAACTAGGCATTATTTTGTTCCCCCCTTAATGTTAAATTTTAATTGCTTTGAAATAATTGGCTGATTTAAGTCTTGATCATATAGACTTTAATAAATCTATTTTGACTTGTATCGAAAGATTAAAAAATATTTGTTTCTATAGCACTGATAACTATTTTATTATTGTGATTGTTTAATTATTTAATTTGATTTTTTCAGGAAAAACCACTGGAACCAGGTCTAAGACTACTTCCGATTTTCTACGGGGGTACAATATTTATCAATGCAATCTCTATCTTTTTGGATGGATCAGTCTGTGAGTATAGAGCAGCAGGTTTTATCAGAATGTAGAAAATGGCAACTGCCAAGCCCTCTGCTCAGTACTGAATCTAAGGGAATAGTCGGTTAAGCAATATTCACAGAACAGATTTATTGTCAGGCTACATCTGGTCACCTACCAAGTGGTGTTTGTTATTGTAACAAATGTAGTCGTGCTCCGCTCTCTGGGGTTTCGCTAGTCCAGGCTTTAAAGATAGCAACGTAGAAACAACAGAGCAGTAATTAATAAGTAAATAAATAAACAACTACTCTGCAGCAGTTACAACAAAATGTTGTGTTGATGAATCTGGTATAAAACCTCAAGTAAACCAAGTAATTTCTCTGAACACTTCTCTGCTTTTTCATTTGATTTATGTTCTTGTTTACAAGTACCAATATTTCTTAATTAATTGCTTTTCAGCAATTGAGCTTTTCATTTTTTGCTTAATCCTGGAATTTGATTTTTTTTTCAATGCTTAAAATATAATGTAATTTTAAAAATACTGCATTTATTTTAGTGAGTAAAAGCTTATTTTTCAACTAGAATTTTATCACCCGTCAAAAATGACGGTAGTTTTCAAAATAAAT
>CALYLW010000732.1:0-305165 GCA_944989445.1 Ampullaceana balthica | reverse complement strand
ACACATCAGATTAAAAAATAACGTAATACAGAACTTTCATTTATTTTATTTACTTTTATTTGATTCATTTATTATCATATTGAACAATTTTATGCGGAACGTTCGAAAAGAGTTATATTTGGTGCAGTAATGTTTGGTGCGCACTATTGAACAAATCGGCATTACATCCAAGAAGCATTACATTACTACGGGAATTATGTATGTTGATGATAATAACCTAACCTATGAAAAAAAATGTGTTCACCAACCATCTGATGCCTGTCTGAAATGTTTTCAGTTCAACAATTGTTTCAACTCTGATCTATTTTTATTTTAAACAGTGCTCTCCTTTGATAAGATCCCACTGTATGGTACTTTCATCATATCCATCGGCCTGGCTGTGATCACAGCAGCTGTTGTTAGATTTTGTGTTGTTCCATGGATGAGGAGAAGAATTTTGGGTAAGTGGTAAGAAATTTCTGTTTTTTTACACTGTATCAAGTATTGATTGAGGATATTCAATGTATGAACTGGAAGAGTTTTCTTACTATTTCTTTAACTCCAACCATAGGGTATTTTGTAGTGCAGGGGGTGTCTAAAATTTTTGAAACCAGGGCCACATTACATGAAGTAAAATTATGTGGGAGTCAGATTAAGAAAAAATAATAAAATGACATATGATACCACTGAGTTACCGGGTAACATATGATTGTTTTTTGTTTGTATTTGTAAGCGTACCTTTTTGTAAGGAAAAAGGGATAATACTTTTGTCTTTTCGAGACTTCAAATATTAAAAATTACAGTCAAACCTCTCATAACGAGCAAAATTTCTTTTGTTAAAGTTGTTCCCTTAACGCATAACGAGTGACACAGGAAATCCATTTGTGAGCCGGCACTTCCGCCCTGTGTTAAGCACTCGGTCTGTTAACGTATTGTTTTTGTGTGTGATCAACCGTTTTTACAAATTTTGTATTCAGACAGTATTCGTAATTTTTTTATGTGCAAAGTGTAATAACCTGTGCTAAAGTATCTTAGACCAAAAAAATACAAGAAGACAATCATAAGAGAGAGAAAAAAAACTGTTGAAATGAAACGAAAAACCATTGAAAAGCGAGAACAAGGTGGCTAATCTAGTGCGCAACTACAATAGGCCAACATCAAGGAGATGGATGCTTCAAATGGAGTGTCAAGAATGTCTACGAAACAGTAACGGCACATTTCCGTCAAATTTTGAAGCGTCGGCAAAAACAAATGTCTTTTTACAGTTTTCTAGCTAAAAAGGAATAATTATTTGTCATGAATTCATATTTTTGTTTATGGTTTTTTTTCAAATCTAAATTGTATTCTAGTTGTTTCACTCTTTAACAATTCATAAGTAATTTTATTTGTATAAATGTTAATAAAAAATTTTGAAAAATGAGTATTTGTATGGGAAAAATTGTTTCGTATAACGAGTGTTTCACTTAACGAGTAAGACTCTGGAACGAATTAATCTCATTATGAAAGGTTTGACTGTACTAAAATTTGATATATCATGGTCAGTTATAGAATAAAGATACTTATTTTATACTACATACCGTATATACTCGCATATAAGCCTACATTGCATATAAGCCGACGGTCTAAAACTGCTTTAAAATGGCCAGTTTTTGCAAAAACACTTATATGCGGACCAAACAATTGTCGAATTTTACTCCATAATTTTGGTTCATAGAAATTTGTTACTGTAAAGATGTAAAAGGCTTACTTTTATGTTACATACCAGTTTGTTTTTTACCTTTTGGAATGAAACAAAAACGTGTTATTCTGCTGTTTCCACATTGTTTGCTATAATAATATCTGCACCTCCGCTCATAGGTTGTGAGCAACTCATGATTAGCCAAGTATATATTTAGAAAAAATTATACATTTTAGTGTCTGTCCTTGCGTCCATTTTGTTTTATGCGCATATAAGCCGACCCTCTGATTTCAGTATTGTATTTTATAGTTTTAAATTCATCTTACATGCGAGTATATGCGGTACTTAACAGGGTTGTGGGGAGAATATAAAGACAAACTTAATGCAACATTTTTTCAACTATATATTCCATATTGCGACACAAACAGATGCAGTAGAAAATGATTTGATAACAGATGAGAGGGAGGACAAACAAGGAAGCACAGATGAAAGTGACCATTTATCTTGCTGTATTAGATTAGGAGGGTCAAGAAATAAGAAGAAAAGTGAGTCCAAAGGTTTTAGCAAGTACACTATTTTATCATGTCATGGTTTTAATAAAGAACACCGTATATCAGTCCTTTTTGTAAAGGCAGTAAGTAACCACACCATTTATTTTGTCTGATTTATTTCATTTATTGCATAGATTTATCATGTTTACATATATTAATTTGGTGTTTTAATTTAGCCCACACTAATTTCATTTTTAGGGGCAATTTTGAAGGCTATCTTGTGTTATGTATTACTGACGCTCCTTCTATACAGAACTTTCTGTTTTGAAACTTTCTCTGATTTTCTGAATTCCCTTTGCTTACACATTTATAAAAATGGAACAATCAGTGCATATGCTTCTTTCTATCTTTAAAAAATGTTATTGAATTTTTAACATTTCTTTTTAACAGAAATACAGATCTATTCAAATGGAGGTAGGCCAATTATTTTTTATCATTTAAAATTTTTAAGACATTTGATGATACTATTTGTAAATAGAGCATTTTAGCACTTATCATTTATTTATTACGTAATTTTTTGTTAGTTACATGTAATCACTTTAAGTGTTTGTTACATGTAATCACTTTAAGTGTTTCATTGTTTAATTATTTGTAATACAGTTTCATTTTTTTTAAACATGAATTTACAGACAGAAGAAAATTAACATAAATACACTTGAATACATTTAGAACCTCTGAGCATTTTGTTTTCCTTTAATCAGATTCTGGCAAGTATGCAGAGACCGCAATGTCAGAAATGTTTTTAACCAAAGAAAATGGTCAGAATGGGGTAAGTTACTTTGAAGACTCATTTGTTGGACACCAAAAAAAAAGCTCACTTTGTCCTCTTGATAAAGTAGGTCAGTGTTTTGATAAAATAGGTCAGTGTTTTGATAAAATAGGTCAGTGTGGATAGTTTTATTTGTACCGCCAGTAGAACTGTAGTAGCCTTTGTGATCTAGAGGATGTTTAATTTTCAATCATTACTTGATCACTATATTTAAATCAGTGGCTCTTAACCTGGGCTCGATCGTACCCCAGGGTTTTGGTGAGTCAGTCTCAGGGATTCTTCAGTAGGTCAAGATACGCACCCGACGCATATGATTTGTGGTGACAGCTCCTCTTGAGAAGGGTTCGGTGAATGCACATATGAAGCTTGTGGGGTTCAGCACCTACAACGAGGTTAAGAACCACTGATTTAAATCAATATCTCAATTTCAGCTCATCTCTGATACTCACACAATAAGCATGTGTCAAACTTTACATTGTTTGTATTTGTGTAGTAGCAAGTTATTTAACAAAAACTCTGATCATGGGACATCTCTTTATTCATATTGATAGCACTACCCAGAGGAGAGTCCACCAGTTATTGACAGTGACAAAGCCGGAGCTGGTCAATCAACAACGCAACTGGGTAAGTTCAACAACTGAGAAAGTTAAGTTCAACATCATTTTATTCATGCTTTAAGTTTGAGGTCCACATAATTCTGTATATTTAAACCTAGGCTCTGGCCATATCCAGTAATTTCCTCACACTTGAAATTGAAGTTTAAAATATAAAAAAATACTATTGTCTTATTATGGTCTTAAAAGGAGGTATTTTTTGTACACTATGTGTCATTTCAAGGGATAATATGAGAGAAGAAAATAAAAGATAAAAAACATGGGATCTGTAAATGTTGGCAGTGTTGCACTGGAAGTATTGTAATGAAGATGTTGTTTTCTTCTGAGGCTTTATTTGTGTGCCCAGCATGCTCACCACGTGCCCAGCATGCTCACCACGTGCCCAGCATGCTCACCACGTGACCAGCATGCTCACCACGTGCCCAGCATGCTCACCACGTGCCCAGCATGCTCACCACGTGCCCAGCATGCTCACCACGTGCCCAGCATGCTCACCACGTGCCCAGCATGCTCACCACACTCTGATTTTCAAAACTGAGATTTTTTTAAAAAGTCATTTTTATTTTTCTTAAATGTTTCTTTGTCATTGCATTCTCTCGATGACTTGGGAAGACTAATTTCCAATAACCCATTACGTATTATGTTACACTGGAAGCACTTTTACTTTCTAATTTTATGTAAAGTGCTGTGAGCCCAGTTGCTTGCTGGGATACAGCATTATTTTTTTTTGTGTGTGTGTCCCATAACCTTTTTTCGAGGTCGTAGGGGGTTCTAATGTTTCCATTAGAACATTCTCGGGCTTAGTAACCTTGGCGGCGCCCAGCCCTCTCCAGGTCAGCGTAGGACTTTCTTAGCGTTAGTCATTCATCGACATTTTTATTGTGGCTTTAACGTTGGCTAGAACCCACGCCCCTCAGCTTGTGAGGCGAGCGCACTATTGACTTCGCTATCCAGCCGCCCCATACTGATTATATAAATTATTATTATTATTATTATACAAAATCAAAACAGTACTAACAGTACTGTGCATTTAAACCTAAGTGGCACAGTAATTTGGTGTAACCTAAGCAGGATCAATTTCCAAAACTTCTTCAGGGAATCACTTAAATCAAAATCTAATTCTTCGATTTAAGTGTAATATCTTTTGATTTAGGATATATGAGGATGATTTTGTACATGTCTTATAAGCGTATGCTAATTTATTTTTATTAACGATTTTTTTTTACAGTGAATAAAAACGACACTGATGAAATGCTTCTTGAAGCAGAACCTAGGGTAAGTTTCCATGATTGCCTAAGGATTGTGTTACATCGATCCTTCTCATTATTTTGCATGCCACATTGGACATCTAATTGGGAAAGGTACATGGTATTAAGAAAAATTAAGTATTTGCTACAGTCTTTAAATATAATTTGTAAGAATAAAGGCTCGTGTGCCAAATTCATGGATTTTTAAAAACTTATTTATGTGTTAACATTTCTGTTAGCAGAGATCGACACTAAATTTTTTTTTATATATATATAGAATTGTTCTATATTATCATTAGTTTATATATTATCTTTGTGTAATTGAAATATATTTAAGTGTGAATATAGGTACAAACCTTTTTTTAAAAAATATTGTTTCAGTTTAGCTGAAAATATTAACTTAATGCCTATTATTATTATAAAATGAAGATTAAAAAAAAAGAGTAATTAAGTTTATAATTTAAACTTATTAGACAAAAAGACATCTTTAAACCATGCCACCCATCAAGTAATACAATATTTTTCTTCCCAAATGGGCAGCTCATCAAAAAGCCAAGGCGTGCTGCCATATCAGACAAACCAGAGACGAAGTCTTTGTTTTCCTTCCTTCAAATCTTAACCGCCGTCTTTGGTGCTTTTGCCCATGGTGGAAATGACGTCAGGTAAACAGTTTGACCATCTTAAGTGACCAAGATCCCAGTTCTTCAAGCGTTACTTTAAAAACCGTTTTTCCCTGAGATCAAAAGCAAAGTTTCTTTTTCAGACCATGCTGGCCTATGGGTCAAATGAAGCAGCGCTCACTGGTTTCTATGGCCACGGCATGCTTGGGGATTGCTTGGCTAGCACAATGCCCAGCCGCCTTTACTTTACCCCAACTAATGTCAGGTACCCATCAGAGCCAGTCGGACTTACAGACGCCCTTAGCCACAGCATGCTAAGGGATTGCTTGACTAGCACAATGCCCAGCCGCCTTTACTTTACCCCAACTAATGTCAGGTTAACCATCAGAGCCAGTAGGGCTAAGGGACACCCTTAGCCACGGAAACGAGTTCTGACATCACAGATATTTGAACCCGCGCGTGCCGCTCAGCCACGTGCCCTCACGACCAATGTTCCCTTTAAGCTGAGGCTACGCGTCCGCGCAGATATCTGACCGACGCCGCGCAGCAGTTTAGAATTACTGCATAGCAAATTTTATAAAATATGGTACAAAAAATGAATGCTGTGCAACTTTGCACACGGGTTTTTGTACCTTGCACATGGACCAACCAACCTTAGAGGGAACATTGCTCATGAGATCATAAAAATAGAATAAAACTGAGTTCACATGTCTACCTTCATGATTAAAAATGCTTACTACTTACTACATTAACATGATAACAGTTACAACTTTTAATTTTTATTGATGGACATAAAGTAGCTAAATAGTTAAAATAATGAGCCCAGTATAGGAGTTTTTAAAATTAATTTATTGATATATTTTTAAGAGCTCTTTTTTTTTCTTATCATTTACTTTTATATTATTTGACAACGATTTGAATTACATTAAAATTAAATTAACATTTACAGTAGTGTAAATTGTAAATCACGATCAAAAATTTTGGGATTGATGGAGTACATCTCAAAATTAGAGATCATAATTACCACTGGACATCATAGATCAAAGTACCATCAGATATATAACAGAATACCATCAGATATGGAAAGGAATATCATCAGATATGGAACAGAATACCATCAGATATAGAACAGAATACCATCAGATATAGAACGGAATTTCACTAACACAAGATATGGAAAGTGCATGACCAAATTTAGGCTAATATAATAATCATATTTTGTGACCTCTGGAATTCTACTTGTATCTTTTCTTATATCTGTAATTAAATTGAAATACTTTCTGGCCTTCTGCAACAGCAACGCCATTGGGCCTCTGGTAGCTGTATGGATGATCAGCAATGAGCACAGTGTAGCTCAGAAAGCACCGACACCCATCTGGATTTTACTGTACGGTGGCGCTGGCATCAGCATTGGCTTGTGGATCCTGGGTCGCAGGGTCATCAAAACTATGGGAGAGGATTTGTCCAAGATTACTCCCTCGAGGTACGGAATGAAATCAAAAAGTTTATTTGCATTTGGTGGCGTAATATGTAATTCTTAAAGAAATTGCATCTGTGTCATTTTCAGAGGACTTAAACCTTTAACTTAAAGGTTGATGTTGCAAAATCTATTATAAACTTACACACTATTGATATATTTACACATAGAAGATGTGTAATTGAACTATAATTTTTGTTTCTGTTCATTTAAAAAATAATATATTTTTTTAAATATCGTATATACTCGTTCTAAAGCCGACCTTTTTTTTGACAAAATCTAGGGGAAAAAGTTGGGGCTTATGAGCGGGTCATAGTTGATTTCTGCATGGATATTGAATATCGGTGTTGTTATTGTAGATTATCAATGTCCTTTTCTACATTCTACAAGATTCGACTGCTCTATCAGAAGCTATAATATATCACCACAAGTCAGCACTTATCTTATTTAATCATTTTATTTATTTTTGTGAACGTTTTAATAAATTGTTTTACAAATTTTATTTTCAACCACGGATTTTAATGTACACACTTTTGTCACTGTTTACCAAATAATAATACCGGTAACTCTTGCTTAACAAAGAGCAGAAAGACAAAGATAGGCAGTACAAAGTAAACAATCATATTGACCGATTTAACTTGTAGTTTTTAAAAAATATGTACCATTTTTTTAAAGCTGTCCTATTATTTTTGGGGGGGTCGGCTTGCGATCGGCTATAGAACGAGTATATACAGTATTTACACATAGAAGATGAACTATAATTTTTGTTTCTGTTTATTTTTAAAAATTTTTTATTTTTTACTCAACACTCTGAATTCATTATTAGAGAAAATTTATTTTTAAAAAACTTCTTAAATGCTACTTCCAATATTTAATTGTCTCTGTTGTTTTGTGTTGAACAGTGGATTCTGTATAGAGATTGGGGCGGCTATGACAGTCCTGATAGCCTCTCACGTCGGCATTCCCATCTCAACCACCCACTGCAAGGTGGGCTCCATCGTCTTCACCGGCCGCGTCCGGTCCAACGACAACGTGGACTGGTCCCTCTTCCGGAACATTCTCATAGCATGGGTGGTCACTCTGCCGGCATCAGGGGCAATCAGTGCTCTCATGATGTACCTGCTGAAGGAGTTTGTCCCTGGTGCTGACGATGGTGCAGGTAAATCACGTTGATACTACTGATCCAGTTTTCATATATTGATATATTAAGATAATAATAATAATTTGATAATTTATATAGCGCAGTACCCAGCAAGCAACTAGGCTCACTGCACTTCACATAAAATTAGTAACACGCATAATTATCAGTTCATTCGATGTAAAACATTCATAACCTAAATGCAAATACAACATATAACGACATTACGGTGCATATATGCCACCTTGATCTTTTAAAGAAATTTTTGGCTGTTTAATTAATTCTGAAAGTAAAGTTTGAACCTATAGACTTCTAGTGTTTGTTGTAAATCAAAGAAAACTCCCAACAGGCTTTTTTTTTACTGTCAAGTTTATTTGCATTAGGGAAATGTTTCATCTTGAAATCTGTTCATGCCACACACTTTAACCATGTTTTACGCTCACTGAAACTGCTACTGGCTACAAAGGGCCGTCCAGAAATGATGTCACGCTCCGGGGTGGGGGGGTCGGGGTTCACACATTTGTGACGATGTGTGATGAGGGAGGGGGTTGTTTAAGAAGAAACCGTGACGTCGCATCAAAACGCACAGCTTTAAATTAAAGTTCCACTTAAATATTTGATTGCTTAAAATTTATTTAATGACGTTTTACATGGCTCCACTCATGTTATAATATTATAATGTGTCACACACCTCTTTCATGTGTGTTTGTAGGCTTTCGTCATTTATATCAATTAGATTAAAAGGTATGAGACAAATGAATGATTCTGCTAACACCACTTTTCAGCAATGAAGAATTTTAACTTTGATACACAATACCTTTACATCTCACAAAAAGGAAGAAGAAATTTAAGACATTTAATTTTACACACACTTTACTAAAACTTTCCAGCCATCTTGTCTGACGCAATTCTTCACACTGTTCTCTCCCCTTTTCTGTCTGCTGCTAACACCATGATTTTTCTTCTAAGCTGAAACTAGTTTTATTTTATCATAGTGACAGAGGGCAGCCTTACAATAAATACATGACTTAAATGACAAGAAAGTGATTTGAAAATATGGCTTTTATTGGGGGGGGGGTGTCAAAGCTTTGGGACATCATATTGGAAAAGGCTAACTATTTGTTATGAGGGGGTGGTGAAAAATTATCCAAAATTGTCTTTTATGGACGGCCCCCAGGCTAGGATTGACTAGATGAACACAACTAATATGCAGGCTATCTTTTTACAAATAAATAAAATAAAAAAGGCCTGGTACACATCTTAATAAACTTATTATTTGGCCCATGCTTTAAGTGATAAACAAAAATCATAAAGTGGCCTTTACTGTGCCCATAGCCATTGTTTTTAAGATCGGTGCCTCACAACCTATTTTTTTCCGTCACAGCTTACCTCGGACCAATCCCAGATTCTCACAGCACAATTCAATTAAAATAAAGCAAAATTAAACTGAAAACATGTAGTAACATTTTAATGTGTTTTTCCCATATTAGTAATTAGAGTGAGCAAGTATGTTGTTTATGTCTTGTCTACAGCATAAAAGTTTTCTTAGTATAAGCATGAATATCAGTAGAATAAAAAATTAAGGAAAATATTTTACCCACACATAAACATTCTTTCAGACAATGAATCTTTTTTTTAAATTTTTAAAAAATACTATTATAAATGAGTCAAAATTTGAAATAAAAAAAACACCTTTTCTTTTGCTGTCCCCAGAAATGTACTTACAGAACAATATGACCATGTGGAACAGTAGCATGACAACAGTGAACAGTTCTTGGGTTCTCTGATATTACTAGGAAATATTGAAAAAACTGCTTGCACCAGGATCTCTTAAGGTTAACAACTTATAACAGCTGAAACCATGAGCACAAGGGCTTCATTCATGGCCACAATGTCCAGCAGAGTTAAAGACAGGGAAACAGAGTTAATCGTACAGCTGGCCTGTATCTGGGTCACAGTGACACCCGGGACGTCTGTTAGATCAGACCTGCAGACATGACATCATGTAACAGTTTTATGGACAAAGTGGCTTGATTGACAGTGGATTTGGGGGTGGGGGGGGGTCAAGACTTCCTTCCTGGATAAAACATTTCAAGAGACGGACTTCCTCCACTATCTGGACTTCAGGGCTTGTTGTAGTCCTGCCTGATAAACCAAGACCTGAGGAATACAACAAGCTTGTCTACAAGCCCACCCCTTCCTGCAGGTTGAATCACTGTGTCAACATAACAACTGTGGAGTCCAGGCCAGCTCTGCTAGTGGAATGCATTTAGGGAAGTTTTCTTTCAATAGTTCATTAGATTTGGTTATGTGACCTATTTGGGGATTGTAAGTGTACTTTTTTAATAATATAAATACCTGAGTGGTGATTTGATAAATGCTTAGATTTAAAATATCTCGCGTTGTTTTAACCCATACCTCTTATTGAATTTTAACTCTCTCTCTCTCTCTCTGTCATCTCTTTTTCCTAAATTAGAAAATTAATTTTAATTAAATACAATAAGGGGCAATAATATTTTAAAGACTTCATGAATTGGTAGGGTGATTTCCTTATGGACAGTCTTAGCTCCAAAAAACTACAGGATGTCGACCTTAATCTAAAGTATCAAACTCTGACTGGTGCCAAACAATATTAAATAACAACGAATGTTCATACAGCCTTAGTCAACAAAATTTAGGTTTTTTGGAAATAAACGTTTACATGTTTGTATTAGATAAATTGCATGTCGGAATGAGGTTTTGTAATTCAATGAGATATGATACCCCTCTGAATGAAATTGTACATCGGAATAAGATTCAGAATGAATCTGTGCATCAGAATGAGATATGTTTGAACCAATTGAATGCCTGTGAGTAGATGAAATCCTACTTGAAATATGAGAGATGGAATGTCCTCAGATTGAACCTAAGTATGATGATATTTTAATTGTATTCAATGACAGACATGTATGTTTTTACATGAGATGATGTGTGGGTTCTCAAAGAGATTTCCCAATAATTTTATCAATGTTTCCATTAAAAATTTTTTTTTCTTCTTAAAGATCTGTCCATGTGTGGGTGGAATTATGAAGGTGCACTCAAATTATTTCATTCCTTAAAAATGAAATGAATTAATTTTTTTAATGAAGATGTTTCTGATGATGAATTTCAAAAGTCACAATCAATGCATTTGAAGAGCTCAAGGGAAGAAACGGCTATGTCAAATTTCTGTAGTTTTGAGATATTCAAGTTTTAAAGTTCAAAATTATACAGATTTCTTATACATTAACTAAATAGATTTGAATTTTTAATAGGTTCAGATACATAATTTTTTCATAAAGCCTCTTTCAGAGCATTCTATTTTTGATCTTCTTTAACTAAAAAACATTTTTAAATGCCACATAGCCGTTTCTTCCCCTGAGGTCTTCATTTGAATAGTTTGATCGACTTTGATGAAAACCATTTTGTATTTCTTTAGGTTGATATCAGAGGTTAGCCTAACTTTAATAAAAATCATGTTTGAGTTAAAAAAAAATTTTTTGTTAATACAGACTATTAGAAGCTGCCTGAGATCTCACATTTAATTACAAGCCGCAATATCAAAAGATTTTATAGAAACTTTAAATCCTTAATGGCAAACGCTGCGAAAACTTTGTTGAAGATTTTTTAAAAGATCTTAATCTTGAATGCACTATAGCTTATTGCAATGTTTTATACTATCTAAAGGGGGTTGCTATATGTTTTATGTTAAATTAATATTTGAATTAAGGTAGATAAAAAATGAAAATTTGCACAAGGAAAAAAAAATAGCATTCGTCTCTCAGGAATCTTTTTTCTGTCAACAAACAAATGCTAAAGTAAATTGTTTTTAATTTGTGTCTTTCCTATGATGTTGTTTTTTTCTGTTTTCGATGTCAAACATAAGTGTATACCGTATATACTCGTTCTATAGCCCGTTCGTTCTTAAGCCGACCCCCCCCCCTCCAAATTTTGGAGTGTGTAACCCGCTCGTAAGCCGACCCCAAAAAATAATAGGACAGCGTAAACAAAACGGTACACATTTTTTTAACTACAAGCTAAATCGGTCATTATGATTGTTTACTTTTGTTTAGGTTGAAGAACAAAGAGATTTGAAGAACAAGATGGATGTCATTTTTTTTATAGCATTCGCTAAAGGGCTTTTTATTGTATTAAAATGAAAAGAAAATGTTTTTTTTAATATTTAATCTTAATTAAGTCAGTAAATAACAACAGAAATGACCTATGACCTGCTCATAAGCCGACACACCACCCCCCCCCTCCCACTTTTTCCCCTAGATTTTGTCCAAAAGAAGTCGGCTTTAGAACGAGTATATACTGTAAGTAATATAAGCACTTGCCATTTGTTTATATTTTTTGTCCCATCTTCATTAGTTCCCTCAGATTCACAAATCTCATGTCCTTACAGTTTAAGAGATACTGATGATAAACTTATCAAAAATTTTGTTTTGTGCTGTCTAGAAAATCTGATACAACTCTTTGTCATCTGCCTCCTTTGAGTTTCCTTTGAAAGAAAACCTTAGAGTTTTTGGAATCTCATTCTAATTTATACATGGCAATTTATTTATAATAGCTGAAAGTTTACAATGGAAATAATATCTCATTTGCTTATCACAATATATTGTCATTGTTCTTTGTTGTTGTTGGTTTTTTTGGTGTGTCAGTAGTTTAGTATGAACTAAGTAAAATAATTTTACGGGTCAAGCTAGTCTACATTTATAATATGTCTAAGTCAGTCCCTTAGTCACTGTGAAGTTAAATATTTTTATGTCCCTCCCTGTCAAGCCAGTTAAAGAGTCCAACCAGGCCCCATAAATCCATGGTCCACCCAGGCCCCATTAAATCCATGGTCCACCCAGGCCCTAATAAATCCATGGTCCACCAAGGCCCCATTAAATCCATGGTCCACCAAGGCCCCATTAAATCCATGGTCCACCCAGGCCCCATTAAATCCATGGTCCACCCAGGACCAGTAAGTTTAATCCATCCATGTCAGGTCTCATACCCACACTTGAATACTGTACGCAGCTCAGGCCCACCTTTTCATCAGCCCTAGCGGCAGTGTTGACTCCATCCACTTCCGTGAAAAACCAGCTGTCAAACTTCTGACTCTCCATTCATGAAATGTTTTATTTTGTCTCCCTTGCTACCACTAACATGTGTACTCTCTTTTTTTTGAACCTCCACAAAAAAAATTAAAGACTTCATTTTGCTAATAATGAAGGTTTGAGCATTCATTAATAATTAACGAATTTAAACATTAAATGCATACATTTGACAGCTAAGTTTTAGAATTTCAAATTAAATGACAGAGGAAAATGATAAAAATTTTAATGTATATAATTTAAGTGGAAAAGCTTGTTTGTATTGGAATAAATCACAATATTACATTTTTGATAATGCAGTTAAATCTTTGATTTAAGTATCATTTGAGAGTGCGCAACATATAATCTAGAGGATAAACAGCACATTTTAGAATGAGCTGTCTCCCCTTTCACGATTTAATGGTTCGTCCGGGACAATTCTGGGAAGTTATCTATCACATAAACTCCCAGTCTTGTTAATTATTTTAAGACAAACACTTTGAACTGCATTGAAGAAACCATATACCCTGTAGGCACGTGCAGGGGTAGCTCAGAGTGACAAAGATCACAGTGTGAGGACCATGCGCACAGTAAAAAGTTGCACAGCATCCGGTTTTTGTGCAATATTCTCCAAAATTTGCTGTGCAGTAATTCTAAACTGCTGCGCGTGGCAGCGCAGCTTAAAGGGAACATTGGTGAGGACTTCTAGAAGGCTGTTTAAATTATTTCTGTTACAGTGTTTTGGGCTGTCGTAATAATATATTCCCCAGCCCCCACTGCCCCCTCCCATCCAAATAAACACAATCCCATAATAAAATTATCTTTGAAAATTTGTCTTCCAAAATTGTGGGCACTTTTTGGTGTTTAAAATTTTTTTATTTTTTTAAACAAAAATGTCATTCAATTTGTTCATATTATGTGGATCTATTTTTACATTTGTTTATATAAGTCATGTTATATGAGAGCTGTAGGGGGATACAGTGTGCTCTATGTGGTAGTTAGATATTAGTTATGGTTACTAATTATGTGGATTAAATAGATTGGACATTTTTACAAAAACAAGGGGATGCCATACTAGTGGAGTTTCTAATGTTTTTTTGTTGGGGGCGATTTGTTTCTTCATTATTTTATTATAATTTTTGCATTATTCCATGTACAATGTAACTAAGTTTGTGTTTTACAATTTTTACCAACTCTGACAATGTTCTTATTACAATGTAAAGAAATGATATGTACGTTGAAAAAATAGTCAGTTTGTTTAAGGAAGCATTTGGCAAGGAATTCACTTGTAAATGATACCAGAGCAAATCAACTCTCAGAGATCTAGAAAGTTTATGTGTTCCCCTGATATATTTCTTAACTGATTTTGTTACTGTAAATTTAATACAGTGATACCCTGAGTTACTAACTTAATTCTTTCAAGATCTCAAATCGTAACCTAAAATAATGAAATCAATGGAGTAATGACAGTCTGTTCCAAGTCAAAAGAATTTTTCTTTTTAAAAATCTGACCATTTACCTTACAAAATGCAATGAATACAAGTCCTTCATGGTTTACGTGTTACGTTAAGTAAAGAAAAATAAAACAACCAAATAGGTTAAATGTACATGTATCATTAAAAAAAGATTCAGTCATTCTTTCTTATCAAAAAAGCAATCATAGGAAATGTTTGTTACTTTCTAAGAAATCTTTTACTGCTGTGTAGTCAAGCTAATGAAAGCGAGGATGCACATACTTGAAAAACTAGGCTAGCGCTATGGAGTTTTAGCAGTGCGTGGCCTTCGTTGGTACTGTACACAATCATTTTTCTCTAATGTTTAACCTTGCGCTCTCCCTCTCTCTGGCCTGTGTTCGTAACCTGAGGCACTCTTCGTTACCTGAGGCAAAAGAATTTCTAAGTTCTTGTTCGTAATCTGTGGCGTTCATAACCCGAGGTTCCACCGTATCTTGGTATCAAGGATTAATAATTGACCAATGAAACATTAACGAATGATACTCATAGAGTATCCCAAAGCCTTACCATAACAGACTCTTGAGATGATTAACAAATAGATGGTCTGAAAAGCTTTGTTATTATAATTTATCTACTTAATCCTAAGCATTCAGTGGTTTGATTGGTTTTTAAAATATTTTTTTATACTTTGATTTTTTTGAGCTGCAGTTGATATTTTTTTTACACTAGCGACATGCGTGTCAGCTTTGCTTACCTTTCTTGGTATAAGTTTAGAGAACAAATTTTGAGAACTTGAGATAATTCAATGCCTTCATTGATGATCTATTCAAGGGAAATCTAAATTTCCCACGAGAACACTAATTTCATAGCTGAACACGTTGCCAAACAATTTTGAGAATAAGCAGAGGTTCAAAAATATTAATTTGAAATGGCCATAGTGGGGACAAAGGGGGAGGGGGGGTGGGTGGGGGGGGCTAATACAAACTTGAGTTGGTAACTGACATCTAACAAAAGTCTGCAACTCTATCTCTCCTTGTAACAAGGAATTTCACCTAGCTGAAAACGCACTGACCGAATTTCCCCCCATGGGGGATTACATATCAACACTTGCTAAATATTTCTGTGGGCACTTTCCCATTGGAGATTGAAAGTCTAGCATTATTTTATCTTAGGTGACTTTTTGGTGCAAATGTAATTTTGTAATGCTTTTAGGGTTCTTTTTAGTTAAAGTTATTTGCTCTTAATTTTTGTCTTTGGTAACATTATGAAATGTCTGATTGTTGATGAGGAATTACCTAACCTTTAACCTTTTTTTTTGCCACTCCTAAGCGACCCCCTTCCCTACCCCCCCCCCTTTCCTACCCCCCCCCCTTTTTTTTTCTCCCATTGTAAAAACATGATAAAAATGTTCCCTTTCCTAACTTGTCCTGTCATTTATGATGTGTCTTCACTCACACCCCACCCAAATTTTTTTTCCTCATTCAATAACTTCATGTCCTTCAAAATCTTGAAATTGCCCCTCTGTGGGTCAACAGTCAACCAACAATTTTCTCATGCTTCAGACAGTGGCCTTGTAAATGCAGTTTGGCTACACTCTTTTTCATTTTTGTGTGAAATTACTTGGGATAACCGATTGTTGTTTATTTTTAAATAAATGATTTGTTCTTAGATGTTTTAAAAACCGTTGTTTTTTTTTCTTCATTCAAATATATCTCCTTGAGTTTTTGCAATCTGTTTGACTTTTGAAGCTCAGGGTGTAATGTTGCGTAAGTCCGAATATTTGTGATGGTCAAGGTGACTATTACAATTTTTGCTACAAACATTTTTTTAATTTGATCCATTTTAGCTCAGGGAGGCAGAGTCGATATGAAATCTAATTTATTCAGCAGTTTGATCCAAACCATCACACTGTCTTTTGTGTTTCACTTGGGACAATTTATTTATTATTATTATTGTAGCACTGTGCGTTACTTTAGTTGTAGCTATGGGAGTTCTATGATAGGAAAAAAAAGAAGGAAATGGTTTTTGATGACACATTAAACATAATTTTTTTAACATATTCTAAATACAATATATCCAAAAGTGTCAGTGAATAACTTGAAAAAAAAAGATATCCAGATTCAAATTATTGCTTTAATTAATTATTAATGTGGTCATAGAAATTAAAGTTTTCAAATATGCTTTAATTTAATGTGTCATAGAAATTAAAGCTATCAAATTATTGCTTTAGTTTAGTATGATGACCAGAAGCTAAAGCTACCCTAACCCTCCCCTGCCTATTACTATCAATGATGTGTAATACTGTGTCAGGGGTCCTACTGCTACCAACTGCCCAAACCCTCTCTTTAACTTTTACCCTGTGGCTAAAGTAGAGCTGCTTAAATACATTTACATGTTACTAATTGTTACCGCTATTTTATCTGTTAAAGTTAAAGATGATCCTTCTATACAGAAGATTATTGCGTCCTATTTTACTTGATTTTTTAAAAATGAAAATGAAATGTAAAATGAGGCTACTTGCAACCTTCAACTTCTCCACAAATGGTAATACTGTGACAGTTGCCAGTATTTGAGTGTGTGAATTTTTCTCAGCTTCTTCCAGTTAAAATTACAATGACATAATCTCATAATTGAATTGGATAGTTATCTCAACAAAGTCCACTTAAATATGTTTGAATTACTGCACTTTGTTTCTATAACATTTTTTTGTGGTGTATTTCAAAATGTGGAAACTCAATTCGGTGTCACTTTATGAACTCTACCACCCTTTCACTAAATGGAGTGTACTGTGTCGTTTTCCTCCCCTCCCACGAATCTGGAAAATCCGCATATATTTTATGCAGTTTTAAAATGCCTATGTATGATATTATATAAGTGAAAATATGCTTCCCAAACACTTTCTAAAGTATAATGACAAAATGATTCAATATTGTGGATTTGGACTTTGAACTTGAGTTGATAAGTTAAGATTTTTATGAGCACAAATAAAAAAAAATAATGTTGAGGATAAGTCTTCCGTTGTTCTTATTTGTGAGCAATGTTCCCTTTAAGCTGCGCGCAAGCGCAGATATTTGACAGACGCCGCGCAGCAGTTTAGAATTACAGCTCAGCAAATTTTGTAAAATATTGCATTAAAAAATGGATGATGTGCAACTTTGCACAAGGGTTTTAGTTTTTTACTTTGCACACGGAGTAACGAACACTTAGAGGGAACATTGGTTTTCAGGCATTCATATGATTATTGTTGTTAAACACATGGCATGTTCCATGATAGATGTGTTGTTCACTGTATTATATTTCTGGGTTGTTGTTATTTTTTATATAGTTTTGGGCATAAAATAAAATATTTAAAAAGTGTAGCCATTTTCACTTGGTTCAAAGGTTATGCTCTTTGTGTCTACTTGTGTTATACAAGAATAGGATGTGTACAAGTACAGCAACACAAATTGATTTTTTTATATCTCTATATTTAGAGTAAGATAATTTCATGCTGGTCATTCAAAATATTCAAATTGCTTTTACAATATTAGCTAGTCTCTATTTGTGCTGATTTGTGTAATTAATTTCACATCTATTTTTTTTATAGAGTAGTCATTTTAGGTGTTTTGCTGTTAAGAAACCCTTTAGTTTAATGACTGGCAAGACCACATAACATGTACTTAGATACATAACATGTACTTAGATACATAACATGTACTTAGATACATAACATGTACTTAGATTCTGTAAAGACTTAAATGACCAAAAAAAATTAGCCTTCTCTGTAAAAAGTCTTATTCCCCTAATCATTATGTTAGTATATCTAAAACATCTTTGCTGACATAAATAATTACTTTTTTTTATTTTTAGGGCAGAGCCTTGCCATCTGTCAAAATGGATAGAAGTAAAAGATTAATGGGATGGGATGGGAGTGGGGGGGGGGTGTAGTGAAGTCTGTTTGGGTTCAGTTATATTATGACCCAAACAGCCAGACCCTTCTTAGGTTAGGGTGATAGTCAGCCTTATTATTGCTAGTCAAAAACATGATTCGACTTGTATCATATAAAATTTGCCTTTGACCACAGTGTAAGACATAATTTTGCCAATAAAACTAAGTTAAAATTGTTTCTGTTTCTTGTGCATCTAGATTTCTACTTTAAGGTTTTGTAATATTTCAAAAATTCAAATTCAGCCCTGTTCTTTGTAACTACCATGAATAAGATATTGAAAGGCCAACCTCAGGACCCAATGATGAAATCCTCTGTTAGCTCTGAACTGGCCATGAATCAAAGACTTGATAGTGAATGTTAAGGTTAGAGCTCATTGGAGGCCTTACAGCTTTAGCTTAAATCCATTAAATTGAATAAGAAATACAAATTAGTTTTATATGCATTAAAATAAAAAATAAAACATTTCAAACAAAATAAGATTAATATGGAGAAAAGTGGTGTGAGTGCTTGTATTACTTTTATGAATGTTGTGCTAAACCTTTTCTTTCTTAATGCCATTATTTTTTTTTAAATGCTATTATTTTTGTTGTTGACATTGTTTAAATAGAAACATTATCTCAAACTAAATTCTGTTAATTTTCATTAAATCAAATTTTTCATCATGTCTGACTTATTGATTTGAAAATCCTTTTTTTTTGTCGTTGTGAAGTTTGAAACACAAATATTCAGACATTGCCTTTTCTCCTATTGTACTTAATCCAGCCTGCTACAGCCTATAATTATTGCAGAGTCACAAACACTTCGCCATGCATTACCCATAATCTTCTTCTTCTACATATTCTTTTGGCCTGAGACTTAGTCTCTTAAGGCCTTGGCTAATACCTGGACAACCTGCTTCATCTGCTGAGCAGTGCCATACAACATTGTCTTCACTTCACGTGAGACTCTTTTGCCTCCCTAACCTCCCCGAAGTTAACAGGTGTAGTACTGTTTCAGAGGCTTGGCTGCAATGATGGCAGTTCGAGTCCCTGTTATGGTGCAGCCTGTTGAATATGAGTTAGTTGGGCAGTGCTCTGTTCGAAATTCAGTAACTAAACTCTAGTGTTTGCGACTCAAACTCCACCACTGGTCTGATCGATTTGGCCTGGACATGTTAGCGAATACCCCCCTGGCAGTCGTATTGTCAGCCCACTCCTGGAAACACTTGTTCCTGAAGGGGTCCCTTAGCCAGGTCTTTGCCCCGAGATAAGTGACTGGGACGTCTGGTTGGGGCTGGGCCGCCCCGATTTTTGCCAGGGAGTCTGCTTTTTCATTGCCGTCAACATTCATATGGCTCGGGATCCACTGCACTGTTACCTTACCTCCGAGTCTTAATCTCCTATAATCTTCTAGAACTGCTAACAATTTTGAAGTCTTGCCTCCAGAAACCAACAATCAAGAAAAATATTGATTTATTAATTACCACACATATACCTAGTCCCAAAAATATAATGGGGCATAATGTAACTTTTATTTTCATATCCTGGGGGAAAATGAGAGCTGCCCCCTCAAAAGTGAAAAAAAATTAATAAATATCACATTTTGAACAAACCAGGGCCAAAGTGGTACAAAGAATTCTCATTACAACTTTTTCAACCTAAATCCTTGAAACATTTTTGCTCTAACAAAGTAGGAAACCATTTGAATTCAAACGGTGGTCGAGCGGCATGCGCGCTCGGCTGGTGTACCGAGGGTCACGTGTTCGAATCTCCAAAAAAGACGGATTTGTTCACGGGCCCCAGGGTGTCCCTGGGTCCACCCAGCTACGAATGTGTACCTAACATTAGTTAAGGAAACAAAGGCGGCTGGGAATAGTGTTGTCCCTCATATATGTGGCCTGTGAATGCTGCGTCACTTGCCAATACGTTCTTAAAAGAACGTAGGAAGTAATAATCTTCTGTATAGAAAGAGTGTCTCTATAAATAAGACAAGACATTTTAAGTTAACTAACATGCATACCAAACTGAACAATAGGCAAAATGTAAAAGAGCTTTATTATAATGCTCATTGAGAAATTGCGCTCAATATGAAACTTACAGACTTCTCCCCTCCCCCACCCTCCCCAACCGCTTCTATTAAAAAAATTAAAGTAATAATCAACTGACATGCACCACAAAATCACAACAAAAAAATTTACAAACTCTTGCAGAACAACATTCAAATCCATCTTCACAATTTACTTTTATTTTTTCATATTAATATCAAATCATTGGTAGAAGAATGACTGAAAGAACGAAAAAGTTTACAAAACACAATGTTCATCAAGTTATTATCACTGGCAGGTACCGGAGCCAATTTTTAAAAATCAGTATTTCAAGTAATGATTTTAATTCAGTTAAAAATTTAGCAAACATAAAAAAATTAAATAAATTTTTAGTTATTGAAGTAGACTGTCACAGATTACAGAAATGATTATGCAAAGAGATCATTTTAGTTGAAAATTTAATTCTTTCCTTCAAAAAATATGTAAGTCTTTGAATGTTTACAATCTAAAAGTATTTGTTATTTACATTTTTTACACTGACAACTTACAATAAACTATATTTACGCAGTTTACTGTAACAAGAATCAGATATCTGGAAATAATTTAATTTATCATTATTCTTTATAAGTAATTATTGTTTATAGCTTTTCACTTTCTGTTAAAAGTTATTTAACAAAATTTAAATATGTAAGTTTAATTTTTAAAAAATTTTTTTCGCTAAGCAAGTCTGTGTCATTACAATGACAATCATAATAGCAAAACATGTCATAATCTTGTAATTTATCGAAATAAAAATACTTATATCAATAGTGTTAAATACTGTTGTAAAGAGTATTTAACTTAAACAATATTATTCTTTCTCTTAAAAAAAAAGCTTTTAAGAAATCATTACTTTTAAGATGTTTTATTTTTAAATTTGTTAAATATATTATGAAAATTTATGAAATCTTTAATACATAGTCATGTTGAACTAGATAAATGAAAAAAAATTCTTGCTTTAAATTTTAATTTTTCTCATATTGTTTGTGTTGTTAGTTGTAGTAAAATCAAAGTGATAAAATTAGTTACCAAAAATGTATTACAAATCATATTTTGCAGTCAACATCTGCACTTTGTTTTCATATAAGATTAATTGCAGAATAATTGACGCAAATAAAAATCTCACTGCTGATTACATAATTTCAAAAAAATAATTTAAATGATATCAAAATACACAAAAAATGTATTTACATTAGAAGTACACGTAATTGTATGTGGTATTTAAAATTTTAAAAATTAAACCAGGCTTAACACTCAAATTTTGCACAACATTAAAATGCAGAAAATAATGTTACTATCATCATTAGGATTACAAAAGTGGCATCCATAAATAAAGTCACAGTTCTGACCAACTTTAACCTCACAGTTTACAAAAGTGTGTGTGGGTCGAATAACTTTTAAACTTATTAATACTTTCTATTTTAATGATATCTCGCTGGATAGCAATGTCAGTAGTGTGCTCACCTCACAAGCTGAGGTGCGTGGGAACTAGCCAGGCTAAGCCACATTATAAAGATTGATATATGACATCGCTAAAAAGTCCAACGCTGACTTGGAGAGGAGATGGGCGCCCCCAAGTCTACCAAGCCCCAAGAAAGTTCTAATGAAAACATTAGAACCCCTTACGACCATAAGGTTATGGGGCACACACACACAATTTCATTTATCACTACCGGCAAACAACAAAAAACAGGAGAGCACAATTTACAGAGGCAGTCTATGAAAGGAAGGAAACACATGCAACAAATAAATTAATTTCGTACAGTGAATATATTTGTCAAATGTTGTTTCTTTTCATATAATAAAATAAATTACATTGAAGTAACAGTTTTTAATTTAGTTGTCTGCTTTGATGACAAAACACAGTTTGGCTGATAAGGTGAAATGTAACTAATATGAATGAAAAGAATAAAATTTTTGTATAAAAGAATAAAACAGTTATTAAATTGTTGGTTTATTATTAACAATCAAACCATGTAGTATATAATACTTTTAATTTAAATAAATATTCCCTGAAACATTTTAAATTAATTTCTTTTCCTCTGTGAAACGCATACTAAATAAGTTCAAAACCTGACTTCTTTCTTGATGGTACATGAAGGGAACAATATTTCAAAGATTTTGTTTCTTCTCTAAATGAAAATGGTTCTAATATAAGTCACAACAAGAATGCTATTTATGTTATGAAATTTAATTGACATGACCAAATCGAAATGATCACTGATTAATGCCTAATGTTCATTATGGAAGTAAATTTACATTTTTTCCGGTGATTTTTTACACTTAGTTGATCGGTGTTTTAAATAATCTAATAGTTGCTTGTTGTCTTGTTTGATGCATTTATTTATATGGTGAACATTAAACTAGTACAACATGATCCATAAAGATGTCCATTTATTGGCATCATTAGAAGTATCATCTATTCTTGTTTTATTTTAATAAATCTTATCCTAATGTAGCTTTGTTCAATTTCATTGCTTTGTATATAAATAATTTACTTGCTGCATTAACTTTTGTTTTCCTTGATTATTTCTCACATATTTTTAATTTATTTGCCCAAACAAAAAATATTTTAGTTAAATTGTTATAGGCTCAATTGCTGCAATTTTTTTAAATTTAAATTGTGTTAATTTGTTAAGTGTAATAAGTTATTCAATGAATATGAATAATGGTACAACCCTGGCAGAATGACCTGTTATAATCCAACACAGCCTATGCTTCAAACCGGGGTAGCATCACAAGGGGTAAAGTATTTGGGAGTAAAAATGAAAGAATGTACACCACTTTACAGGAGTTCACTTAAGCTGGTTTCACAAACACACGAATATAAATTTAATACAATTTAATTACAAAATAATCAGAATTACACATTTTTTTTTAAAAATGTTTTTTTTTAAAAACATCCCAAATCCAGTTGGCCAGGATTTAAATGTGCAATTTTGTGATGTTATAATTATTTCCTATCCATAATTTTTGTTAGGCAACATAATTAAGAAGCAAAGAATGAAACCATAATATTATATATACATATATAATATTTCTATCTCCCATAATTTAGTTGTGGTTCAACATTTTAATTAAATTTTGTTACTTAAACTAAAGGAGTAATCAACTTCAAAACTATTTTTCTAGCATTTAAAATTGTAAAAACTTTTCTTGAAATCCCCTGTGTTTGAAATATTTACATGGAATACACAGTTATAATATTTGATTCACTTGCCATTTTAAATATCAATATTCATTTGCTAAATACAGTTTTACAGGATGACTTTGTGTTAGTATGAAGATGGTCTTAGAACATTTTGATTAAATATATCTTCCCTTTGTCACCAGATGTGTCATGGGGAATTCCCTGCGGTCAATTTAATTGTCAAACACTATAAAGTGGCTTCATATCTTACACTATAAGGTGGCTTATATCCTACACTATAAGGTGGCTTTATATCCTTCACTATAAGGTGGCTTCTATATCCTGTGTTACGCTTCCCCTCCTGTCAATAGGTGTTCTATCTTGGCTGGGGGATGTCGTCTGGTTGGGGCTACCACCTAGAGAGGATTTAACTTGGGGCAACTGAAGCTGGGGAACTGGGAATGAGATGGAGGAGACGTCTTGAAGAGAAGGATCACGACTGCCCGGTGAAAACTGGCTTGAACTGGATCCGCCCGGACTGTCCAAGTATCGTCTGTTGAATTCTATATTCATACCAAGATGAAAACAAGTAGAAAGATTAATTTAGTGCTAATATTTTTTTATCTATTTTTTTTTATAATTCCTAAAACGTGCTAAATTTTTTTTTAAATATATATTTTTTAATGGAAATATGTATTTCTGTACAAAGTAATAATTTGAATTTGCAAATTTCAAAATATATTTATATATTTTAGAGGGAACTTCAATAAAACTTCAATACATTTAGTGAAGAAAGTATATAACTTTTAATATAAGTGGCTAACTTTTAAAAAAAATAAAATAACGAGATTATAAACTTAAAAGAGGAAGGTGTACCAGGTTAATATCACACAGAGCTTTCAGGTGAGATGTGACTAACAAGGTGGCAAGAAAGAAAATAACAGACAATGAAAACATATTTTTTTTTAGGAATGAGCCTTGAAAGGGTCACTCACCACTAATCTCGTAGTCGTCCCAGTACTCGCCGTCCTCCCCCTCCTCAGACAGCCCCTCCCAGACGTCCCTCTGGGTCTTCAAGGCGTCGATGGTCTCTTGGCATCTCTTGAACTGTGAAATCAAGGTGTTGTCCATAGCACGTAGTCCAGCCTAAGACGGTAGAGCGAAAGGGGATATAAATACAGTGATATCAAAGTGTTGTCGATACACGTAGTCCGGCCTAGGACAGAATGGGAGATGATATAAATAATAAATACAGTGTTGTCCATAGCACTGAGTCCAGCCTATAGGGCAGGGGTGGCGAGCCTTTGGCACACGTACCCCACTGAGCACTTGTAGGGATTTACATATGTGTAGACATTGACTTGACCTTATGTTTCAAAATATAAACCATGACAAATTGGCAATGTCACTACTTGCCACACGGCAAAACTTAAAATTGTGAAATAAAGTCTAAAAAATATTTGCACAACCTTTCCTAGGACACAGTGGAAGACGACATTAAAATTTGGGACTAATGGACTACGCGATATGGTTGATATAGTGGCCCAACTATAAAACTGTTATAGATGTGTGGCCCACTCGCGTCCAGATTTATTTCCCTTGTATCACCTTCTACTACCCTTCATTTTCTGATTGATATCAAACGGTTATATACTTTTTTTAAATAAAAAAATAAAGTCCATTGGGTACAAGAGTCCTAACGCAGAGTAATACTGTGTCGACTAAATCTAAACCAAATACAGTGTGACCAAAAAAAAAGAAAAGAACGGGTGGTACAGGCGGACGGCAACTAAGGGAGGACTTAATTATTTTTTAAAAATATATAAATTCCATTATTAATGTTAAACAAATTGGCATATAAATGGCATATTTTGAAATATCAATTACTATTTAAAAAAACATTTAATCAATAACTTTTGGTTTTTATTGGATAGATAAAAAATAAAAGTTTCCTTTTTTTCCACATTGAGTATTGTACAAATATCTGATTCGTATTGGGTCATTTAGATTTAAAATGGTTTTATTTTTATAATTTTAAATCAAGATCGCTACTGCTTAAGTGCCTTAATTTAAGGCACTTAACATTTTGTAAAACTTAAAAATGTTATTTCACAATTAGTAAACATGCCTTGCCTTGCGAAATGTTTGAAAACTTTAAAAATTGTTCCTATGTCGCAATGAATGAGAATGTCCTTTCCATTCATAATGATAATGACATTAATGATAATATTACGCAAAAGAATAATATTTTTAATAGCTGTGTGAGTGTGTGAGTTGACTGTGTGAGTGTGTGAGAACTGTGTCCGCCGTGACATTTAAAATTTCTACTCAATCGCAGGTTTAAGGAAATTAAATGGATTAGATTTCTTATCAAGCTTTCACTTTCATGCTTGGGGAATAGCTCCTTACTTTGTCTTAGAGCCAGTGCTTGAAGGTTCTACATACTTCTGCAATTGCATTACCTTGATAATGATAGTCCCTTTAATCTTTAACTTTAAGTCCCTTTATTATTTATAACAGCTGTATAATAAAAAAATGCGATCTACATCAAACTTTATAATTTGCTTCAAAATTGACGTTAAAAAAGGAACAAAACAAAACATTTTTTCAAATCGCTGAAACCAAAGGTAGTTATGTTACCAAACTAGTTTGTGCTGCGGCGCCCCCTTTTTTAAGGGTGCCTACGGCGCCCACCTTTTTCAAAAGCCCAACTAACTTGTCCTTGTATGATAAATACGTATTATTTAATATCAAACTTTCTTAAATGTACACGAAGTATTTTATAATAGAGTTTTTTTGTTGTCAAAAGCCCAAGTAACTTATCCTTGTATGATAAATACGAAATATTCCCGAAATGTACACAAAGTATGTGTATATAATATTTTTTTACAGTGCTAACCACCACACGATTTTTAAAGTAATTTTAGAAAGCAGCGCAGCAAATTACTGCACCAAAAAAATAACTCTTTGAGTCAGTCAGCACTGTTTACAACACAAATGCTGACGTCATAGGTTCGTGCGTTGTTTGTTTAATGTTAATCTGGAAACCAAAAGGATTATGATTTAGCGTTAGGCCACAATCAGCGATAATTGAGCGTAAATATAATATATATGATGATGTTCGGTGAATGCCCTTTTTTTAACCAACGTCATTGAAAAAAAACAAAAACATGGACAGTCCCAAACATTTTATCAGAAGATGTTAACACTTATTTATCTTGACTGACTCTTGTGTTTGCGATGTAAATGACGCCAGCCTCCGGAATCTGGCACTCGCGGTAGTTGCTGACTCTGCCTGTGCCAAAGTTCAACCCTGCTGGGGCAGTACAGCCCCCCTCACACATTTAGAACCGTTGGCACGGGGCCTGACATTTCAAGTCTCAGGTAACAAAGTGAGGTACTGCGCCGTGCATTCTTGTTGAGTTGCCTGTGGAGAGCACGTGCACCTTTGGCCTACGTCAATCAACCCCATTCCGCACCAGGCAGTCGCGAGGAGGCGGATTTGAAAAAATATGGATCAGATTATGAGGTGACAAAGCAACGGAAGAATAAGTTAAGGTAACAAAGGCGGGGTACACACACAGGTACCAGAGTCAAAGACAGTGCAAAATACCAGTCTGAAAAGTCGTCTAGCCCCATCCTCCTTATATATATTTCTTCTGGAACATGTAAAAATAAATAGTTATGCGCGTTCGAATCGGCTAAAAAAACATGACTGTCTTTTGGGAAAAAATTTACCAAATATTTTTTTAAACAAATATATATATCCCTAATTACTGTTTAAAATTGTTAACAGCCAGTTTACTTTTTCAACACTTAGTTTATTTCTTTATTGATTTAACCAAGCGCTACAAGTTGAGGACCGCTTTCACCGAGGTTAAATCTTACATTGCGACATCGACGAGTCTGATTTAAGTTGGAATGTCACGTGGTCGTTGTTGTTACATTACCTTGCAGCAAGACAAAAGCTTTTATCGGAGAGACTTTTCAGATGATCAGAATTCCCGTTTTCTCTCATAACGTCAACGAGATGAGACCGTAAAGTCAATGTTGTCCGATTGTCTTTTGTAAACAATACAACATGATCGCATGCTTCCCGCCGATCTACACCCGTGTGTGTGTGTGAGTGTGTGTGTGAGTGTCTGTGTGTGAGTGTGTGTGGGTGTGTGTGTGTGTGGGTGTGTGTGTGTGTGTGTGAGTGTGTGTGTGTGTGTGAGTGTGTGTGTGTGTGAGTGTGTATGAGTGTGTGTGTGTGTGTGTGTGTGAGTGTGTGTGTGTGTGTGAGTGTGTGTGTGTGTGAGAGTGTGTGTGTGTGTGAGTGTGTGTGTGTGAGTGTGTGTGTGTGTGAGTGTGAGTGAGTGTGTGTGTGTGTGTGTGTGAGTGTGTGAGTGTGTGTGTGAGTGTGTGTGTGTGAGTGTGTGTGTGAGTGTGTGTGTGTGTGTATGTGTGTGTGTGTGTGGTTGGTTCTATGTAATCAATATCTGCTTTCAGGGCTATCATATCGGCCATCTGAAAATATTTGACTACGCCGAAAATAACTTCCCTCAAAACCTGAAGAAAGACGCAAACATCTGGGAGAAGGGCATTCAATGGTAGTGGGCATTCTGTGGTAGTGGGCATTTAATGGTAGTGGGCATTCTGTGGTAGTGGGCATTCTGTGGTAGTGGGCATTTAATGGTAGTGGGCATTCTGTGGTAATGGGCATTTAATGGTAGTGGGCATTCTGTGGTAGTGGGCATTTAATGGTAGTGGGCATTCTGTGGTAGTGGGCATTCAGTGGCAGTGGGCGTTCTGTGGTAGTGGGCATTCAATGGTAGTGGGCATTCTGTGGTAGTGGGCGTTCAGTGGCAGTGGGCGTTCAATGGTAGTGGGCATTCGATCGTAGTGGGCATTTAATGGTAGTGGGCGTTCAGTGGTAGTTGGCGTTCAATGGTAGTGGGCGTTCAATTGTAGTGGGCGTTCAATGGTAGTGGGCATTCAATGGTAGTGGGCATTTAATGGTAGTGGGCGTTCAATGGTAGTGGGCGTTCAATGGTAGTGGGCATTGAATGGTAGTGGGCGTTCAAAGGTAATGGGCGTTCAATGGTAGTGGGCATTCTGTGGTAGTGGGCATTCTGTGGTAGTGGGCATTTAATGGTAGAGGACATTCTGTGGTAATGGGCATTAAATAGTAGTGGGCGTTCATGTGTAGTGGGCGTTCAATGGTAGTGGGCGTTCAATGGTAGTGGGCATTTGAGGTAGTGGGCATTCTGTGGTAGTGGACGTTCAATGGCAGTGGGCGTTCAATGGTAGTGGCCAATATGTGGTAGTGGGCATTCAATGGTAGTGGGCATTCTGTGGTAGTGGACGTTCAATGGTAGAGGTCATTCTGTGGTAGTGGGCGTTCAATGGTAGAGGACGTTCAATGGTAGAGGTCATTCTGTGGTAGTGGGCGTTCAATGGTAGTGGGCGTTCAATGGTAGTGGGCATTCTGTGATAGTGGGCGTTCAATGGTAGTGGGCATTGAATGGTAGTGGGCATTCTGTGGTAATGGGCATTAAATGGTAGTGGGCGTTGAATGGTAGTGGGCGTTAAATTGTAGTGGGCGTTCAATGGTAGTGGGCATTCAATGACAGTGGGCACATAGCCCACCCCACTCAAGAAACTTTGTACACAGAAAGTCTTGCTCCCCTCCCCCCTTTTCCCCACAAACACCCAAAAACACAAAAACTGGTGTTGATGCGGGGCCTCTAAATCATACTGTCTGTGAATATGCCAGCTTCCCCTATGGTAGTTTGTCGGTTTTTAAATTAACAAAAAGTTGACAACATCGTTTAGATCTCCCAGGCATAAATTTAAAAACATTTTCTTAGCATTTGCAATCCAATATGAAAACCACCCAAATGTATACCTTATATCAGTGTTTCTCAAATAGTGGGGCGCGTAAAGGGGGGCTCGTTCGACCGTTATACAGAGGTGTACTTATAACAATTTTTAAGACAAATGATACTATTTACATTCGCGTGGGGGGCCCGAAATGTTTTCTTTCTTCCTATTGGGGGGGGGGCATGACAGAAAATAATTGAGAAACACTGCCTTATTTTAAGGTTAAATAAACAAAAAAATAGAGAGTTAAAGACATCAGGGGTCAACTTATGATCCTTTAGGATCAGCTTTAGATCCCATCATGACTCACCAGTTCCGTTTGCAGCCAGCTGAGAGCTGAGTCGATCCTCACCTTCCTCTCGTTCCAAGTAACGTCCTTCACCTTGCCTCCCTCGTGCAACGACGACGACGGGTTCCTCACGTCGCTGAAACTTGGCGGCCTGGGACCGCCGTAAAACTTCCCGGTCTGAACATCAAATACCGGCACCCGGTGCTCCCGTTCCGGGATCACGGTCACCGCGTCAGAACCTTCGACGACCCTCTCCCGATAGTCTTGGACTTCCGGCGAAATTCCGTTTTTCTTGATCCTGGGCGAACCCATGGGAGATGGGGACGCGCTCAACATCTTCAGCGCGTCGCTGATGAGCTCGTCGGATTGTTTCAGAATGAGTTCCGCCTGCTTCATCCGGGTGCTGTGGTCGTCGAAACTGAATCCGTCTTTGACGTTGAACACGTTTTCGTAGATGGGCTGTTTGTTGTTGAGGTTGTTCTGCAGCAGGCGGTCTTTCTCGGGGGTGCGCCGCTCGTAGGAGGGCTGCCTCTGGCGGTCCCTCTCCGGGGTGAGGCGGGAGAAAGAGCCCCCGAGAGATTTGGGCCTCGCGGGGTTCAGCTGGGACACCTGGGGCTTGTGGCTGGCCGTCGAGACGTTCTCCATGTGCTTCACGGGGATTTCCCTCCGCCCTTGCTGGGAGTTTGGCGTCGACGGCCGGTAGGTGACTGGAATCTGCGTTATTTGGATCGTCTCTTTGTGAGTCGAGGCGTTGAGGTCCGCGGAAGAGTTCTTCGTGAATGTAACCGTGGACGAGGTCGTGCTGCTCGGAGCTTTGTCCTCGGCGACAACTTTGGAAGGACTTGAGTGGGGACTAGGTTTAGCGGCGATGGTCGGCCGAGGAGCGATCTTTGGTTTTGTCCTTCCGCTGGAAGAGAGCGACTTCGACGGTTGAGACGCCGCGTCAGTAGTCCTGGCCGCAGGAGTTGGTTGTTGGGGCTGTGCAGGGTGTGGAGGCGCTGGCCGGACAGCGGGCTGGGACGGCGCCCCCAGCCTCAGAGGTCGCGTGAGAGCGATGCAGCCCTGCCCCCGGGGTTTGGGGTTGTCCTGCTGACCCAGCAGCGGCCGTGGGGCGTTGATGACGTGGACTTTGAATGTGGAGCTCGGCGCCGTTGTTGAGTTGTTCGAAGACCTCGTTTTCAAAAGTGGTCCTGTCTTCTCTGACTTGGAAGCCCCTTCCACTGTTGAAATGTTAACAGAGTTGTTGATGAAATCTAACTTGACCCCTTTGTTTGAAAGAACATTGACGCTCGGAGACATTTTGATATAAGATGAATCGCTGCTCAGTTTTTGATTTGCGGACGAAGACTCGACGAGCTCTGGATTTTGATTGGCCGTGGAAATTAAGTGATCCGTTTTTATACTAGTCAACGGGTCTGAGAAACCCGACTTCTCATTGGACGACTGAGTGTTGGTATAAAGACCGGAGGTTGGGTCGAGAGTCCCAGAGTTCAACTTAGGCAAGAGTTCAGAAGAATTTCGAGGTGAATGAGACGAAGCTCTGCGACCGTTCGTGAACTCAACCGCCCCATTTAGGGAATTCCCCGAAGCCGAGTTCTGAGAAGAAGTCAATGAGTTCTGAGAAGTCAACGAGTTGCGCACAGCGGGGACTGGGGGAGACGCTCTGGCCGGGGAGAAGAAAGACTTTGACGGCAGCGAGACCACGTGAGTCACGAGCGAGCCCTGGTGGTCGCTGCTGTAGCCACTGCTGGTGCCGGAACCGCTCTTCGAGCCGCCGGCGTCGGTGCTGAGGGAGTCGCTGGTGCTGCTGGCCGACAAAAATGTTTTCCCCCTGTAACGGGACAACGAGTCGAAGCCGCCGTCAGCCTGGATCCCGCTGTCGGCGCTGGGCAACCGGGTGTGGAGTGACCGCTGCGGCGACTTGCCCGCGGCGTCGTCCGGTTTCCGGATGGCCGGTTTGGCCGGGGTTTTAGGTTTGCTGGATATGAGGGCGCCCTGTTCCCTGGACATGCCAGTCCCGGCCGTGCCACCGGGGATAGAGTTCTGCGACTGGATCGGAGCTCTCCCGTGGTGAAAGAAGTGATTAGTGGTTGAGATGGAGGAAGAGGAGACCTGGACGGGAGCGGTATGGGGCGTGCTGGAACTGACGCGTGTTATTTCATGGATGACGGGGATTTCCATTGCATACTTGAGCAACACGGGAAGCCGTTTTTCAGTCCTGGCGGAGCATGCGCACAGAAATTACTTAGATCACAGACTGTTGAGATATATAACACACACTAAGCCACATTTTTATATATGTAAGAACTTAAAATCCTGTGCGGTTACATCATGGTTGAAGCTCAGAAGTCATGGGGATGAAATCCCAGATGTGTTGTTGATGACAAAGGAGAGACGTTTGCTGTCAAACTTGAAATAAAACCAAAATTTAAAATTAATATTGAATTATTTTTTTTAATTATTTTTTTTTATCATTAGAATAACGATGTTTGGTAAATTCATATCAGGTGGGAAAAAAACAAACAACAATGTGTGTATAACAAACTGTTGTGATTGTAAGTCAATGTGTGTATAACAAGATGTTGTGATTGTATGTCAATGTGTGTATAACAAACTGTTGTGATTGTAAGTCAATGTGTGTATAACAAACTGTTGTGATTGTACGTCAATGTGTGTATAACAAACTGTTTTGATTGTTAGTGCGAGACTTCAGGTCAATTTCAGCCCCACTTGGGAAACGAATGCCAGAAAAATGATACGTTAAGAATTGGACATAAAAAAAAAGATTGACAATTTAAAATTTTAAGCAAACACTTGAAAACATGCACAAAATTATTTACGTCAATTCAGTGGATGATTTGTTTGTGTACAACATGTTATCGTAGTTGAGACAATGTAAGGTCATACGTGCGCATTTAAGGTCATGCGTTAATTTAAGGTTATTGTGGTAAATTGAAAGGTCGTTGGCACATGAAAAGTCGTTCTGGTAAGGTCTCTCGTACATGTAAGGTCTCTGGTACATGTAAGGTCTCTGGTACATGTAAGGTCTCTGGTACATGTAAGGTCTCTGGTACATGTAAAGTCATTGTGGTACATGTAAGGTCTCTGGTACATGTAAGGTCTCTGGTACATGTAAGGTCATCTCTGTGGTACATGTAAAGTCATTCTGGTACATGTAAGGTCTCTGGTACATGTAAGGTCTCTGGTACATGTAATATTCTCTGGTACATGTAAGGTCTCTGGTACATGTAAGGTCATCTCTGTGGTACCTGTTAGGTCTCTGGTACATGTTAGGTCTCTGGTACATGTAAGGTCATCTCTGTGGACCCTGTTAGGTCTCTGGTACATGTTAGGTCTCTTGTTCATGTAAGGTCATCTCTGTGGTACATGTAAAGTCATTGTGATACATGTTAGGTCTCTGGTACATGTAAGGTCTCTGGTACATGTAAGGTCTCTGGTACATGTAAGGTCTCTGGTACATGTAAGGTCATCTCTGTGGTACTGTAAAGTCATTGTGGTACATGTTAGGTCTCTGGTACATGTTAGGTCTCTGGTACATGTAAGGTCATCTCTGTGGTACCTGTTAGGTCTCTGGTACATGTTAGGTCTCTGGTTCATGTAAGGTCATCTCTGTGGTACATGTAAAGTCATTGTGGTACATGCTAGGTCTCTGGTACATGTTAGGTCTCTGGTACATGTAAGGTCATCTCTGTGGTACATGTAAAGTCATCGTGGTACTTGTAAGGTCTCGGTGGTACAAGTGTTTTGGGTAAAATACTTTTCAAGGGGGGGGAGGGTAGCGGCGTACACAGTAGTCTTATAAAATATTTTTGACGATTCAGCATTGACGTGGAGGGCTCATGACGTCACATCTGTTGTTGACAATGGGCTCGAGCCCATGAGCCGCATGTTTAGGAGTAGGGTGTGTGGGGGGGGGGCGAGGCAAACTGCCAAAAATCGTCCAGAAAGTATTTTCGTTACTGTCAAACACAGACTGGGAGAGCGGGTTTGGATTTAGGGACGGAGGAAGAGAACACAATTTTTAAATAAGCATTTTAATTTAAGTATTATTTGCGTTTAGAAGTGTTGAAAATTTATAATATTCTTTTTATTGATTTAGCTTTCCATTTCTTTTGTTTGCGCATTACAGGAAGAAAAAAAAACTTATTTGCAGTATTTAGAGTATCAGTTCTCAAACGTTTGGAAGTGACTCAACACTTTAATGATATGTGCCTCATAACTTGAGAATCTGGGTTCTAAAAATTTTTAGGGTGGAAAAGAATGTAATTTAAATTATCAAAAAATTTAATTTAAAAAGATGAAGAAACTCCGAAACATATAAATCTCGCGGATGATAAGAAATATGTCTAAAATCTTTTACAGAGTGCAAAATTGTTTTCAAAAAGTGGTAAACGTATAATTAACATTAGGAAGAAATAAAAGTGAATACATAATAAGAAAAACCCGTAAAAAACCAAGTTTTTGACTATAAATCCTTTATGTACGAGAAGTAACTAAAAGAATGTTCATTATAATACGCAGCGCCAGACCATCCAGAAATACAAAATTGAAGTTGTGTCGTAAAACATGTTTAATATAATACGCACCGATCAGGAATATGTTTATAAAAAGAGCTGTCAATAAAATACGCACCTTATTGCGCGACAGAAAGGTTGTTCAATATAATACGCACCGCGACGCTCTATCTCAAAAAATAGCATGATACATAGGATTAAAAAAAATAATCTAAAAAATCAATAATTTAATTACGGTACATGCGATCGATCTGAAATTTTGATACATTGTTTTTATCATCGGTACGAAACTGCCTGCAAAATTTCAGCTCGCTATCTTGCGAGCAAGTGGGTTAAAAATCGATCAAAAGTTTTGGCGACAAGCAAGCAAGCAAGCAAGCAAGCAAGGTCGGTCGGTCGGCCGCAGACACCACGAGTTAATATAAAGGATTTAAAAAGGAATAAATATTTCACTAAAGCACAATATGGTGTTTTAAATTTCTTGAAAAAAAAATGTTGACTCAATTAAAGGGGAAAAAAATTAACAAAACTTGTCTTGCCTTGTTTAAGACATGCACAGGGTAGAGAGGGAAATCGAAATGTAACTTGTTTCAAACTAATTGTGACATTTTAAAGGGGGCAAAACTATTTAGTGAATCTTATAATTGGCATTCCAATTTAAAACACCAGGGTTATAAAATAACATAAAACGTAATGGTGGGTCATTCCATGATCTTCTGTATCAGGCTTGTCAACTCTAGTTTTAAAATTCCGTATATAATATATATATATATATATATATATATATATATATATATATATATATATATATATATATATATATATATATATATATAGTATCCTTCCACACCTGAGGTCCATACACATGTAGAGAGCCACCTTACACACATACACATGTGCAGAGCCACCTCCACACATACACATGTACAGAGCCACCTCCACACATACACATGTACAGAGTCACATACACATACACAGAGCCACCTACACACATACACATGTACAGAGCCACCTCCACACATACACATGTACAGAGCCACATACACACATACACATGTACAGAGCCACCTAGACACATACACATGTACAGAGCCACCTACACACATACACATGTACAGAGTCACCTACACACATACATATGTACAGAGCCACCTAGACACATACACATGTACAGAGCCACCTCCGCACATACACATGTACAGAGCCACATACACACATACACATGTACAGAGCCACCTAGACACATACACATGTACAGAGCCACCTACACACATACTCATGTACACATCCACCTACACATGTACAGACACACATACACACGTACTCACACACGGTAATTCCCAAATAACAAGGTTTTTATAAAAACATCGATTTTTTAATGAACATCGTGCAGTGTCCGAATGTTATTTGGTTTAGGACATCGATTTCTTGTCATGGGAGATCAGATTATTTCTTTAAAGGGAAAAGAATACGCTTTGGACAATGTAAAAATACGATTGTTTGAGAATTTGAGAGTGAAAATAAAAGATGTATGTCAAAGGAAAATGTAATTATAAGAATTTTTTTATTCGGTGAAAAAATACATTTATATATATTTTTAGCACAGAGACTGAATTCCTTATAATTGCAAATATGTTGTATAGTCAGGGAAAATATAAAATTGACCGTCATCATTATTTATTATTTACAAATCACGAATTGCAACTCATTTTTTTCTAAAAAAGAAAAGATATTTGATTAATATTCCATATGCATGCAATAAAAGAAAAATTGAAACTATCAATTTATTGTATTGCAGATATGTAGAACATCCTGCCATTAGAGAAATCATAACACTAAACAATTTATCGTGTGTTGTATATTTGTCAACACCCGATCTCCGGTTTGTTTGTTATGAACGATTGGCGTCACATCCGGGAATCCATCAGGGGACATTTCCGTCTGGCGGCCCGCTGTAGACGGGGATAGATCAATCAATACCCGGAGTCTGATTATAGTAGACCGCGTTGTGTATCTCAGAGGCGATACCTGGTGTATAACCGCTTTCAACCATTTTAAGGAATATTATTTACCCTTTGTTGACACTAATGAAGCGTTGTGTTGAACAGCATTAAAAAAAGGCTAATTTAATTGGTTCTAAAATTATTATTTCCAAGAGATGTGACCGTAAAGAGCAAAGTAGTAATGACACATAAGGCCATTTATTCTAACTTGGAAATACAACACAAAGATAGACACTGGGATAAAAAACACTTTTCTTATTTCGTATGCAGGAACAAAAATACAAATTCTCGTTCTTCTCGTCCGGAATTTTTATAAATGCTTTCTGGACACTTGACGTGGTTAAAAGAAACATGTGGTGTGGGGGTGGTCTTAATCAACCATTATCTGTATCATGAATTTAAAATAGTAACAACATGAGTAAAATCATTCAGCCCTGAGACACCAGAGGATAGAAGAACAAAGACCAAAGTCCCATTTACTGATTACATCACTTTCAGAGTAACTTGAAATGTTTGACAGGAGCTTTTTACAGTTTAGTTTCAGTTTTTTGTGTGTGTTTTTTTTTGGTGTTTTGTCATGACCTGTTCAAGGTCACCGTAACTGTCTTTGTTGCTGCACGTGCGGCTGACGCTAAACTTGAGCGCGCAGGACAGGAAGCAGACGTGCATATAGCTTGAGGGTATTTGAGAGGGGTAGACTGGATGAGATGAATGAACGAAGGTCTAATATGAACTTAATTGTACTTAGAGGAAGGGGTAAATATAATTAATTAAGTCACTGCGACATTTCATATGTTAATTACTCCGAATGAGGCTGTAAATTTTTTTAACATAGAGGATATATTCGAATCAGTTAAAAAAAACTGTATTATAAACATTCCAGTACGAATATGAACAACCTCAACCGGAAATGATGTCATAGTCTCATGCGGTAATTAAAGCCCCCTGAAACGCTTAACTCTCCAACCTAAATGCCATGTCATACCATGGTGGAAATCTATTAATTGAAATACCTGGGGGTTTTCAGTTTGTCAAATTTCATTATATATCAATCAAATACGTGTATGTGGGTATTATGTGAGTGCATTTTGTCGACAGCTATATGATATTTCAACTGTTTATTTGAGTCACCTTAGTCGAATGGTCAAAGCAAAAATCGTGTTTACAACTTTGTTACTGAAAAAAAAACATTTTGAATCGTATTGCTTCTTCTCTAATTATGCTTAAAATCTTTTCTTGAAACATATCACCTAACGAGATTTGACTTTCTCCGGTCTACGAAAATGAAAAAATCCAATTGATAGGGGCTCCCCACAACTTTAAAAACAAAATAATTAATAAAGCTTTCGTCATTTGAATTCTTACGATGGAGATCTCAATCACAATTTATCTGTAGTCCTATTCAATGCTCCCTCTAAGGTTCGTTGGTTCATGTGCAAAGTATATTTTTTGTGCAATATTTTACCAAATTTGCTGAGCAGTAATCTGCGCAGCGCAGCCGCACAGCTTAAGGTAACATTGATCCTATTCCATTCCTAGAGATCCAACCGACAGCCACTCCACTCCACAATACACGGTCAACTGCTGCTCACACCGTGTGATGCATATGTGTAAGTAACGAAAACCTAATGTTAAACAAATTATAAGGACGAAATAATGAGACACAGGCTTTAAGTCTTCTCGGTGTAGTAATGAAGAAGACGTGACGCTATCTAGAAATGATTGTTTAGTGCAACCGCGGCTCGCGAGCCGCATGCGGCTCTTCTGTGTTCACATTGCGGCTCGCGTACAGTTCATGAATGATATGTTACAAAGATTACTGGAAGATTTCCAAGCCAGGATTAATGACCCATAGTGCTTCAATGCGGCTCTCAACAATTTTTTTTAATATATTTTAAAATGGCTCTTAGTTACTACAGGTCTAGCCACCCCTGGTTTAGTGTGTGTGTTTTTTTAAACTTCGAATGTTGATATCTAGTAAGAATGATTTCCATAAAAGATGATTTGAATTAAGGATTATATTTAGAAATGATAATATCCAGAACAGATTGTTAGGACGTGATATAATCTAAAAATGATTTTTAAAATAAATACGTTGATTTCTATCAAAAACATATATCTATAAAAGATGATGTCTATAGAGTATAGAGAATGGTGGTAAGAAGTGTTAATATCAGGTAATTATTGTACTTAGAATGATGACATCTAGACTTGAGGATTACAATAAATTTGATATCTTGAAATGATGATATCCAGAAATGATGATAGCTAGAAACGATGATATCCAAAAATGATGATATCTAGAAATGATGATAGCTAGAATTGATGATATCTAGCGATTTTAATATCTAGAAATGAGATCATGCTATTAAAAAAACTTATAACGTGAAGTAAAGATAAAATCTCAACTAACGAAACACACACCATGTCCGTCCTACTATGGTCAGTGCCCCTCCCATCTACAAATTTTTGAGAACCCTTCCAAGTAAAACTGTCGTGAAACTCGTTTCTTTATAACCGCCGTGTAGCATCGTATATTGAGTGAACTTTCACCAACCCCCCCTCCCCGCTCCTCTTTAACATCCTTTTCATTTATTCATTCGTGTCCTTAATCGATAAACCCGCCCCTCTGTGCCCTTATCTAGCGTGCACGCCCTAAATCGATCAAAGCGTTCCTTTGAGGTGCTTCCTACTGTTCATGTGGTCCCTTTTGTGTAGTGGACCCGATTAAAGTGGACCGTGCCCATGTAGGGCCCTAATGATGTTGACCTTTCTGTTGGGTTACCAAAATGAAGTGATCCTTACGAAGCGGTCTCTTCAAATATGGTCTCTTTGATAGGATCCTAAAGTCTGTGTTAACATTCTGTTGTATTCTAACTCCATAGATGCACCAATAGATTTGTATTATCTCATACATTACAGACGCTCCTTCTATACAGAAGATTATTGCGTCAGACGCTTAACACTGGTTTAAGTCTGATCTTACAAATTTGTTGCAGTTTTGAATTTTGATAATTTTTTTGGGGTCCTGAGTTATTAAGACAAGCCATTCCACGCCCGAATGCCAGATGGGAAGAAAGGTGTGTCCTCGTATTTCACTTATACTTTCGGCTGTTTGTTCAACTGTTGTCGTTCATTATTGTTACTTTTAAAATGAAAACTTCTCCAAGTGAGTTTTGGTCTGCAACAGAAACTGCTTTAAGGGAATACAAACTTAAAACTGAAGATAGAAAGCGGGGACGTGTAGATATCTTTAAGGCAAATTATATGTTATTGGCTGTCTTTTTATTAGCTGTCTTTTTATCAGCTGTCTTTTTATCAGCTGTCTTTTTATCAGCTGTCTTTTTATCAGCTGTCTTTTTATCAGCTGTCTTTTTATCAGCTGTCTTTTTATTAGCTGTCTTTTTATTAGCTGTCTTTTTATTAGCTGTCTTTTTATTAGCTGTCTTTTTAAAATATCAATTGTTAAAAAAAATATTGGTTAACGAAACTTAAAATAGAAAATATGACGTACAAGCGCAGTCGCAGAAAGATTTCTTTTATTTATCAAGGAAAAGAAATCGTACATATTTTCGATACTGTCAAAATATTACAAGTATGGGATGACATCAAGGCATACACCATAGGATTGTTAATGCCAGCAGAAGAACATGTTATTCGATTCGAATTTTATTTACAGAAAACTCTGGTGAGTCCAAGGCCGTCAACACAAACCAGGCGCCTTGCGTCACGCGACATACTGTCTACACCTGCCGTTTCTCCAATAGGGAACCTGCGCACCCTCGGGGCGCATGGCGCCCTGCCAAGTGACACAAGATCATGTTGGTGTGTCTGACGCGGTCCACAGAACATGTTGTTTCGTGGTAACCTCATCGTCACAAGGGCAACGCGATCTTTAAACGTATGTCTGAGATACGTGCATGTCTGTCTGAGATACGTACATGTCTGTCTGAGATACGTACATGTCTGTCTGAGATACGTGCATGTCTGTCTGAGATACGTGCATGTCTGTCTGAGATACGTGCATGTCTGTCTGAGATACGTACATGTCTGTCTGAGATACATACATGTCTGTCTTTCAGAGAAATGACCGCACCCGATACTGGTTGGGAGAGGGGGGTGTCGTCCAGCTTTTTTAAACCGTATGTGCGTGGAGAAAAAAATGGCGGGCGATTTGTTAGGTGATTGCTACTGTCAATGAATATGTCCCACATATATGTCCCACGCCAGTCGTGATAACACTATCAAAGACTAGTACTAGTATACCTAGACAGAGATTTAGGAAATCGGTAAGAGATTTATACAGTACTTATATCAAATATTTGGAGTTATTTGTTGAAGATTTATAGACAATTGGTCAGAGATGTATACAGTCAATTAATTAATTGTAGCTATTTTGTAAGAGATATGTAGACAATCGATCAGTTACTAATAGACAGTATATCAAATATTTATTGACAGTATTTTTTTTTACAGATTTATAGACAATCGGTCACAGATTTATAGACAACCGGTCACATTTTTATAGACAGTCGGTCAGAGATTTGAACAGCTTGTGGTTGCAGGGGTTGTCAAACGTTTTAGGTCATTGACCCCCCAAAAAAGTGTTTACCCCAGCTCTATTCATTTTTCTCGTTGGAAGATAACTGTCAAATATTTGATTTTAAAAGTGTGTGACACCATTAGATCAGCTTGCCGGAAGTGAAGGGTGTCTATAGTTCGCTGCTAGTGTTGTTTTCATTTTTTATTTATTTTAAAAAAACACTGACATATTTTAGGACTTTTTTTGAAGATTCAATAATGAGGGTATTTACAAAAATTCACAATGTCACTAGCGGCGCAATAAATATTTTCATATTTATTAAGTCCTTTATATGAACTGGTGGCGTCTAGTTGATGCCTTGTTTGCCGAAAAAAAAATGGATCGATTTTTAACACACGTATGCAAGAGAGCTGAAATTTTGCAGGCAGACTCGTGCCGACGATCAAAATGATCTATCAAAATTTCAGATCGATCGAATGTACTTTAATGAAATTAATGAATTTTTAGATTATCTCTATTTATCTCCATGTAGCATGTTATTTTTTGTGCTAGAATGTCGCGGTGCGTATTATATTGACGATACTTTAAAAAAAATATACTCCCGATCGGTGCGCATTATATTAAACATATTTTACGAGACATAACTAAACTTTTGGATTTTTTGATAGTCTTGCGCTGCGTATTATAATGAACATTCTTTTAGTTATGTCTCGTATATAAAGGATTTATAGTAAAAAAAATTGTTTTGTTGCGTTGACGTAGTACATTTTCCCATCAAAACAGTCGATTAAATTCAGTGATTATTATGATCATATTTTGGTAGGTTTAAATTATATGCATATTATTTCGTATTTTTTCCTCTAATAAGTTGTTGTTTTGTTTCATACAACTACAAGAGACTATAGAATTAGTGTTCCCTTTCTAACCGAAGATTGATAATCCATAGATAAATTCCTTTTCTAACCAATTAAAATACCAAATAAAAATTTTATAAATACGACGTGGCGATTGTCCACAGGAGATAGTAATACCCCCCCCCCTTTTTTTTTAAAAAATAAAAGATAACTTTTCTTCCACGGGGACGCCACTGGGACAGACCCACTGGGATGGGCTGTAATTACATGAAGAAGTCTGGCATGGGGTGGCACCACAAGTTACCGGACTTGATAACACCGTGGAGGTGCAGCGCTAATTTTAATGACGGGCGAATGTTGATGTCAACAGGCCAGTGAAATCAATTATTGTTTTTTGTTTTTTGTTGTTATTTTTTTTTGGGAAATAGCGCGGACGTGCAGAAAAGTGAGTTGGCGCTGGAGAGATGGTGCGTACCTTGAGATAATGGTGTGTAAGTTGAGATAATGGTGTGTAAGTTGAGATAATGATGTGTAAGTTGAGATAATGGTGTGTAAGTTGAGATAATGGTGCGTACCTTGAGATAATGGTGTGTAAGTTGAGATAATGATGTGTAAGTTGAGATAATGGTGTGTAAGTTGAGATAATGATGTGTATGTTGAGATGATGGTGTGTTAGTTGAGATAATGGTGTGTAAGTTGAGATGATGGTGTGTTAGTTGAGATAATGGTGTGTAAGTTGAGATAATGGTGTGTAAGTTGAGATAATGGTGTGTAAGTTGAGATGATGGTGTGTTAGTTGAGATAATGGTGTGTAAGTTGAGATTATGGTGTGTAAGTTGAGATAATGGTGTGTAAGTTGAGATAATGGTGTGTAAGTTGAGATAATGGTGTGTAAGTTGAGATGATGGTGTTTTAGTTGAGATAATGGTGTGTAAGTTGAGATTATGGTGTGTAAGTTGAGATAATGGTGTGTAAGTTGAGATAATGGTGTGTAAGTTGAGATAATGGTGTGTAAGTTGAGATAATGGTGTGTAAATTGAGATAATGGTGTGTAAGTTGAGATAATGGTGTGTAAGTTGAGATAATGGTGTGTAAGTTGAGATAAGGTGTGTAAGTTGAGATAATGGTGTGTAAGTTGAGATAATGGTGTGTAAGTTGAGATAATGGTGTGTAAGTTGAGATAAGGTGTGTAAGTTGAGATAATGGTGTGTAAGTTGAGATAATGGTGTGTAAGTTGAGATAATGGTGTGTAAGTTGAGATAATGGTGTGTAAGTTGAGATAATGGTGTGTAAGTTGAGATAATGGTGTGTAAGTTGAGATAATGGTGTGTAAGTTGAGATAATGGTGTGTAAGTTGAGATAATGGTGTGTAAGTTGAGATAATGGTGTGTAAGTTGAGATAATGGTGTGTAAGTTGAGATAATGGTGTGTAAGTTGAGATAATGGTGTGTAAGTTGAGATAATGGTGTGTAAGTTGAGATAATGGTGTGTAAGTTGAGATAATGGTGTGTAAGTTGAGATAATGGTGTGTAAGTTGAGATAATGGTGTGTAAGTTGATATATTGGTGTGTAAGTTGAGATAATGGTGTGTAAGTTGAGATAATGGTGTGTAAGTTGAGATAATGGTGTGTAAGTTGAGATAATGGTGTGTAAGTTGAGATAATGGTGTGTAAGTTGAGATAATGGTGTGTAAGTTGAGATAATGGTGTGTAAGTTGAGATAATGGTGTGTAAGTTGAGATAATGGTGTGTAAGTTGAGATAATGGTGTGTAAGTTGAGATAATGGTGTGTAAGTTGAGATAATGGTGTGTAAGTTGAGATAATGGTGTGTAAGTTGAGATAATGGTGTGTAAGTTGAGATTATGGTGTGTAAGTTGAGATAATGGTGTGTAAGTTGAGATAATGGTGTGTAAGTTGAGATAATGGTGTGTAAGTTGAGATAATGGTGTGTAAGTTGAGATAATGGTGTGTAAGTTGAGATAATGATGTGTAAGTTGAGATAATGGTGTGTAAGTTGAGATACTGGTGTGTAAGTTGAGATAATGGTGTGTAAGTTGAGATAATGGTGTGTAAGTTGAGATAATGGTGTGTAAGTTGAGATAATGGTGTGTAAGTTGAGATACTGGTGTGTAAGTTGAGATAATGGTGTGTAAGTTGAGATAATGGTGTGTAAGTTGAGATAATGGTGTGTAAGTTGAGATAATGGTGTGTAAGTTGAGATAATGGTGTGTAAGTTGAGATAATGGTGTGTAAGTTGAGATAATGGTGTGTAAGTTGAGATAATGGTGTGTAAGTTGAGATAATGGTGTGTAAGTTGAGATAATGGTGTGTAAGTTGAGATAATGGTGTGTAAGTTGAGATAATGGTGTGTAAGTTGAGATAATGGCGTGTAAGTTGAGATAATGGTGTGTAAGTTAAGGTAATGGTGTGTAAGTTGAGATAATGGTGTGTAAGTTGAGATAATGGTGTCTAAGTTGAGATAATGGTGTGTAAGTTGAGATAATGGTGTGTAAGTTGAGATAATGGTGTGTAAGTGAATGAAATGGTATCTAGGTTGATGAAATGTGTGGTCTAGGTTGATGAAATTTGTGGTCTAGGTTGATGAAATGTGTGGTTTAGGTTGATGAAATGTGTGGTCTAGGTTGATGAAATGTGTGGTCTAAGTGGATGAAATGTGTGGTCTAGGTTGATGAAATGTGTGGTCTAGGTTGATGAAATGTGTGGTCTAGGTTGATGAAATGTGTGGTTTAGGTTGATGAAATATGTGGTCTAGGTTGATGAAATGTGTGGTCTAAGTGGATGAAATGTGTGGTCTAGGTTGATAAAATGTGTTGTCTAACATGTGGACCATGTAAACAAACGGACCTGTTGGATCAGATGTCCTGGCTACCAGTGAATCGATTAATCAAGAGCAGGCTATTATTATTAAACTATATAATTTGCAATTCTCACGCAAGTCAGTAGTGTCTGTCGGTCAGTCCTGACGCTACTAATTTTAGAAAGCAGGGAAAACCAAATTACTGCACCAATGCACCAAAAGGTGTGCAAATTAAAGATGCGCTGTAAAAAATATTATATGACGTCATTGTTTTCGCTCATATTTTAATTTTGGGAAAGGGAACATTGTAAAAAGAGAATTAGATGGTGGTTAATTATAAAATCAAATAAGAAACGGGGCGCCGTAGGCGCCCTGCAACCCCTATTATAAAATACTTTGTGTACATTTCAGAAAGTTTAATATTTCGTATTTATCAAACAAGGACAAGTTAGTTGGGCTTTTGAAAAAGGTCGGCGCCGTAGGCGCCCTAAAAAAAGTGCATTTTTTATAAAATAAATAGATTTCAGCTGAAAACTTCCGTTATTTTTGACGGGTGTACGCTAGTATTTAATATTTCCCCCTCCACTCTCTCTCTCTTTTACCTCGCCTCTTCCACTCGCTTTTCTCTCCCTCTCTCTTTTTTTCTCGCCTCTTCCATTCCCTTTTCTATCCCACAATCTCTCTCTCTTTCCTTGCCCCTTTCACTCCATTTTCTCTCACTAACTCTCACTAAATCTCCTCACTGTGGTTATAGACTATTTTATAAGAGCTAAGTACCAACGATAACAGTGTTTGTCAAACAGATACCATCATTTTTTAAAACTAACAACCTGAGACCTTCTGAAATATTCTGAACCTTAGCACAGGAAGGGGTATCGATTTAAAGACGTTTGCCTTATGACGTCATCCATTCTGTTATCTTTTCTAAAACATAGCAGCCTCAAAACGTGACTTTTCAATAGTCCCTAGTCTTTGCAGTGGATTGAGGAAGGAGCACTTTGTATCAATTTTGGTTCAACCCAGAGACGTAGAATGCTATATAACTGATGCCAGTGAGAACACAGTTAGTACACAACAATATATAACTGATGTCAGAAAGAACACAATTAGTACACAACAATATATAACTGATGCCAGAAAGAACACAATTAGTACACAACAATTTAAACTGATGCCAGTACGAACATGATTAGTACACAACATTTTACGTTTCTAATAATGATATTTTCCCTTATTGAGTTTTACCATATGTTCTGTGATGTTTTTATTTTGCTTGTTTTGTTTCAATTCTTCTTTGGATACGTTGAGATAATTCAGGGTTTTCAATGATTCAGCCAGAAAGAAGCTTTGTGTGTTTTCAGACAAAAATTGAGACTCCCTGTTGTAATGTCTAAAGATTATAGAAACGGGAAAAAAGTATTATCAGGGTTTAGCGAAATGTTGAGAACTCGAGCAAGGAATGAATAATTTATTCCTAATCAGCAATGTCCATCTCTGTGTATGCTAATAGTCGTGTAGGACTCGACCACGGGATTTTTTAGTTCTTAGTTGACCAAAGACTCAGGGATTAGCAGATGGAGCTCAGGAGATGTTTTATTGGCGAATTGTGTCATGGGAACATGCCCAGATAGTGTCAAAGGGGCAGGGGCGTCAACGGGCCAGGTGCGTCAACGGACCAGGGGCGTTCAATGGACAGGGTGTCAACGTGCTAGGGGCGTCCACAGGCCATGGGCGTCAACGGGCAAGGGGTGTCGATAGTGTAAAGGGGCCAGGTGTATCAGAGTCAGAGAGTCATGGAGTAAACGGATCAAGAGTGACAAGAGGCGAGGGAGTGGTGAGTGATCAAGGAATGTCAACGGGTAATGAGTGTCAAAGAATCCTGATTGTTTCTGAAGTTACATTTGTTTGCTGCAATGATGGAGAATCATTATAACACAAATTACACTAAAGGTGTTGCCATGTTACGACTCTTGCAAGTGAAAGTCGATTATGTATGAATTTGAATCTACTCATTACCAAAAGCAATAATTATGATGATTTTGACTTGACTTATTTATTCCTTGTTCCTTGTTTCATTACCTCGTATTTACTTTCACTGTTAAAAGCTAGTAAGGTATTCATTAAGAGCCAAGTAATGGTAAATAAATTGGGATACGGGGACTCGTCCGGCATCCAGGTCAGCAGTAACCAACAGCGCTGAGCTAGGGCTGGACGTCATCAATGATTTATTTGAATCTTAAAATTTGACCTTAATCGAACTACTTGCGTTGACCGCACGGGGGTGAGGGGTGGAGGGAAGGGGCTCTTAAACGCGGAAATGTCAAGGTGAGGCGGTGGTCTCCCCACATGCCCGCAGACATGTGGTCACCTTCCTTTGGAAGTTGTGTTTGTTTACATTCTAGGGGCCTGGGCGTGTGAGTGCAGTCTTAAGATGGGGTGAGATAAAAATAAGAGATGAGAATTAGTGGTTAACGGCGTAAGGATTGGCGGTATGGGATTTTTTAAAAATATGGTTTGTTAGCACTTAAAATACGGTTTGTTAGCACTTAACACATAGTTTGTTAGCACTTAAAATAAACAAAGGTTTTTACTTATAAAGAGAGATAGAAGATTTCAGAGAGAGAAAGAGAAAAGAGAGAGAGAGAGAGGGGTACAACACAACATTATCTGGTACAACGCAACTTCCCTGGTACAACGCAACTTCCCTGGTACAACGCAACTTCCCTGGTACAACGCAACTTCCCTGGTACAACGCAACTTCCCTGGTACAACAAAAATTCTCTGGTACAACACAACTTCCCTGGTACAACACAACTTCCCTGGTACAACGCACTTTTTCTGGTACAACGCAACTTCCCTGGTACAACGCAACTTCCCTGGTACAACAAAAATTCTCTGGTACAACACAACTTCCCTGGTACAACACAACTTCCCTGGTACAACGCACTTTTTCTGGTACAACGCAACTTCCCTGGTACAACGCAACTTCCCTGGTACAACAAAAATTCTCTGGTACAACACAACTTCCCTGGTACAACACAACTTCCCTGGTACAACGCACTTTTTCTGGTACAACGCAACTTCCCTGGTACAACGCAACTTCCCTGGTACAACAAAAATTCTCTGGTACAACACAACTTCCCTGGTACAACACAACTTCCCTGGTACAACGCACTTTCCCTGGTTCAACGAAATCTCTTTAAACTTTACAATTACAAGTAGAGCATAGTTTAACCCATTATAAAAAATGAATATAACTTTTTTTTAAATACTGGCCAACAGGCACGTCTAAAATGCAATTTTTCACCTTCCTAACAGGCATGTTCTCGCCCAGTTTTCACGTTCATGACATGGACCATCTGGTCACTTCCGGTCTCCCTCTCTCCACCGTCTCGCCTACACTATCACATGAGTGGTATGAGGTACGCCACGTTTCTCTGTCTTGAAATCTGATAAGGAAGCGGGTGAGGCAGGTGAGAAGATGTTCTGTTAACACTTGAGAACATGTTCTGTTAGCACCTGAGAACATGTTCTGTTATATCAAGTTCTGGAGCCCCACTGTCTTCCCACTCGGGGTATAACATTAATGATATCGATCATGTTAAAAAAAACAACTACAAAAAAACAAAGTGAAAGAAGACTGTTAGGTTAGGGTAAGAAAATATTCTTTAAACATATTATTATCTTTTTTTTGAGAATAGCCTTTGTCATTAAGGGTAGAGATCTATTAATAGAACATCCACGTGGGAAGTGTGAAAGATTCTATTAAGTTTTTTTAAATGAAATATACAATTCACTTTGGACTTATCTGAACAGGTCTTTGTTTTAACTCTTCATCAACGTGAGTCCATTTAGTGGACGTAGTGAAGACCAACTCTGGGTTTCAACTTTACTATGATAACATTTTTTTTCAAAGCGCTTTGTAACTTCTACGGATCGACGCTGAAAAATATTATTTTTACTAATATCTTGTCCAGAACCAGTAACATAACGAAATGAGATTTGGCGTTTTCAGTCTTGAGAGATAACAAAACTCTAACAGTTCAGAGATTAGTGGCAAGTTAAAAAAAAAGTTGCAATAATTAAATTAAAATTCGTTCAGAGATGCCACAATTTTCTTCCACTATAACCAGGGTGACATCGGGTCATATTATCTGGTATCATGTTATGACATATAGTCTCGCATTACATTTAAGCACTGGAGGCTTGAAGTAAAACTCCGATAACACAATCATTTCTCATTAGCGAACACGGAATCTGTCCAATCACTGTTTATTAGGGCAGACAACTTGAGGCCGTGTGAACTCACGAGGGAGGACACTTGATCAAATGACGTGGGCACTCGACAAGCGTTGACTGCATAGCACTTGTCATCCTCGTTACGTATAAACTTATTGACAGAGAATCTTAACTCATAGTTGCTGTTTCTTTCTCTTATTGCATAAACATTTGGTTTCTATACCCCATTCTGATTGTATCTGATCTTATCTATTACAGATACGTACTCCTTCAGTACCGATGATTTTTACGTCCTATGCTTATCCCTGATTTCTGTATAGTCCGGCATTTTTATTAGAGTTTTACATGTTGATAGAGTGTTGGATTTCCTAGTTTGATCAGGCAACCCATGATACGTCCGAATTCCAGACGGGAAGAACGAGAATTCGTATGGGTTTGTTCTTGCATACGGAATGAGAAAAGTTGTTTTTACCCCTTTATCTGAGAGTTATTCTTCAAAGCGTGAGATCATGTCTTTAAAGCCCTTCGTTTCTGTCTTGGATAGGACTCACACAGCCAAAGCAAACAACGTCTATTGGGCGTCGCGTACCGTGGTTCTATTGTTAAAGACAAATTGTTTCATGTTGGTCGATATCATTTGTAAGAAGAGCAGCTTTGATCGGGATTATTTGTCTCTATTTTAACATTTCTACCTCATCAGAGGAATGGCTTGAGTTATTCCATGCTAATTATAACACAAGGATGACTTAAGACAAGGTTTGGACATTAGTGTTTCCCCATTTAATCTTAGAACAGCCGGTTACTGCCCTTTGATCTTTTTTGCCTTTTTTGCTCTCGCTTCCACCCACTGTCGTATCTCTATGCCAATTTATTCCCCCCCCCCACTCTCTCTCTGTGTCTATGTCTCTCTATTTCTCTCTCTCTCTCTCTCTCTGTCGCGATCTCTGTCTCTCTATGTCTCTGTCTCTCTCTCTTCTCTATCCTCCCTCTCTCTCTCTCTCTCTCTCTCTGTGTGTGTCTCTCTCTCTCTCACACACACACACTCTCTCTCTCTCTTTCTGCGTGTAAGAAAATATACACGTGAAGAAAAATATTTTTAAAATGTTTGTTTTTATTGTTGCTATGTGCCCCACCCGGCCACAGTTGACCAACAAACACTTGAATCATAACAACATAAAAGACTACATTCCACTCTAATTCTTAAATGTTATTTAAAGCCACCATTTAGTAAACACGCCCCGTCACATTCAAGTCCCCTATCCATTATCTAAAGACCAAAGAGAGATAATTTGTTTTGTTTGGTATTTTCACAGACTCAAATGAGCCAGCAGTTAAAGACAATGGGCTTTGTGTAAAAACACTAGATCAATCTCCATCTAACGCAATTGTCAACATAAAACACGCGCGCTCAGTGAAAGACAATATTAATTTTGAGACCGGCTGTTGTCCTAACCGGTCTACCTTGACCTACGACCTTCGCGTACACTTTATGACGGTGGGCCGGCCGAGGTTGACAGAAAAAAAAATATGTATTCAATCTTGCCCTCGCCATCTGTTCGTCCAATGTCGCCACATCCATTGTTATGTCGCGAAAGCTCTGTTTAAACACAAAAATCCTCAGCTATTTTTAAGCAGTGCGACAGTTGTATTTACTTTTTTTGTGTGTGTAAGAATTTCGTTTGTGTGTGGTGTGTGCACTGTTGACATATAAATTTCTTGTGTTTAGTTTTCACCTCTATGCGTTGTTTTTGTCCAAAAATTGTGTGTTCAGTATTAGATTATGTTTTGTTTCATCAAAACTACTGATCACATTTTTGTGTTTCACGCTGTTTCCTTCCTTTAGTTTTTAAACAGTTTTGAGTTTTAGAACAAAAAATAGTATTATTTTTTTTTAAAAAAAAGCATTTTATGTTTAACTCAATAAATTCTATTTCCGGTTTTGACGCCGTCTTCCTGCTTTAGTTTTTTTTATCAGTTTTGAATAATTAATTTCAAAAAGGTGATATGAATATGGCTTATTTGCGAATGTGTTATCACCATTTCGTCAAGATGTTAATAAGGACGGGAAGATAGAGAAGATCTAACACACGAGAGGCGTACACAACAAGGATCTAAGAGCTATGGTAAAAGAAGAGTTCCGGGGCATCCTGACATTATTTAAAACCACACTTTAATCCACTAACCCAGGGGTCGGGAAACTTTTTAACTGAGAGAGCCATAAACACCACATATTTTGAAAAGTAATTCTGTGAGAGCCATACATTATGTTTAAAACTAAAAATTACAGTAAATGTGTGCATTTTGTGTAGCTTTAACACTGAAAGTATAATAACTATGTCTCTGAATTCTTTTTATATGAAATTAATTTATAGTTCAAAAGAGTCTGAATAAACGTGTGTTTTTTTTATATAATCGAACATTTTTCTGAGAGCTAGATGCAGCCATCGAAAGAGCCACATCTGGCTCGCGAGCCATGGTTTCCCCGAAACCTGCACCAACCACTGACGGCTGTCTCCAAGGTTCTCCTTAAGCTGCACAATACTGAAATGTGCAATACTGCACACAAAAATGGTTGCTGAGCAACTTTGCACATACGTTTTTTTTAATTATTTTTTTTTAAATTTGCGCACGGACCAACAAACCTTAGAGGGAACATTGCTTGTCTCGCCACGATTATCGGTTCGCCATTGGGAATACCCATAAGTCTACGTCCACTTAGATGCCTTTCATACAGATTATCATTTCGGTTTGAAGTCCAGAACTCCTCCAACAAGGGGAGCTAAATCAACACGTAGATCAAGGTAGGTCCACCACTCCTCACTCCGAGAACCGCTGATCAACAGATTGAACGTGACCCGATTATCGATTAGGTCCACAGTGTCATCCCTCCATCTCCCCAGCCCCAACTGCTCCTTACACGCGTGTTGTAGTAATTTGTGGTCGTAAAACAAAGTGAACTGAGCGACTACATTAAGTAGGCGATTTGAGTTCGTTATTCCGCCTTGCTGGGGTATAATTAAGTACTTTAATGGTTGCAGGTTACAAGCTGGCATATACATAGGGAAGACAAGGATATCAGTGAATACATAGGCATCACGGAAAGAATTGACATCAGGGAAGAAATTAAGGCAAACCAGGAAGACAGACATCAGGGAAGGAAAAGATATCAGGGAAAGCATAGACATCAGGGAAAGCAAAGACAACAGGGAAGGCAAAGACATAAGGGAAGGCATAGACAGACAAAGATATCAGGGAAATCATAGACATCAGGGAAGGCATTGACATCAGGGAAGGCATAGACATCAGGGAAGGCAGATATCAGGGAAGGCAAAGACATCTGGGAAGGCAGACACCAGGGAAGGCAAAGACATCAGGGAAGGCAGACACCAGGGAAGGCAAAGACATCAGGGAAAGCATAGACATCTGGGAAGGCAGACACCAGGGAAGGCAAAGACATCAGGGAAAGCATAGACATCTGGGAAGGCAGACACCAGGGAAGGCAAAGACATCAGGGAAATCATAGACATCAGGGAAGGCAGATATAAGGGAAGGCAAAGACATCTGGGAAGGCAGACACCAGGGAAGGCAAAGACATCAGGGAAAGCATAGACATCTGGGAAGGCAGACACCAGGGAAGGCAAAGACATCAGGGAAAGCATAGACATCAGGGAAGGCATATAAATTAGGGAAGGCAAAGACATCACGGAAAGCATTGACATCAGGGAAGACAAAGATATCAGGGAAATCATAGACATCAGGGAAGGCATAGACATCAGGGAAGGCATAGACATCAGGGAAGGCATATAAATGAGGGAAGGTATAGACATCAGGGAAGGCAAAGACATCAGGGAAGGCAGACATCAGGGAAGGCAGACATCAGGGAAGGCAGACATCAGGGAAGGCAAAGTCATAAAGGAAGGCAGACATCAGGGAAAGATTTAAACTTCAGGAAATGCATATTAATCATGGACACATTTACACCTCGGTGTGTATAGACTTCAGGGAATAAATAAACATCAGTGAATAGATAGACATCAAAGAATAGATAGACATAAGCGAATACAAAAACCTCAGATACTTTGAATCTCTAATCACACACAAGATTGGTCCGGTCCTGATTTAAGCTCAAAGAACCAACTTAAATGGTAACAAATACATTCACAGTTTTGTATCTTTAGCCGTGAGTTCTGAGGCGTGGACGAAACTTTCGAGAACTTTTAATAAAAGTCCAACATTTTCAAATGTAATGGTTCTAGCTGTAAGTTTCACTCAGTGTTGTCATTCATCAACTTATCATAAACATGAGGTAAGCGAACCATAAACAACAATAACTATATACTGTGTATGTGATGTAAGTATGAAGGTAACGAACGAAGTGCTCCATAAGGGCGCCAAATAAATATCAAGTGACCTTATCATTACAGTTTCTTAAATGGATGCCTTTTTGTTTATGTAAATTTTATTTGACCGGAAGTTCACGCCCCACAGCCACCACTGCCTGGCTAATAGGTCTAATAATAATTATTTTTTTTTAAATATTTGGGTTAAATAAAAAGTTCAACCTTTATACGTCACACACATCAAATAGAGGAGACACGTCATTTGACTGGCGTGTGTTTAACAGCTGGGAAAAGTTTGGCACGTGTGTGTGTGTGGAGAAAAAAAGTAAAATGGTGTGTGTGTGTGGGGGGGGGGTAAGCCGCTAATACGGTTGGAAATTTAAAATGAAGCATTTCTGGGGAAAGAGTGGGGAAGGGAGAGGAGGGTGGATGTATGGGAGGAACGCAGCCACCTAACCCACCCCACAAATATTTTAGTTTTAAGGAGTTATTAGTTTTGTTTGTGTTACGCCATGCTGTGATGTTAATGGTATAGGTTGAGTCTTCCTCCCCTTTTTCCCTTCATTTACAGTCCTAACAATGGAATGGATTCGGTCATTCATGTAAATATTTGTAATAAAACTTGAGTTTAAATAAGAGAATCAATCAGATAGATGAGTGTGGACTGTAGAGCGTTATTTATCGCTAAACTAAAACATAATAATTAAGTATACAGTTGTTCTTTCTCATATTTTTTTTTCTTTAAAAAAATAGTTATATTGTTGACAGCGTTTCCATGGAGATGAGAGACACTCAACCATGTAAACAGATGACGCCAACTGATAAGGATTCTAAAAATATAAACTCTGTCTTCTGGGCGTACACGGAACAAATTATATTCAATACGTAATTGCACAAGCGTGCGTTTGAATAATTTTAAGTGTGGAAAAACATTTTTTAAAAATCTTTTTACATTACTTCCAAATTTTTAATTCAACTTGTGCTATAAGGACAGTTTCAAACTGATGAGTTAACCCATCTGAGACGTTTGGGAGACATGTCTGAGACGTTTGGGAGACATGTCTGAGACCTTTGGGAGACATGTCTGAGACCTTTGGGAGAAATGTCTGACACCTTTGGGAGAAATGTCTGACACCTTTAGGAGAAATGTCTGACAACTTTGGGAGAAATTAATACCAAATGTCTGAGACCTTTAGGAGAAATGTCTGAGACCTTTGGGAGAAATGTCTGAAATATTTGGTATTCGTGATTCTTAAATTATATTCTTTTAAACCTTAATTCGAATTTACCATCTGCTATAGAGTTGGAAGTTAGGACATTGAATAGAGTCGTGAGTGTGAGCATAGGGCCACATAGTCTTAGGTGGGGCGGGGGGGGTGTTATAACATCACAGTCATTGACTGCAGTTCTTTAGTGGTTCAGTAGAGTCACCCAATGACTAAGTCTTTAACTGTGACTCGCTGAGATTGTCAGACTTCAACGGTTCTCAAGTTTCTCCCGTATTCCTACTCTTCTCCAGTATTTCCCTCTTGATTCCCTTTCTCACTGTCTCTTAGTCACACTCTGTCTCATTCTGTTTGCTCACCCCTCCTCTCTCTCTCCCTCTCTCTCTCTCTTTGACTCATTTTGTTGTTCCCTCACTCTCTCTCTCTCTCTTTATGTCTGTCTCTCTCTGTGTCTCTCTCTGTCTCTCTCTCTGTGTCTCTCGCCCCTATCGCACTCCGTTTCTCTTTCTCTTACACAAAATCATTATTTTCTACGTGACTCTCTCTCTCTCTTTGACTCATTTTGTTTGTCTCTCACTCTCTCTCTGTCCCTTTCTGTCTCTCTCTCTCTCTCTCTCTCTCTCTCTCTCTCTCTCTCTCTCTCTCTGTCTCTCTCTCCCCTCTCGCACTCCGTTTCTCTTTCTCTTTCACAAAATCATTATTTTCTACGTGACTCTCTCTCTCTCTTTGACTCATTTTGTTTTTCCCTCACTCTCTCTGTCTCTTTCTGTCTCCGTCTCTCTCTGTCTCTCTCTCTCCCCTCTCGCACCCCGTTTCTCTTTCTCTTACACAAAATCATTATTTTCTACGTGACTCTCTCTCTCTCTTTGACTCATTTTGTTTTTCTCTAGCTCTCTCTGTCTCTTTCTCTCTCTCTCTCTCTGTTTTTCTCTGACTCTCTCTCCCCCTCTCGCACTCTGTTTCTCTTTCTCTTACATATAATAATTATTCTCTACGTGACTCTCTCTCTCTCTCTCTCTTGCTCCCACACACAACTCTCTCATAAACTTTCTCTCAATATTCATTTTTCGTCTCTAAAACGCGTACGGTTATAACTTATTTTTTATGTATATAGCCAGATATTTCACTTGAACATAGAAGTCAGTGTCACAGACCTGCGCCCTCAGTAGCTTGACATTACTCTGTGATCTGGTAACACGCCCTACCCCCCCCCCACACACATACACACAAACACACTTTTCACCCTGTCCTTACCAACCCTAACAGTCTTAGAGAGAACACACAATTGTACACGAGTAGAAACTCTGCTAGAGAATGGTGAACATGTGTAACTGCCTCCTTTCTTTCAACCCAATATTCTCTTCCAAGACGCCCTACTGCACACCCCCCCCCAATAATGTCAACTCACCCGCTCCCTGACTCACGCCCTAACCATCTCCCCGTAACTCACTCCCCACCCTCGCCCACCCACCTAAACCCCAACCCTACATCTCAACCCCCCCCCCTATTCCCCTTTCCCCAAGCTCACTGCCGCTGCAATACTCACATGACGAAACTAATCCATCGCCAATCCAAACAAGAAAACTGAGTTAATCCTTTTTAGAATAATCCACGATTTCACTCCCTAATCCATTTCATTGAGGCCTGACATCCAAGTATACACCGCTACCGGTAACTATTCTCTTAGCTATACTCACGCACGCTGTGGGGAGGAGGGATGGTGGTGGGAGACCTTACACTGTTTAACACAACCGGTTCGAAACGCCCTCCTCACACGCCGACGACGAAGTACTCCATAGACCAGCGTTCGATGACGAAACACACGCAGTCTCGATACCAGTGGCCATTTTTTTCCCTTTCTCCCTCTCGTCCCTTTTATTTATTTTTTCCACGGGAGTTCGCCCAACGCGCGAGCTTGGGGCCGAGAGAATTTTTACCCGTGAGTCGGGAGGCTGGCTGCTGCATTCCTCGTGACGTCGTTACATTGTTTGAATCCCGCGCGTGCGCGACTATGAGACACCGCGTGCATTTATCCTGAACATTCTGCCAGCCTTTCTTTGAATTCACAAACATTTCTCCCACCATATTTGTCCCGCCTTCATATTTGCCCAGTAACAAACTGTCCAGCATATCTGCCTCTTATCCTATCTGCTTTAAACCTATTTGCCTCCTATCATATTTGCTTTAAACCTAGTTCACTCTTCTTTAAATATATTTGCCTCTCATCCCTCCTGCCTCTCATCCCTCCTGCCTCTCATCCCATCTGCCTCTCACCCCACCTGCCTCTCATCCCACCTGCCTCTCATCCCATCTGCCTCACCTCTCATCCCATCTGCCTCGCCTCTCATCCCACCTGCCTCACCTCTCATCCCATCTGCCTCTCACCCCACCTGCCTCTCATCCCATCTGCCTCACCTCTCATCCCATCTGCCTCGCCTCTCATCCCACCTGCCTCGCCTCTCATCCCATCTGCCTCACCTCTCATCCCATCTGCCTCGCCTCTCATCCCACCTGCCTTTAACCCCACCTGCCTCTAATCCCACCTGCCTCTCATCCCTCCTGACTCTCATCCCACCTGCCTCACCTCTCATCCCATCTGCCTCGCCTCTCATCCACCTGCCTCTCATCCCACCTGCCTATATCCCACCTGCCTCTCACCCCACCCGCCTCTCATCCCACCTGCCTCTCATCCCATCTGCGTCTCATCCCGCCTGCCTGTCATCCCACCTGCCTTTCATCCCACCTGCCTCTCATCCCACCTGCCTCTCATCCCACCTGCCTCTCATCCCACCTGCCTCTAATTCCACCAGCCTCTCATCCGACCTGCCTCTAATCCCGCATGCCTCTCATCCCACATGCCTCTCATCCTACCTGCCTCTCATCCCATCTGCCTCTCATCCCATCTGCCTTAACTATCTACATACCATCATATCTTCATCATATATGTTAGATCATTTTCAGCCTTCCCATTCCGTATACTAAACAGGAATTTAAACGTTTAGGTAACTTTTTTTTAAAAAAATCATTTGCTACGGCAAGCATTCAGGGTTATGCCATCTCTATCAGTGGCTGCCCTGCAGCGTCCTATGCAAGATTTCATCCACCAACCAGACACCAGCTCAGAAGCGTCACTAGGGTGGGTTTCACTCATTTCAGTAGACCATGGCGTCACCCCCTCACGGCTTACCCCATATACCTCCCCCGAGTCTGCCAGTGCCAAATAACGGGAACATGCATAATTTTACAGTTTGGTGTCACCCCTTGTGATGGTGTCACCCGGTGCGATCCACACCACCCCCTAGTGACGCCTCTGCACCAGCTGGACTCATTCAAAATTTAATTTTTTCTTTGTTGACACTGAACGGTAAGAGTTTGAGAATCCTGCTCTGGTTTCTCAAACTTTCCCATCGTCCTCTTGTTTTGTTTTGTCTCATTTTGGTACCAGCACAACGTCATTGACTTTGCTGAACAAAAATTTCGTATAACATGACCCAACTGAACACCATACGAGCATCAGTTCCCCCTGCTGCCATTTCCAGGCAGTTCTCAGATCAATCAATGACTCACACTGACAGCAGCCATTGACCGGTCTCGTAGTGGCCGTCGTATTGGGATGGCGGGTGGGGGGGGGGTGTGTGGGGGGCCTATCCTCGGGGTCGTGAGCCATCTTTCGTTTCAACAAGTTGTTGAGGGGACATGGAATGACATGCGTATCTTTTAAGTTCTGCACTGTCCATAAGCACGCGAAAAAAGGGTCCCTGCCAATATGGCCCACTGACAATATCTACCCCGACAAAAGGGCCCCTGCCTATATGGCCCACTGACAATATCTACCACGACAAAAGGGCCCCTGCCAATATGGCCCACTGACAATATCTACCATGACAGAAGGGCCCCTGCCAATATGGCCTACTGACAATATCTACCCCGACAAAAGGGCCCCTGCCAATATGGCCCACTGACAATATCTACCACGACAGAAGGGCCCCTGCCAATATGGCCCAATGACAATATCTACCCCGACAAAGGGGCCCCTGTCTATATTGCCCACCGACAATATAAACCCCGATAAAAGGGCCCCGCCAATATGGCCCACTGAAAATTTAAACCCCGACAAAAGGGCCCCTGCCAATACGGCCAACCGACATTAAGGGCTCCCTACCTTAGAGCCGCGAGCAGGTCGACAACACAGACACTAAAGGGAAGGTGTGAAGTTGGTGTAAAGATTGTTGCTGTGTGCTAAGGTTGTCTCCTATAAATTGTGTTTTAATTTAAATTTGGCGATTTTCTTTACAGGTCAAATTAGTAGAAGACATAAAGACACAAAATGGACCTGATTTGGTGTTTTTGACAGATACCTTGATGATTTCGTTTACGTTTCGAGTCCGTCCATACAAATACGTCTCCCGCCTGTTGGAAATGAGTCTAATAAAGTATGACTTTCGGTGACAAATTATTAATAAAATTTGGGGGATCTTTTCTGGAGAGGGAGGCCCTTTGTTGAACGACATATTGACTGGTGCCCTGTTATTGGTGGCCCCCGTGATGTCAGGCTGCTTTGACTGTCCAACTTGGTCTAAGGCCAATAAGTCGGAGAATTTTTTTCGGGGCCAAAGCTTCGGAGACATTTTGTAGTGAGCCGAAATAACGGGGAACCAGTGGCATAATGCTACTGTCCTCCAGACACACTAGGTACATAGACCGACAGGGACTGGAGGGCAATACTGACAGGTGGTCAATACAGAAGGGGCACACAGTTATAAGAGACGCACCACACGGATGAAGTTAAACGTATATGCATGATTGACAGGGGTCGAAGGGTAAAGGTATGAAAAGATCAAGGAGATGGAAAAAAAAAGTTAAGAAGAAGAACAATACATCTCTGAGAAGAGCGCATTTTTGAAAGTGGAGCGATATGTAAATAGAGTTGAGAGGAGCTGGCGGAATTAAGAGTTGCCAGGAGCTGGCGGAATTAAGAGTTGCTAGGAGCTGGCGGAATTAAGAGTTGCCAGGAGCTGGCGGAATTAAGAGTTGCCAGGAGCTGGCGGAATTAAGAGTTGCCAGGAGATGTGTATCAGTACCAACAAAGGCTGAACTAAGTTTTATTTTTAAAATATTTTAATCGCGGTTCACCTGGCAAGTGTTAGGAGTTAGGAGGCCATATATTCAGTCAATCCACAGGTTCCTCTTATGGCCACAAATTGCTCTTACATTGTTATTTTCTTTATGAATCATTGAAATCTCGCATCCTCTACACACGTGAAAACAAACGTAAAGAAATTTGTATCAACTCGTAGTATTTTTTTAAAAAGTCGTTAGGGTTCAATGGCCTAAATCAAAGAGCTATTTTCACCGTAGTATGACCTTGTACTTAATCGATCATAAAGTGGCTAAGCCGGAGGTGTGATCAGTCAGGCGTGTAATCAATTGATCTCTCCTCAACTCCACGTGTGTGTGTGGGGGGGGATGTGGAGGTGAACTATCACTACAAAATTGTGTTGCTGAATAACATCATTTAAGCTAATGGTTGACATATATGTATACTGTTTACGCATCATTGAGACGTATGTACAGCGTCGGATTTACCTATTAGCTAAACAAGCTATAGCTTAGGGCCCCCGGGATTACTGGAGGCCCCCGGAATTTAAAAAAAATCGTATTTGGCATTTGGAACTGACATAGAATATCTGGACTTCAAAAGAGCCCCCATATCTTAAATAGCTTAGGGCCCCATCAAATCTAAATCCGGCCCTGCATATGTCCACTAATTAGCTATAGTTGACATTTAAATACAATTTTTAGGCATAGTTGACGTATATAAATACTTTTGCGATATTTATTAAGATCTATCTATATGCATAAAGTTAAATAAAGTTGACATATCTTCATAAACTATACAAAGGGTTGAAATATTTGTGACACAAAAATATATTCAAATAGTTTTTTTGTTGTTGTTGTTTTCTTGTTTGTAAATAGGCAATTTGTACGTATGTATTTGTAATTTGTGTGTAATTATATATAGGTGTGCTTGTAGGTGTGTTTGTAGGTGTGCGTATTAAGAAACCAATTTTAGTTTCCAACAGCTATACGCTTCGCGCCTCCAATCACGTCCAAAATTCCAAAGTTAATAAATGCTTGCCATTTGGCGAGAAATGAGTCATCACCCTTTACTTCCGGGCGATATTCTGCTGCAAATGTCTATTACTAATAATAACGGGTACCACAAGCACACATCGCTCTATCGCAGTTTTATCCCAGGCCCAGGATACGAAATTGGCCAAGCGTTTTGACCCACACGCATCAAAATTACAACAGCCGTGACAATATTTTTTTTTAAAAACCACCAACAACACGTATGTCATCTGTTGCCTTTAACCTCGCACATAAGGTTCAGATCGAATTGTGGGCAATGCTCTAAAAAAACAGAAAGCCTTGATGCAGTGGCGTCCCTTGAATAACTGCTTAACCCCCCCCCTCCCCCCGAACGCCGTTGTCTCCAAAAACAAACTTCTATTGCCCCGTAGAGCCCATACAACAGCTATAGCAGGGGTTCTAGGACTGTAGTGCACAGACCTTTTCGTGTTTACGAAAGAAGATTTTCGGGGGACCCCACTCCTGCCTTTCTCACATGATTATAGCATAAGCATTTCGAAACTTTCATTGAAAGTGTGCGCTCTTTTGTTTTACACTTTACTTTGTAACACAAAAACCGATTGCACGCACACACGAGTGAAGTTTATAGAATTATCAAAGTGAGATTCAGCCAAGGTGGAATTAATTCCGTCCGAACTCTAAGATTTAACGAGGCCGACTCGAGGGTTTAAAGCTCCTTATTTAACGATTGTGTTTGATCATCAAACGGAGCTTATACTCTCAATTACGCTGAGCAGACTACGAGGTCTTTGCTGCGTCTTGGTAGGTGAGGTGTGTACTGGAGGGGAAGGAACGTGCTTTTAAACGAGACGACGAACAGTGAGAGAGGGAGGAACAGTGAGATTGGAGGGGATGAAAGTGAGACGAGAGGGGGAGGAACTGTCAGAAGAGGGAAAGGTGGTATGTAAATATTTAGACTGGTTAAAAGTCTTAATTTTATTGTTTTAAAAATATTTATCCGGGAAATGAAGCGACTATTTATAAGTATATATATTTTTAACAAGTATCGTCAATATAATACGCACCGCACAGCGCGACAGGAAAGTATTAAAAGGTCGTTCAATATAATACGCACCGCGACACTAGCACAAAAATTAACATGCTATATAGAGATAAATAGAGATAATCTAAAAATTCATTATTTTAATTACAGTACATTCGATCGATCTGAAATTTTGATAGATCATTTTTATCATCAGCACGAGTCTGCCTGCAAAATGTCAGCTCGCTAGTATAGGAGGAAGTGGGTAAAAAATCGATCAAACGTTTTTTCGACAAGCAAGAGCAAGGCACCAAGCAATCAAGCAAGCAGACGCCACGAGTTAATATAAAGGATTTAAAAAACATAAATGCATACGTCTTAAAACTTCTACTTTTATTAAATTGGACTGCTCCAGAAAAAGATATTTTGGGGTGCGGTGAGGCAGGAGAAGACAACTTGAAAGTAGCACGTGGCGTTGGGAATATAAATTTTAAAATGCATTTTGGAACGAACATGGCTCATTAGTTGGGTTTTCTTTTTATTTATTTATTTATTTTTTATTATTATTATTATAAATTGCGTTAATATTTGCATGCGTTGGTGGGGTTTGGAGTGGGAGAAAGGGAGAATTGCACAGAGAGGTGAGCTGGAAATATTTCTTGCTGACCAGGTGTAAGGAAATGAGTGAAACTCTCAGATACTTCAGGTAGGGTGAAGGAAATAGCAAAGAGAGTTACAGTGCTGGTGATGTGACAGCGTGAGCAGATTAGCGGTGAGCTGTTCTGTTGGGCGTTTGTGTGGGTCATTATATGTGGTGTAATATGGGTCGTTGGGTATAATGTGGGACGGTTGGTGTAATGTGGGTCGTTTGGTGTAATGTGGGTCGTTTGGTGTAATATGGGCAGTGTGGCGTAATGTGGAGCGTGTGGTGTAATGTTGGTCGTGTGTGGTGTAATGTGGGTCGTGTGGTGTAATGTGGGTCGTGTGGTGTAATGTGGGTCGTGTGTGGTGTAATGTGGGTCGTGTGGTGTAATGTGGGTCGTGTGGTGTAATGTGGATCGTGTGTGGTGTAATGTGGGTCGTGTGTGGTGTAATGTGGGTCGTGTTTTGTAATGTGGGTCGTGTGGTGTAATGTGGATCATGTGGTGTAATGTGGGCCGTGTGGTGTAATGTGGGCCGTGTGGTGTAAAGTGGGCCGTGTGGTGTAATGTGGGTAGTGTGGTGTAATGTGGGCCGTGTGGTGTAATGTGGGTCGTGTGGTGACATGTGGGTCATGTGGTGTAATGTGGATCGTGTGGTGTAATGTGGATCGTGTGGTGTAATGTTGATCGTGTGGTGTAATGTGGATCGGGTGGTGTAATGTGGATCGTGTTCTGTAATGTGGGTCATGCGGTGTGTAATGTGGGTCGTGTGGTGTAATGTAGGTCGTGTGGTGTAATGTGGATCGTGTGGTGTAATGTGGGTCATGCGGTGTGTAATGTGGGTCGTGTGGTGTAATGTGGGACGTGTGGTGTAATGTGGGTCGTTTAGTGTGTAATGTGGGTCGTGTGGTGTAATGTGGGTCGTGTGATGTAATGTGGTTCGTGTGGTGTAATGTGGGTCATGCGGTGTGTAATGTGGGTCATGCGGTGTGTAATGTGGGTCGTGTGGTGTAATGTGGGTCGTGTTGTGTAATGTGGGTCGTTTGGTGTGTAATGTGGGTCGTGTGGTGTAATGTGGGTCGTGTGGTGTAATGTGGGTCATGCGGTGTGTAATGTGGGTCGTGTGGTGTATTTTGGGTCGTGTGGTGTAATGTGGGTCGTTTGGTGTGTAATGTGGGCCGTGTGGTGTAATGTTGGTCGTGTGTGGTGTAATGTGGGTCGTTGGGTGTAATGTGGATCGTGTGGTGTAATGTGGATCGTGTGGTGTAATGTGGGCCGTGTGGTGTAATGTGGGTCGTGTGGTGTAATGTGGATCGTGTGGTGTAATGTGGGCCGTGTGGTGTAATGTGGGTCGTGTGGTGTAATGTGGGACGTGTGTGGTGTAATGTAGATCGTGTGTGGTGTAATTTTGATCGTGTGGTGTAATGTGGGTCGTGTGGTGTAATGCGGGTCGTGTGGTGTAATGTGGGTCGTGTGGTGTAATGTGGATCGTGTGGTGTAATGTGTGTCGTGTGTGATGTAATGTGTGTCGTGTGTGGTGTAATGTGGGTCGTGTGGTGTAATGTGGGCCGTGTGGTGTAATGTGGGTCGTGTGGTGTAATGTGGGTCGTGTGGTGTAATGTGGGTCGTGTGGTGTAATGTGGGTCGTGTGGTGTAATGTTGGTCGTGTGGTGTAATGTGGGTCGTGTGTGGTGTAATGTGGGTCGTGTGGTGTAATGTGGGCCGTTTGGTGTAGTGTGGGTAGTATGGTGTAATGTGGGTCGTGTGGTGTAATGTGGGTCGTGTGGTGTAATGTGGGTCGTGTGGTGTAATGTGGGCCGTGTGGTGTAATGTGGGTAGTATGGTGTAATGTGGGTCGTGTGGTGTAATGTAGGTCGTGTGGTGTAATGTGGGACGTGTGGTGTAATGTGGGTCATGTGGTGTAATGTGGGTCGTGTAGTGTAATGTTGTTCGTGTGGTGTAATGTGGGTCGTATGGTGTAATGTGGGCCGTGTGGTGTAATGTTGGTCGTGTGGTGTAATGTGGGTCGTTGGGTGTAATGTGGATCGTGTGGTGTAATGTGGGCCGTGTGGTGTAATGTGGATCGTGTGTGGTGTAATGTGGATCGTGTGTGGTGTAATGTAGATCGTGTGGGGTGTAATGTGGGCCATGTGGTGTAATTTTGATCGTGTGGTGTAATGTGGGTCGTGTGTGGTGTAATGTGGGTCGTGTGGTGTAATGTGGGTCGTGTGGTGTAATGTGGGTCGTGTGGTGTAATGTGGGTCGTGTGGTGTAATGCGGGTCGTGTGGTGTAATGTGGGTCGTGTGGTGTAATGTGGATCGTGTGGTGTAATGTGGATCATGTGTGATGTAATGTGTGTCGTGTGTGGTGTAATGTGGGTCGTGTGGTGTAATGTGGGCCGTGTGGTGTAATGTGGATCGTGTGGTGTAATGTGGGTCGTGTGGTGTAATGTGGGTCGTGTGGTGTAATGTGGGTCTTGTGTGGTGTAATTTGGGTCGTGTGGTGTAATGTGGGCCGGCTGGTGTAATGTGGGTAGTATGGTGTAATGTGGGTCGTGTGGTGTAATGTGGGTAGTGTGGTGTAATGTGGTCCGTGTGGTATAATGTGCGTAAAATAATGTGTAAAGACATCATTAACATTTGTCCCTGACATCACCTCCTGTTCTCCACAAACATAACTACATCTTCACCCGACACGTGGCCATGAATGCACGAGTATCGCCGCTTTTTATTCAAGAAAGGATGCAGCTTCTAATCAGAAAACGTAAAGTCGTTCAAGGACTATTTTGGTGTTGTGACCGTACTGTTGTCTATAATTTTGGTGTGTGTGTGTGTGGGGGGGGGGTGCCTGGAGTTGACCCTTAGAATTAACGCCTGTCTATCAACTTCAACAACAGACGAGATATATGTGGATGTTTAGCGACACGTTGTTTTGCTTTGTTGTGTTGTGTTGTTGTCAGAAGCCGCATTACGTTTATAAAACCCTACCTTCAACACACACACGGCAAAGTTATAGATAACGTGTTTTTTTTTGGTGGTTATCTGTCTGCCTTATGTGTTAGTTAGGCAAGACAGCGGTAAGAAATGTGTTTTTATTGTAAGAGGCTTGTCGGTATATCATTTCCGGTCCATTGGCCTTGCAGGTTTTTAATGTGCGACAGTGTGATGACAATGTCAAATAACAACCTCGCCTATCTTACCTTATCTCATCTATACAGACGCTCCTTCTATGCAGAAGATAATTGCGTCCACAGACCATGACAGATGATCTGTTGGCAAGTGATGCAGCGCTCACAGGCCACGGCTTTGTGGGTTCCACTTATTACCCAGCTGCCTAACTAGTGTTAGGTACCCATTCGGAGCTGGTTTACTCAGGGACGAACCCGTGACCATCGGTACGCCAGTCGAGCGAGCTGCCACTCGACCACCACGCCCACCTCTGTGACAGTTTGCTGACAATGTTAATGGGTGGAGACAAGGACGTTACCATTGGTGAAACAAATATGGAATGAGTGGCGGGCCGTGAATCTTGCAGGGGTGTAATACGATATCCTTGACGGTGTTACTTCCCCTTTCAACAGAAAGAACCGATCCATCTGAGCTGTTTGGGGTAAACACATTGGGATTAACACGGACGTCCATTTTAGGTTTCAACACAACAGGGGTTCTCAAACTGTTATGGAAAACAAAACAAACGTCATAACTCCTGCCGGACTCCTGTCAGGTTCACGCATGCATGTCTCATTAATGCAAGAGCTTTCAAAATAAGAATCATCGGGATGTTGTCATAGTTTATGTGTGAGGTAGAAAGGGAGGGGGGGATGGTGTGTCGGCTGGAGGCCAGTCTAGCAGGTGGAGGGGGGCTCGAGGTAGGGGGCCAGGCTAACAGGTGGATGGGGCTGGGGGTAGGGGGCCAGGCTAGCACTTGTAGCAAATAAATATATTAACACCTTTTATGCGTTGTTGTTTTTCTTTCTTAATATTAATAATACTGAAACAATTGATCCAGCAACGTTTGACAGGTATGTTAGAGAGCAATGTTAGACAGAAGGTTTGTCAGTAAGTTTGACTGCAATGTTATACAGCAATGTTAGACAGAAATCGATGTTTACCAGGCATGTTAGACAGAAGGTTTATCAGTAAGTTTGACTGCAATGTTGGACACATTTTTTTTTACCACAAATGTTACATCGAAATTTTGACAGAAAGTTCCACAGTAATGTTGGACAGCAATGTTAGAAGGTTCGACAATAGTTGGACAGCAATGTTTGTCAGAAATGTTAGACATAATGTTAGATAGAAAGTTTGACAGTAAGTTTGACTGCAACGTTTGACCTCTACCCGCTACTGGTGATCACGTTTCATGCAATGTTCCTTATGTGCCGGAGTTCCAGCTCTCGACCTCTCGTAGTTGCTGTTGTTGGCCGTCAATGAACAAGAATGTAGGTAAGCAAGAGTGTTATTAAGTGATATATAAATAGACAGACAGGTTTATGACAGAAAGTATTTGCACATCAGACAGCGCAATGTTGGTAGCAGTAATGCATTTATCTCAAAACAAAACACTTTTATCTACAGCCGAATTGATGGCTGTAGGAAGGTTGGGACAAAGTCCTAGAGATTACAACTATAGGAAGGCCAGGACACAGTCCTAGAGATTACAACTATAGGAAGGCCAGGACACAGTCCTAGAGATTACAACTAAAGGAAGACTAGTACAAACTCCTATAGATTATAACTATAGGAAGACTAGGACAAAGTCCTATAGATTATAACTATAGGAAGCCTAGGACAAAGTCCTATAGATTATAACTATAGGAAGCCTAGGACAAAGTCCTATAGGTTATAACCATAGGAAGCCTAGGACAAAGTCATATAGATTATAACCATAGGAAGCCTAGGACAAAGTCCTATAGATTATAACCATATGAAGCCTAGGACAAAGTCCTATAGATTATAACCATAGGAAGCCTAGGACAAAGTCCTATAGATTATAACTATAGGAAGCCTAGGACACATTTCTAGAGTTTATACCTGTTGGAAGACTAGAACACGGCCCAAAAACATTACACCAAAACATTACACCAAAACATTACACCAAAACATTACACCAAAACATTACACCAAAACATTACACCAAAACAGATCACAGATAACTGAGATAAGATGCACATTAGGAACAAAGTTGCCTCCGGAGCTCAAATCAGAGCTCAATTTAAGCTCGGGGTCAGAAATGTTTAGTGACGTCATAGTCAGGAGTGTTTTTTTTTCCATCCCAAAGTCGCCGTAACCGGATCCTGGCCGAGGTTTTCCGACACTTCATCCGTCGACAAATTGGATCAGTGGTCGGGGTGAATTGCTGGAAGCCAAAGGTCAACAAAATCTGGCTCTCCTTTAACCTCGTCTACGGCCTGGCGTCACCTTGGCGTGGCCTTGGCGAGGGCGTTTCAATAACAACGGATCGTCTTGACAGGCGGGTCAGGGGTTGAGAATAAAGTCACTAGTCGAGAGTAAAGTCAGTAGTCGAGAGTAAAGTCAGTAGTCGAGAGAAAAGTCAGGAGTAGAGAGTAAAGTCAGTAGTCGAGAGTAAAGTCAGTAGTCGAGAGTAAAGTAAGGAGTAGAGAGTAAAGTCAGTAGTCGAGAGTAACGTCAGGAGTAGAGAGTAAAGTCAGGAGTAGAGAGTAAAGTCAGGAGTAGAGAGTAAAGTCAGGAGTAGAGAGTAAAGGCATGAGTAGAGAGTAAAGTCGGGAGTAGAGAGTAAAGTCAGTAGTAGAGAGTAAAGTCAGTAGTCGAGAGTAAAGTAAGGAGTAGAGAGTAAAGTCAGTAGTCGAGAGTAACGTCAGGAGTAGAGAGTAAAGTCAGGAGTAGAGAGTAAAGTCAGGAGTAGAGAGTAAAGTCAGGAGTAGAGAGTAAAGGCAGGAGTAGAGAGTAAAGGCATGAGTAGAGATTAAAGTCAGGAGTAGAGAGTAAAGTCAGGAGTAGAGAGTAAAGGCATGAGTAGAGATTAAAGTCAGGAGTAGAGAGTAAAGTCAGGAGTAGAGAGTAAAGTCAGGAGTAGAGAGTGAAGGCATGAGTAGAGATTAAAGTCAGGAGTAGAGAGTAAAGTCAGGAGTAGAGAGTAAAGGCATGAGTAGAGATTAAAGTCAGGAGTAGAGAGTAAAGTCAGGAGTAGAGATTAAAGTCAGGAGTAGAGAGTAAAGTCAGGAGTAGAGAGTAAAGGCATGAGTAGAGATTAAAGTCAGGAGTAGAGAGTAAAGTCAGGAGTAGAGAGTAAAGTCAGGAGTAGAGAGTAAAGGCAGGAGTAGAGTAAAGTCAGGAGTTGAGTGTAAAGTCAGGAGTTGAGAGTAAAGTCAGGAGTTGAGAGAAAAGTCAAATTTGAGATTTAAGTCAGCAGTCGAGAGTAAAGTCAGGAGTTGAGAGTAAAGTCAGGAGTTGAGAGTAAAGTCAGGATTTGAGAGTAAAGTCAGGAGTCGAGAGTAAAGTCAGGAGTAGAGAGTAAATTCAGGAGTCGAGGGTAAAGTCAGGATTTGAGAGAAAAGTCAGTAGTCGAGAGTAAACTCAGGAGTCGAGAGTAAAGTCAGGAGTAGAGAGTAAAGTCAGGAGTAGAGAGTAAAGTCAGGAGTAGAGAGTAAAGTCAGGAGTCGAGAGTAAAATCATGAATCGCAAACAATTCGAAGTATTACCAAGGAATTACATTCCAAATATTATCCATTTGAGAACTGATCCATAAAAGATTGAGGCCATAAATCATAATTTCATCACTAAACTGTTAGCAACTATTCCATTCATGGATAATTTTTGATGCGAAAATTTGTCTCGGAATACGAGCGCAATTTATGTTTACTTACAGATATAGTTATGACTGACATAATGCTGTTTTTAAAAAAAAGCATATAGCATCTATATATATAATTCTCTACGTCGCCCAAACATGCAGGACACCACGAACACACGCAGACTCTCTAACCCTGCTCTTGCCTCCATCACCAAAGCGAGTATGTGCAAACGAGCATGACGAATGACTCTCGCTGGGGTCGACCAATGTCTCAAGACCAACAATGGTCCTTGCGTTCATTTGCATTGTTCCTTCACAGAATAACGTGAGATTGGTAGTGTACTGGTTATCACGTCCGCCTTATACGGGGAAGGTCCTGGGTTCAAGCCCCAGCGAAAACATTGTGTTTTATTTTTATTACCACGTTTTTATTAACTCGCTTTCGTTCATGTGGCATTGTGTGTCTGTCCAACATTTAGAGATCTCAAAAATTTACCACAGATCGATCTTGGATGACAATGCATTGTATCAAAATTTCAGATCGATCGAATGTACCGTTATTAAATTATTGAACTTTTTCGTTATCTATATTTTATTATATACTTGCTTTCAAATTTTCAAATTTGCCAACGTAAAATTAAACCACTTCTGATGGTCCTAGAAAGCTCAAAATTTTACCACAGATAGATCTTGGATGACAATATATTGTATCAAAATTTCAGATCGATCGAAAGCACCGTAATTAAATTAATGCATTTATTAGTTTATCTTTATATAAGCATATGTACTCTGTACCCGCCTGCCGTAGTTTAATTTCACGTGGCGGGTTCACCCCGTGACCTCATCGCTTTGTTATTTTTAAAAATGTCTGTTTGTGCCCGTTCTTTTACCCCTTTATTGCCAACATGGCTCATTCTCGCTAGGGTCGGCCAATCAGTTTATGGTTGGCAAGCTAATGTGGTTAAGGGTGGTGGGCAGGCAGATAACCACAGTGCGAGTGTCTCGTAACAAACAATGAGTCAGCAGTCCCCCCAAACGATGTTCACTCACGTTGTTTTGATTTCTTCGTGCTGTAGTTTGTGTCTGATTCTGTCTCCACTTTCTTTGCACTCTCCATGAGCAAGTATGCGGCGTATGCTACGCCGCGGGGCGACTGAAGATTTACAAAAATATTAGGATCCCCCCCCCCACACACACCTAATTTTAGCAGCAATATTTACCTTCAAACTAAACCAGCAGCTTATCTGAATTACGTTAGTTGAGCTATCAGCAGTGTCATTCCTGTTGGAGCTGTGCTATCAGCAGTGTCATTCCTGTTGGAGCTGTGCTATCAGCAGTGTCATTCCTGTTGGAGCTGTGCTATCAGCAGTGTCATTCCTGTTGGAGCTGTGCTATCAGCAGTGTCATTCCTGTTGGAGCTGTGCTATCAGCAGTGTCATTCCTGTTGGAGCTGTGCTATCAGCAGTGTCATTCCTGTTGGAGCTGTGCTATCAGCAGTGTCATTCCTGTTGGAGCTGTGCTATCAGCAGTGTCATTCCTGTTGGAGCTGTGCTATCAGCAGTGTCATTCCTGTTGGAGCTGTGCTATCAGCAGTGTCATTCCTGTTGGAGCTGTGCTATCAGCAGTGTCATTCCTGTTGGAGCTGTGCTATCAGCAGTGTCATTCCTGTTGGAGCTGTGCTATCAGCAGTGTCATTCCTGTTGGAGCTGTGCTATCAGCAGTGTCATTCCTGTTGGAGCTGTGCTATCAGCAGTGTCATTCCTGTTGGAGCTGTGCTATCAGCAGTGTCATTCCTGTTGGAGCTGTGCTATCAGCAGTGTCATTCCTGTTGGAGCTGTATTTTACGTTGTTATTTGCTTCACGGTATTTATGAACATAATCAAGCACATGTAGACTCAAAATGGTTTAATTTTTTATACAGTCGCATCGAACGCAATCCTCTTAAAAAACTGTCAAATGTTTCTTCAGTTATTTGCCACAGATCACTGTCATATCTCATACATCACAACAACAAATCACCACTACACCCGACATAACACTCAAAAATTAAAACTACACGTCACCACCCAACAATCACAGGTATCACACCCAAACATCATGTAGATCACAAACACCAATCACACACATCGCAAACACCAATCACACACATCACAAACACCAATCACACACATCACAAACACCAATCACACACATCACAAACACCAATCACACACATCACAAACACCAATCACACATCACATCAACATACAACTTCAACTTCACACACCTACAATCAGGTAACAGAGTTCTGATGTCCCAACCCCCTCCCCCCCCCCAACACACACAATTTTGTTCACCCCGCCATCTCAATGTCCCAGACAGTGAGGTGAGATCTATCAGGATATGATATGCAAGGATATAATCCACACAACCAATGAAAGCAGTTAAAGCGTCAAATTTGACAGAAGCACAAACACAGCACAGCAGACACATTGATGTTTATGGCTTCAGTTGGGACAAAGTCAAGTGTAACGGGCGGCTATCATTACTGGTGTGTCTGTGTTTGACACACGGGTGATGTGCACATTGTTATGCGCTATGAACACGCTTATGTGTTCAGTGTAAGCGGTTATGGGCAAAAGTTGATGCAAATTACGTATTGACTTGATCTTAATGTCACGTGAACTACGCTTTACGTCGTCATGATTGTTCAAAATTTCAACGTTAGGTTAGCCATCTTCATGTCGACCAAGAAGGATTTTCACATTGAAAAGTCACTTTATGAGAATCGTCAGGGGTTCCGGGACAGTTGCCTTCATGAAAAACTTTATTCAATTAAAAAAGAAAAATATCAAGATTTTCACTATCTCAAACACATGACACGCGAGCCACTTTGGGCACGTGAGACACTTTGGGCACGCGAGCCACTTTGAGCACGCGAGCCACTTTGAGCACGTGAGCCACTTTGGGCACGCGAGCCACTTTGGGCATGCGAGCCACTTTGGGCACCCGAGACAATTTTAGTTCGTTCGCCATTGACATTACCCTGTGTTTCATCATGCATGGCCATACAGTATAGCTATGTCACAGGCCTACATGACTATGACAACACATACACATTACAGAATAGCTATGTGAACTATGTCACAGGCAGGACTACATGATAACACATAAACATTACATAAAAGCTACGTCACAGGTAGGACTTCTAGGCAATTCAACAATAATTATAAATTTTGAAATAGAAAATATTGGCACAAAAACTCATAATATATAAAGGTTCGCCATTCCTGACTTAGATGGTTCACATCCATCCATTACACACCAAGACCTAGATTTCTAGTACATCTAAAAACGTTCCACATTTTTTACTACACACCTACACCTTGCCACATTCCTACAACACACTTAGACCTTCCTATATTTCCATCACACAACTAGACCTACCCATATTTATATGACACACCTAGTTAATTCAGATTTCCACCACACACCTAAACCTTCCCAGAGCTCCACAAGTACCTCACCAACGAGCCACTGGAGTAGCGTCAAACACTTTCCTGCCTAAAATTGTTATAATGATACGGGATTATTTTTCGTGTCTGTAAATCGAGTAACTTCAAATTTTTAGTAGAATAAAACTTTCCGCAAAGGAATCAGATATGGTTCAACATAACTAACGTGATACAAAAACTTGTAAAGACCTAACACTATTAGTACTGAAGCACAAGATTCAAGAGAGGTAATGAAAGTCCAAACATTTTTTACTACACACCTACACCTTGCCACATTCCTACAACACACTTAGACCTTCCTATATTTCCATCACACAACTAGACCTACCCATATTTATATGACACACCTAGTTAATTCAGATTTCCACCACACACCTAAACCTTCCCAGAGCTCCACAAGTACCTCACCAACGAGCCACTGGAGTAGCGTCAAACACTTTCCTGCCTAAAATTGTTATAATGATACGGGATTATTTTTCGTGTCTGTAAATCGAGTAACTTCAAATTTTTAGTAGAATAAAACTTTCCGCAAAGGGAATCAGATATGGTTCAACATAACTAACGTGATACAAAAACTTGTAAAGACCTAACACTATTAGTACTGAAGCACAAGATTCAAGAGAGGTAATGAAAGTCCAAACAAACCTGTAACCTTTCCTTGGGGCTTAAAACTCCAAACGCTTTGGGCGGATCAAATAAAAATTGTATATGAAATTTCCTGTTAATCCGCCCCGACAGCACGTGAATTTACCGACATATAACAGAATAAAATGATCGCTTTAATCTGCACGGCCGCGCAGATATCTAACTGACAACGCGCAGCCGTTTAGATTTACCACGCACCAAATTTTGAAAAAAACAACAACATGTGTTTGAGAGGTGTAAAATTTTGCACTAAAAATTGATGCTGTTGAAATTTGCACACGAGTTTGTTATTTTGCACACGGACCTTAGAGAGAACAGACACATGTTCAAGGCTATAAAGCTCTGTACAGAAAGTGAGCTAACCAGGATGACAAACATTGGTCAGTTATGAGTTACAAAAATGGAAAGAAACAGAAATGAAACTGTTGTGTGTCTAGTAATGAACTTCACGTGAAATTATTCAACATAAGCTCAATTAAAATATCTCATTTCAATAAAACATAATATAATACTTATATATAACAAAACAAACAACATTAAACTAGAGTTAAGATAAAAACACGTGTTTATTCTTGGAATACTGCACACCATAGTTTAGCTGTTTCTCCTAACTCAATTTTTTGCAAACTATACAAAACAAATTTGAGTTCATTGTTTTTTTCTATCTTTGATTATTAACCTTTGAACGCAGAATATAAAACTAAACACCGACACAATTAGCTACTGAAATAAATTTAACTTCACAAATCATTTGGCAATAACAACAAAAGAAGAAACAAACAAACCATCTACAAATAATCTAGATAACATTTTAAAATAAGTTCATTTTGTGTTTAAAAACAACTACTATGATTTGGATTGGATTAGGAGCATTAGATAGATAAAAAGACGAACAGTTATTTGAGAAATGGCCAGATATCGTTATATATAAAAAAAAAGAAGAAAAAAAAACAACTTTATTTTGATTGAATGCGTAATATTTCACACAGGTAGGTGAGTTGAAACACAAATATCGTGTCTGATGTTTCGTGATGGTGGGCCAGATACACTGAGTGAAACACAACAATAAAAAATTGTTTGCCTCTAGTTATTCTGATCACTGATATTGACTTCTGTTGAAAGAAAAGCGGTTCAAATCCATTTTTTAAATGTCTATCTTTATAAAAAATAACATTTATTGTTATCAGAGATAGATGATATCTGTGCCAAGCCAAGTTTCTCGAGCTAGTCGGGAAGGGAGTTAATTCAGCATCACAAGATTCATGGCAGACTGACAGACAGGTCGGTTAGATGAATAAAGGTGTGGGGGCCCGGGATAAACAGTCAAATCTCTGCCAACGGATTAAACAAATAACATGTGAAGAGCAGGTGACCAAGGCATAGAGCGACAGGAAGGAAATTATTTCATGTATTTCTTCTATTTCTTGTATTTCGTGTGTTTCGTCTATTTCATGTATTTCATGTATTTCCTGAATTTCACGTATTTCGAGTATTTTTTTTATATTTCATGTACTTCTTGTATTTATTTATCTTCGCTGCAGACTGAGGCGAAAACATGTCATTCGGGTTTTTTTTTCTAGCCGACTGGATTATGATCTATATTCTATAATATTCTATATTATGTCGACCACAACCAGCTCTGTGAAAAGTGGATACATCCGTGTGGATAGCGGAGAAGGATTTGTATCAGCGGTTCAGGCGACACTGCAAGAAATATATTGATGTTGTCCATAAAGTGCGTCACGCTATTTTTGACCATTTTTAACTCCCCCGTCCCCCCTGTCACAAATCCCGGACCCCTCCCCCCCTAAAGTACGACACACTTTCGAACAGAATTTTTTTTAAATTAACAAAATAATTAAAATTTAATATAATACACCGTGACGTCACACATGTCCGGAACCCCCCCCCCTCCCCCATGTCACATTTTCATTCACCCCCTCCCTCCCTCTGGAGCGTGACGTACTTTATGGACGGCCCCTTAGCAAAAATCTTCTTCAGCCCTTTCAGCAGTCGATCAATCCACGCCTGTGGTTCTTCCAAAGGATTATGGGACGCCCAAAAGTGTCACCCAGGCATCCCTCCAGCACCCCTCCAGCATCCCCCATGCCAGGCCAAGTTTCTTGATTCAGCTTCTACATCTCGGCGTGAAACCGTTCTCTGTCGGCCTCTTTTCCGTTTTCCAGACAGGGTTCCACTTCGGGGTTTGCCTTGCTGTGTTGTTGGAAGTAGGGTTTCGAAATGAATGACCGATCAATCGCCATCATCTCCGGGTTCGGGGGGGGGGAGATCTCTTGTTTTAACGATGCTAACGATCGAAAAGCCAACAAAGAGTGGATGATATAATTTCTGATCCATGCACTTATAACATTGTTCGTGTGGGCTGGATTATTTTGTATATCACTGTTATATAATATATATACCAGCAACAAAGCCCGTCCAAGAACGTTCCGCCACCGTTCGGTGGCATGTTTAAAACTCCCTTTCAACAGCCGTCTCGACCGGCATACATGTGCATCACGTCAAAGATACTATTCATTATAGTTAAAATAAATAACTCGAAAAAAAACAGAGCTTTTGAGTATAAATCCCAATGCGCATAACTCAACATAAAGTCTTGGAAGAAATAGTGCACCAAAAATAACTCGTTTTTAACGTCCGCGTAAATGGTGTAAACGTGTTAAATATGATTGGCTGTAGGAGTCATATGTGTTTGAGGGGCCAATCGCTATGAGGACCGGACAGAACGGACAGAAAATTGCCTTTTATTATATAGGATAATATAGGATACTAGACGCCCCGCGGCGCAGCATACGCCGCAGACTTGCTCATGTAGAGTTCTTTTACCCCTTTAATGCACTTTTTTAGGGCGCCTACGGCGCCGACCTTTTTCAAAAGCCCAACTAACTTGTCCTTGTTTGATCAATATGAAATATTAAACTTTCAGAAATGCACACAAAGTATTTTATAATAGGGGTTGTAGGGCGCCCCCTTTGTTTTTTTGATGTTATAATTAACTATCATCAAATCCTCTTTTTACATTGTTCCCTTTTTAAAAAATTAAAATATCAGCGAAAACAATGACGTCATATAATATTTTTTTTACATCGCATATTTAATTTGCACACCTTTTGATGCATTGGTGCAGTAATTTGGTGCGCTGCCTTCTAAAATTAGTATATGTTGCACATGCAGCTTCTTGTTGCCTCGCAGGGTCCGACCACAAATGAGAATTATATATTTAGATAAAATTGAGTTACTATCTAGTTATGCCATGTATAAACAATAAAATCACTCGGTGTGATAACTTTGAGTTGAGCAAAACTGTCTTTAGTAACATTATTATACGTAGCTCCATGCCATGCGATAATTCTTCGTGTTTTTAATATTTCATTATTGGTCAAATTGATTTAAGAGATAGTAAGAGACTGAAATTTTCAACAGCAAAAAACATTTTTTAAAAAAGGCTCCATTGTCTCGCTAGGTCATCTGTAGGCGTGAATGGCGAATGTCAACCTAGTGCATCGTTCGCTTATGATGCGACAGGGGCCACCCCTGGCAGTTCAATAAATGTACAACTATTTGAATCACGTGCCGCTGGTGTATTGATATGACATTTGAACATTCCACTGATGATAACCATCGTGTAGACACCATCACGTCGGGTTGTTGTACCCTGTGACGTCTTTGCTGGTGCCGTCGGTAGCTCTGATAACATTCAACACAGGGTCGGAGACACCGACATAAGGGGGGGGGGTTCAGAGACCAGACTGGGCAGTTTCTTGGGCGTATCTTACAAATCTCGTAAAGGTGTGGTGGAATAGGTTATATTCCAAAGACGCGAAGGAATTAAAAACAAGGTCAAATGGGACGGAATAAAAGGTCACAGTGGATGGGAAACCAAACATCACAGCAAAATTAAAACCAACTTGGTAGGGGAATTAATCTCAGGGTAACCGAGGATTGAAGGAAATCCAAGGTCGTAGAGGATGGAAGGGAATCCAAGGTCGTAGAGGATGGAAGGGAATCCAAGGTCGTAGAGGATGGAAGGGAATCCAAGGTCGTAGATGATGGAAGGGAATCCAAGGTCGTAGAGGATGGAAGGGAATCCAAGGTCGTAGAGGATGGAAGGGAATCCAAGGTCGTAGAGGATGGAAGGGAATCCAGGTCGTAGAGGATGGAAGGGAATCCAAGGTCGTAGATGATGGAAGGGAATCCAAGGTCGTAGAGGATGGAAGGGAATCCAAGGTCGTAGAGGATGGAAGGGAATCCAAGGTCGTAGAGGATGGAAGGGAATCCAAGGTCGTAGAGGATGGAAGGGAATCCAAGGTCGTAGAGGATGGAAGGAAATCCAAGGTTCATAGAAGACGTTGGGATATATAAGGTCTCAGGGGGTGAAAGCCCAAGATTACACGAGAACGGACACCAAAGGTCACAGAGGGCGAAAAGCCATCTTCATAGTGGACGGAAAGACAGCTTGATAAAGACGGGAAACCAACGTCACAGAGGAAAGTAACTAAAGGACACAGAAGACGAAGGGTAAACCTTCCAGTGTAAGCGTAGTCCACTTCGAGTCTTGCAGTGGCGAGGGTAGGGTGGGGGAGGTTCTCAATTTATCTCATCTGCACAGAGAAATACGTAGGCCCAATCCGAACGTTAGTGACCACAGTTACGCCCCTGAGTCCATGTACACGTCAAGTCATCCCCCGGACAACTTCGTGTAAAAGGAAAGGTGATACGGACATCAAGCCACGCGGTGTGATGTTGTTAAGAGTTTAGACATTCCCACCGGGCAGAGGTTCTCATCTCATGTCTCGGGACATCAGAGATGTTTGAGATCTTATAGATACGTCCCCGTGTGTTCATCGTGTTGTCCCTCTCATCCACGACATGCTGTCGGGCAACAATAGGTTTTTAAACATTCTTTCAATTAAACCTCACAGTAAATGAATATTCTGACTGGATATGAGAGTTACATTAAAATTGTAAACGGTCTACGGTTTTGTATAAGAACCCATCCTACAGCGGCGGCTTGCAATTACCCAGCAAACAATGGCGGTGGAGAATATAGACTTGACATCCGCTTAAGTTATTGTGTTTTGGAAAGAAGAAAAAAAGACACCCACGAAATAAACGCTCTTTGTCTTTCAAATAGTCAAGATTATAGTACATAAATTTGGCCCAACTTTCTTCGTTATTCGTTTGATGACAATACATTGTTATGTCTTTAAAAAAAAATTATGTATTATTTAAATTCTTTAAATTTGACGCATATTCTGCTTCTTATCTATACAGACGCTCCTTCTATGTAGAAGATGATTGCGTCCACAGACCATGACAGATGATCTGTTGGCAAGTGATGCAGCGTTCACAGGCCACGGCTTTGTGGGTTCCACGCATTACCCAGCCGCCTAACTACTGTTAGGTACCATTCGGAGCTGGGTGACTCAGGGACGCCCTGGGCCCCGGGAACAAATCTTTGCCTTCACATGGATTCGAACCCGTGACCATCGGTACGCCAGTCGAGCGCGCTGCCACTCGACCACCGCATATTGAATGCGAACTACTCACCTGTCAGGTGAATCAACACCTCACACCCATCCATACAAACTTCAAGAACAACAACAATAGCAACAACGAAGCACACTATAATACACCATCTGTCTTATCAGAACTTCACTTTCATGGTATCATTATGCGGTAGGATGATCTGTTTTGTGAGTTCAACTTATGTTTACCTGTCAGGAAGCTCCCCAGCTACCATAAAAGAAATGTCTTGTCCGTAAAAGAAAATATCTTTCCCATAAAAGAAATGCCGTGTCCATCTTCTGTATGGGACCCATCCACCAAAGAAAACATTGATAAACTAGAACAAATTCAAAAAAGAGCTGCCAGATCCATTACTGGAGAATATTCGAAACTGACAAGAGTAACACCATTAGTTAAATCATTAAACCTTGAAACACTAGAGGATAGAAGAACCAAGAGCAAAGTAGTAATCATACATAAAGCAATTAATTCTAATTTAGAAATACAACACAAAGATAACTTAATACAACCCTCAGATAGATATAAGGATAAAAACACCTTTCTTATTCCGTATGCAAGAACAAACACATACAAGTTTTCCTTCTTCCCGTCCGGAATTCGGGCGTGGAATGGGTTGCCTGAAGAATCCAGGAAAACCAACACTTTATCAACATTTAAATCTCTAATAAAAATGCAGGACTAAACACAAACCATAGATAAGCGTAGGACGCAATAATCTTCTGTATAGAAGGAGCGTCTGTAAACAGATAAGATAAGATAAGATAAGATAAAAGAAATGTCTTGTCCATAAAAAATGTCTTGTCCATGAAAGGAATCTGGCCGTCGGTCAAACGATCCGCGCCACCTAACAGCATTACTACAAATTTAGCAACGCCACCTAGTTACATCCATTCATACAGACAACGGGAATGATGTATATTGATACTATGTTGGTGCTAAAGCCATCATTGTGCATTGTGATATACTGTTACTAAGGCAATTATTTTATAGTACTGTGTTTGTGATAAGGCCATTAAAATTATTATATAGATCTGTGTCGTTCCTTAAGCCATTGTTATATAGATCTGTGTTGTTACTGAAGCAATTTTTATAGAGATCTGTGGAGGTACTAAGGCCATTATTATAGATTACTATGTTGGTGGCATTCAGGCCAACTTTATATAGTCTAGTACTGTGTTGGTGGCATTCAGGCCAACTTTATATAGTCTAGTACTATGTTGGTGGCATTCAGGCCAACTTTATATAGTCTAGTACTGTGTTGGTGGCATTCAGGCCAACTTTATATAGTCTAGTACTGTGTTGGTGGCATTCAGGCCAACTTTATATAGTCTAGTACTATGTTGGTGGCATTCAGGCCAACTTTATATAGTCTAGTACTGTGTTGATACTAAGGCTGTTATTTTGATCAATTCAAGTTTTGTTGTCCAAGTCATTTATGCCTTCTGCCCCCGATTATCTTATCTGAAAGAATGCGGCAGTTCGAAGAAATGGACCATTTACCACCGGGGAAGTCCCAATGGTTCTCAACATACAATCCCATGATGCAGACGTGACACCGGGGAAGTCCCAATGATTCTCAACCTGCAACCCCAGGATGCAGACGTGACACCGGGGAAGTCCCAATGATTCTCAACCTACAATCCCAGGATGCAGACGTGACACCGGGGAAGTCCCAATGATTCTCAACCTACAATCCCAGGATGCAGACGTGACACAGGGGCAAACATTAATATGAGGCGCATAGGGCGTTACGTCAAAATATTTCCTACGTCTCCAAAAGTCACAGGTTAAAACTTTCCCGGCACCCACCCAACTATGACGCCGCTGCTCTGTCCTCATCTGGTGCCCTCGAGAGGATATTAGCAAGTATAATTACCCCCTGCCCCCAGGACCTAGGTGTATGCCTGTGTGCGTGGCGTAGCTTTCGGGGCGGGGGTACACCACACGGACAAGGGTGATGGGGGTTGCCAGGTAATTAAGAAAAAAAAAGAGGAACAATGCGGCAAGCTGATGAGTAGAACGAAGTATACATTTCCAATGATGTGTCCAAGCGTTAGACACGTTTTCACAAGTCATCGTACACCGTGTGACGACATATAACATGATTTCCTATATCTTTATCACGATCTCTTTTATCTTTCTTTCTCTCGACCTCTTTCTCTCTACCTCTTACTCTCTACCTCTTACTCTCTACCTCTTTCTCTCTACCTCTTACTCTCTACCTCTTACTCTCTACCTCTTACTCTCTACCTCTTACTCTCTAACTCTTACTCTCTACCTCTTACTCTCTACCTCTTTCTCTCTACCTCGTTTCTCTCTACCTCTTTCTCTCAACCTCTTTCTCTCAACCTCTTTCTCTCAACCTCTTTCTCTCAACCTCTTTCTCTCAACCTCTTTCGCTCTCATTCATCTCTATCTTTCGTCATTTTCTCGTCTTTCTCACTTTTTTCATTCGTCTATCTGTCTCTCCCGTTTGTCTCAATCGTCTCTTCTCTCTCGCACCCCCCTCTCTCTCTCTCTCTCTCTCTCTCTGAATCTTTTCTCTCACTCACCTGTCTCTCCTACCATTGAATATGCTGAAGAAGCATTTGACAATTTGGACACCGTCCTCATTAGTCACGGGTCTCGTGTATTTAGGTCACGCGTGACCACGAGGATGACCAGGGTGACAGCAGATGAACTGGACTTATCAGAAACAGTAGGGCATAACAGAGGCGTATCGAAAATACCGTCATAATGGGGCACCGGGTTTGCCTTCGGTATATTATGAAGAGCGTAAGACTAACATCTAACATGGATGGTCTCATAGGAACAGGGGCGCATCCACACAAATGACAATTGACTCAAATCGATAGGCAGGTGGGGGGGGGGAATTATGCAGCGTCCGCTAAAGATATTTAGTCGTTTGCTCTTGGCATCAAACAGTTATGATATCATATTATATTTATATGTACTACCAGCAAACTCTTCTTTACACATCGTGTTAGTTGGTGTTGGTTGCTAATAACAAAACCATTAATTCTGAATGTACCTTGGTAGGAGAAAGCGAGTTGAAGTGTCCGGTTTTTTTAAGTGTGTGTAACATTAGCATTATTATTACCACACCCCTGCTTGTGTTTTATTAATATATCATATAGAATGGGACTGCGATAAGGCTTTTAAATAAAATAAAATAAACTTTTTTCTTAGATCCTGTGTCCATGTTTGTTTTTGTTTTTCCCTTCTTTTTATTTTACATAAATATTTTATAATATAATATGTTTTAAGAATGTAAATATTACTTATGTAAGTACGTATTTTATGTTATTGTACTGATGAAGGCATTAGCCGAAACGTCTACTGTCGTGTTAGTTTTAAAATAAAGCTCAAATTTATTGTTTTCATTGCACAATTTGTTTGTGTATTTTGTATTAATTTTTGTTTTATTAGCAAATATACCCCAACATTTCTATTGTGTGTTAATATACAATATGATATGTGTACACTCTCTTACTATACTATACCTCTGTTTGCCTCACTATTTATGTTTAAAAAATGTGTTACTACTCCTATATTTCAGAACTGTCGCTACACACCTAAATACGTGCAGTTTGTTACTACAGCACCTTTCAGTATCAGAGCTGTTACACAACACATGTGCTAGACTGGCAGTAAACATAGTGGCGCAATGCATAAAAGCAAAGTTAGTTTCACATCAATGAAATGGACCGTGACCGGGTTCTATTTATGGAACATGTCCTTATGTTTGAATTTACGACCGTGACTGGTTGAATTGCTGCGCCACCTACCACACCACCAGCCACAGCAACAACTACTTCAACTACTGAACCTTCTTACGCACCATCCACTACACACTGGACGCACCATCCACTACACACTGGACGCACCATCCACTACACACTGGACGCACCAGCTATAACATCATACATACTGGAGCAACTGCGGCGTCATCTACAGCAATGCTTCTCAAACTTTTTAGCATGGCGGACCGGCGGGAATTTTTTCCATTGCACCAGGGACGGTGCACTATTTTACCCTGCACTGACAGTTTTGTCTGTCCTTTTTTTTAAAACCTTCTGCGGACCGGCGGTGGATGGTCCACGGACCTGCACCGGTCAGCGGACCACCACTTTGAGAAGCACTGATCTACAGTACCTTACTACGGCAGCAGTTGCCACCCCATCATCTGCACCAAAAAACGCCATCAAACTAACAACGGATCCGCCACAATATGCTACGCAATCAACGGCAGCTCTATTAGATCCCGTGTTATTAATTACATTAGCATTTCAACCACCGATGGGAATGATGTGAATATTGAACAACTATCATTGTTACATAAATCATGAGTTTGTCAACCATTGTAACAACCAGGTTCAGTGGCAGGCCTGTCAACCATTCTGATTTTATCGGAATTATACAGATTAGCCAACCACTCCAACCCATGTAACAGTCCTGAGTCCTGACCAGAGGCGTCACCCAGTGCGATATGTCATGGTTTCACACCCCTCACAACTTACCCCATAGACTTCCTCCGAGTTTTTCATTGCCAATAGCAGGAACATACAGAAATTTACACTTTCATGTAACCCTTGTGGTGGAGTCACGCAGTGCGGTCCACGCCCCCACCCTCTCCTAGTGACGCCTCTGGTCCTGACAAACCCTTTCTAGCCAACCCCTCCGACCCATGTAGCACCTCTGACAACCCCCTTTCTAGCCAACCACTCCAAACTCATGTAGCGGCCCTTACAAACAACCACCCTACGCCAACCACTCATATTTCTCACAAATGCCACCCATAAAAACTATATAATCGGGCTTTTCTGAAGCAAATGAGTGGGTAGTAGGCTATGACCCCTGGTGAAAGCTGTCCAGCCAATAGCTGTCAAGGGTTCTTAAACCCGTGGTCCGGGGAACCCATGGAGGCCCTTGAGTGGTGGCTGGGGCTCAGTGAGCAGCAAAACCTTGAGAATTACATGACTTGCCAGTCCCAGATGGCGAAGAGCCCTTGAACCCTCCTCCATCCACCATAAAACATAACCTCTTTAAACCCAATCGATCAACAACTTTTGGGGGAAATGTTAGTAACAAGTGGCAACAGGACCGCGAGGTACATTCAGTGTGCAAACAATAGTGATGTGTTACATGACATAAGATGTTAGTGAACGACTGTAAGATTTGGACAAGAGGAGATATAATGTAGGCGTGTTGCTAACACATCTGACCCGCCTCTAAGATCGCTAGTGTTACTACAATAATAGCGCACTACTGGTATTGGAGAATTAGATAGATGCATACTGGACACTTGACGTGTTTAGGCGGCAACATTGGGGGGGGGGTGAGGGGTGGATCTTAATCAATCAACCATCCATCATACCATGCATATACAAGAGTAACACGATTAGTTAAATCATTAAACCTTGAGACACCAGAGGATGGAAGAACAAGGAGCAAGGTAGTAGTAATAATACATAAGGCAATTAATTCTAACTTGGAAATACAACACTCAGATGGACATAAGGATAAAAACACTTTTCTTATTCAGTTTGCAAGAACAAACATACACAAATTCTCGTTCTTCCCGTCCGGATTTCGGACGTGAAATGGGTTTCCTGGGGAAACCAGGAAAACCAAAACTTTATCAACATTTAAAACTCTAAAGACAATGCAACACTCGACATAAACCATGCATAAGCGTAGGACGCAATAATCTTATGTACAGGAGGGTATAGAAGGAGCGTATGTAAAGATAAGATAAGATGATATAATTTATAGTTGAAAATAAGTTTAGTGGGGCACCATGTTCATGTTTTCCACAGGGCACAGGGCACATCTTTTCCTTGACACGCCCCTGATTGCCAACACATTTATAATGACATGTGGATAGCATAAATGACTGCTTATAAATGTGCAATAAATGTAATAAATCAAACCTGTTCGCACGCCATTGTTCCAGTTGACCACGTGACGTATATCCATTTTGTTGTTGTTGTCTCTTAACCGTGTTATTCTCGTCCTCGCCCAGGTATCCAGGGTTATCCAGATATCCACGACAAGAGTGAATCAAGAACAGGTAAAAACCATTCTGCTAACACCCTCGATAGTCAACACCAACACGTCGTATAAGTTGGTGCTGGGGTGGGGGTGGTGGGGGCGGCACATCCCGTCAGTAATAAATCCAAATCTTAAAGTGAACACGCGACAGTAGTGGCAGTCAGGCAGACGAGAATCACCGACACAAACTTATAAGCTCATCTCTTGGCTGGCAACAGAAGGACACGATTGACCTCTCGATAGTTTTTAGAAAGTCAAAACTCGAGAACGATGGCGAGGGTTTTTATAATGAGTGGGTTTGAAAAGTGGGGTTGTAAGTTTCGATTTACAATATTGAGCGGTTAGAATAAATATACAGTTCAAATGAGTTCTTTTTGTTATGCTTGATTTGTATACGCAGCTATATATATATCATTAAATTACAATGTCTAGAATCTAGAATATAGGTGAAATTGAAGTATGCACATAATGTATGTACACAATTATAAATATTCACAACACAGTCACTGTGGGAAGCCAAAAGTTAACATAGAAGTATAAGTTCGATGAAGTTGAAATGCATGCGTCGCGAAAAAATGTACGTTGTTCCCTCTTTCCCAAACTTGAAACTGAAGAAATGGAATTAAATATTAGTTTTATAGGACAATGATAGGACATGATTACATGTTGTTGTTGTTGTTGTTGTTGTTGAACACTTGTTATTTCAGCTCTATTAGTACGATGTTATACAGTACATGTCAGCATTATACGCGCGTCATCAAAATTTGAAATAAAGTGACTTTGTTAACGGGGGAACATGTATTCCTGTAAAATGATGATATCTAAAAATAACACACGGTGCTTTACATATCCGTAAACAGGATGAAAAATAATTTAGAAGGAAAAAAAGACCCGCGCGACGGCTGACAGGGTTTATTCTATGTAATTGATATGTATGTGTTGTAGACCCCAGAACGTTTGATTGTAAAGCCCTTACAATTTGTTTAAAAAAATTTAAAAAAACAACGAAAAGTTCTTTGAAACTAAGGGGAAAAAAACGAATTGTATTCACTGGGACCGTGTTGTAAGTCAGTCAGCTGTTAACCGAAGAGTGATGGATGGTGTTATCTAACGCTGCTGCTTCTGGTGGTGGTGTTGTTGATGTGAAAGTGGTTGCGTTATCAATATCTAGGTGGGGTGGGGTTCGACGTTGTCAACAGGCGTTTGGTTTTGTCATCCGCAGTTATCGGTGTTGTAAACAATTAGTCGCACTGGGATTCTATTAATAACCAGAGGAGCTATCGTAAACTGACCCCCCCCCCTTTTCTTTCTCCGGCAGGTCATTCAGGATTTAAAATTTAATGTTAAGTGTGCGCATTTGAACAAAGACGTTCTCGTTTTTAAAAAGTTAAACCCCGAGCCCACTGTAGAGGGTCGGTCATGCGGAAAAAATTGACTTACCGCTGTGTAGCAAAAGTCATCTATCTTGTACACACACTCACACATGAGGCATGCAGGATTTTTTTTTATTTTTAAAGCCATTATCCTTAATAAATGAGGTATTTGAAGTACTTAGAGATGCAAGCTCATAAAGAGTATTACCTTTTTTTCAAGTATGGAGATAAAAGTGCAACTTACTTGGTGTAAAATCTTCAAAATTGCATGTTAATTTTATAAGATCATCTGCTGTCTTTAAACACTATAGAATGTGGAACGTTTTCGTATTTTTAGCACTTTTATTACAATAGATTTGTATAAGCAGTTTTAAAACTAGAATATATAACTGTCGAGAATAAACTAGAAACTGGCGTGTTCACAGATTATATTTAATAGGTCTCTAGCCTATCCACTAATTCTACAAACAAAACACGATGCTTAGTAAAGATTTCTTGTTCAAATAAAATACTAAGATTTATACAAATAGTGTACGTTTAAAATACTACAATCTTAGATCCTTGAAGAAATGAAGATTTCAATCAAAGACTTTCCATTTTTACAATAGTTCATGTAAACATCTTGTTTTTAAAAAAAAGAAATATTTGTGAATGATCATTTAGTAAACATGTTTGATGAGTGGCACAGCTGGAATGTTAATCACCACACGAGGACAGAACGAAATAAAATATCTGATTATGATTATCACAACACAACACTCTCTGAAAGGACTGTCAGACCGGTGTTGACGTTAAACGCGTCCACAGATAGCTGATCCTTCAATGTGCACATGCCCGGTCACATTGAGTGCACACACCGCTATCTCCTGGCTGGCGAAATATATGGGCCTAGGATTATACTCCTTGGGTATAGGAGAAAGAAGGAAATTTGTATTGTCAAATATCAGCCTTATAATAAAACAACCTTTTAAAAAAAAACTACCGGAAGAAAGGGAATAACCACGGGGGTTTCTAATAAATGAAAGGAACGAAACCCGTGTCCTAATTTTCTACTACGAACAAGAATACTTCTATCGCTCTATGTATAGATCAGAACTTCAAGGTCAAGACGACGATTGTGCAAGGTTGGAGTCAGACAGATGTGTTAGACTGGAGTCAGACAGATTTGTTAGACAGGAGTCCGACAGATGTGTTAGACTGGAGTCAGACAGATGTGTTAGACTGGAGTCAGACGATGTGTTAGAGTGGAGTCAGACGATGTGTTAGAGTGGAGTCAAACGATGTGTTAGAGTGGAGTCCGACGGATGTGTTAGACTGGAGTCAGACAGATGTGTTGGACTGGAGTCCGACAGATGTGTTAGGTCGGAGTCAGACGATGTGTTAGAGTTGAGTCAGACAGATGTGTTAGAGTGGAGTCAGACAGATGTGTTAGACTGGAGTCAGACGATGTGTTAGAGTGGAGTCAGACAGATGTGTTAGACTGGAGTCGTACAGATGTGTTAGACTGGAGTCCGACAGATGTGTTAGAGTGGAGTCAGGCAGACGTGTTAGACTGGAGTCAGACAGATGTGTTAGAGTGGAGTCCGACAGATGTGTTAGACTGGAGTCAGACAGATGTATTAGAGTGCAGTCAGACAGATGTGTTGGTCTGGAGTCATAGAGATGTGTTAAACTGGAGTCAGAAATATGTGTTAGAGTGGAGTCAGAGAGATGTGTAAGAGTGGAGTCAGACAGATGTGTTTGACAGTAGTCAGAGAGGTGTGCTAATCCGAGCCAGACAGATGTGCTAATCCAGTCAGACAGATGTGTTAGAGTGGAGTCAGACAAATGTGTTAGAAATGGAGTCAGACAGATGTGTTAGACCGGAATCAAACATATGTGTTAGAGTGGAGTCAGACAGATGTGTTGGACTGGAGTCAGACAGATGTGTTAGGGTGGAGTCAGACAGATGTGTTAGGGTGGAGTCAGATGATGTGTTAGAATGGAGTCAGACAGATGTGTTAGAATGGAGTCGGATGTGTTAGAGTGGAGTCAGACAGATGTGTTAGAGTGGAGTCAGACAGATGTGTTAGAATGGAGTCAGACATATGTGTTAGACCGGAGTCAAGCAGATGTGTTGGACTGGAGTCAGATAGGCGTGTTAGACTGGAGTCAGACAGATGTGTTAGAGTGGAGTCCGACAGATGTGTTAGACTGGAGTCAGACAGATGTATTAGAGTGGAGTCAGACAGATGTGTTAGTCTGGAGTCATAGAGATGTGTTAGACTGGAGTCAGAAATATGTGTTAGAGTGGAGTCAGAGAGATGTGTTAGAGTGGAGTCAGACAGATGTGTTTGACAGTAGTCAGAGAGGTGTGTTAAACTGGAGTCAGACATATGTGTTAGAGTGGAGTCAGACGATGTGTTAGAGTGGAGTCAAACGATGTGTTAGAGTGGAGTCAGACAGATGTGCTAATCCGAGTCAGACAGATGTGCTAATCCAGTCAGACAGATGTGTTAGAGTGGAGTCAGACAAATGTGTTAGAATGGAGTCAGACAGATGTGTTAGACCGGAATCAAACATATGTGTTAGACTGGAGTCAGACAGATGTGTTGGACTGGAGTCAGACAGATGTGTTAGGGTGGAGTCAGACAGATGTGTTAGGGTGGAGTCAGATGATGTGTTAGAGTGGAGTCAGACGATGTGTTAGAGTGGAGTCAGACGATGTGTTAGAGTGGAGTCAGACGATGTGTTAGAGTGGAGTCAGACAGATGTGCTAATCCGAGTCAGACAGATGTGCTAATCCGAGTCAGACAGATGTGTTAGAGTGGAGTCAGACAGATGTGTTAGAGTGGAGTCAGACAGATGTGTTGGACTGGAGTCAGACAGATGTGTTAGAATGGAGTCAGGCAGATGTGTTAGAATGGAGTCAGACAGATGTGTTAGAATGGAGTCATATGTGTTAGACCGGAGTCAGATGCATGTGTTAGACCGGAGTCAGATGCATGTGTTAGACTGGAGTCAGACAGATGTGTTAGAATAGAGTCAGATGTGTTAGGCCGGAGTCAGATGCATGTGTTAGAGTGGAGTCAGACAGATGTGTTAGACTGGAGTCGTACAGATGTGTTAGACTGGAGTCAGAAATATGTGTTAGAGTGGAGTCAGAGAGATGTGTTAGAGTGGAGTCAGACAGATGTGTTTGACTGTAGTCAGAGAGGTGTGTTAAACTGGAGTCAGACATATGTGTTAGAGTGGAGTCAGACGATGTGTTAGAGTGGAGTCAAACGATGTGTTAGAGTGGAGTCAGACAGATGTGCTAATCCGAGTCAGACAGATGTGCTAATCCGAGTCAGACAGATGTGTTAGAGTGGAGTCAGACAGATGTGTTAGAGTGGAGTCAGACAGATGTGTTAGAATGGAATCAGACAGATGTGTTAGACCGGAGTCAGACATATGTGTTAGAGTGGAGTCAGACCGATGTGTTAGACCGGGGTCAGATTCGACCCTTAGTAGACATCGTAACACAAGTATGATCTTATGGTTTCTTGATTTGGCTCTGACCGGTCACAACGACAAAGTGATTGTTATCTATCACACAACTGAATTTGATCTATTACACCGTCTCAAAGTGGCTTAAATATCACACAGCAGAACATGTTTGAAATATAGACAGACTATATCTGTTTGTCTCTCAGACTATCTAAGTGTGACTTATCTATCATATATACAGACAATATCTGCTTTGTCTCTCAGACTATCTTAGAGTTACTAATCTATTATATATACAGACTATCTAAGAGTGTCTTATTTATTATATAGACTATAGACAGACCATGTCTGATTTGTCTCTCAGACTATCTAAGAGTGACTTATCTATCATATTGAAAGAACATGTCTGATTTATCTCTCAGAGTATGTAAGTGTAACATATATCATATAGATACAGTATCTGAGAGTGACTTATCTATAGACAGATCATGTTCGATTTATCCCTCAGAATTTCCCAGAGTTACCCCGTCATGATAAAAACCCCAAGATCGAGTTATCTGATGCACAGCAAAGGTGTAAAATTTAACACGCATACACGCATTAGACCAAAAGACTGACAATTAAAACACTGAAATGAAACCCCTAGAAACAAGCCAGCCACATCGATGAAAGATGGCGTGGTTGAAGTAGAGGGAAGAAGCTAGTAGCGATATCTGTTAAACACAACTCTATATATTCTAAAGAGAGAGGTGAACTTCCTGGTTTTGTAACATAACATCCCCTTATGTCATACTAAAGATCATGGCCTCGTTCTCTGTGTTAAGATCGGTTTATCTATGACAACTTCGGCCATGAAGAAAAGACAACTGTATCATGCATTGAACACTGGATACCCCCGGGGTAACCTTTCTTTGACAAGGGCAAAAATACGTCTTCAGTAGGTTAGATGAATGTCATATTTTATTTCCTAGGCTTCTGTAATTTCTTTTCACAGCCTACATTAGTCAGCGCATACTCTTTATAGTCTGCAAATCTATTTTAGTAAATCTATGCTTTTTACTTTATGCCAGTCACAGTCTTTACCCTTTATTCTATATGCTAGACGCAAGTCTAAACTCTTCGTTCAATATTTGTCAGTCTAATCTCTTTGTCTATACTACTCAGTATATAGCCTTTATTCAATATTAGTTAGTCTTTCCTCTTCAATCAACATTAGTAAGTCTGTACACTTTATTCTATATCAGCAATTCTATACTTTTTAATCTTTAGCAGTCATTGTCTTCGGATCCCAATATTATAAAAGTCTATTTGGCAACCTGATCTACATACAACATTCTTGTCATCATTTCCATATCATGTTCGTTGTTTGGGCAGGTGGCGTGGAAATTACGGCGGCGTGACTGAAAGGGAGGGGTGTGGTGGTGGGGGGGGGTTTAGGTGCGAGATACAAGAACTCATCATCGAGATATACCTTTTTACTTCTATAGGTGAAAGATAAAGTCGAATATTATATAATATATATACTAGAGATCAACAGTTAACGGCACTGTTTAGGGCCAGGAGGGCCAGTACAATTCTAGAAAAGGTGCCGCGATGAACTTCGTACGGACGCCAGCTCTGAGGAGGCTTTACCTGGGGTATGCCTTTACCCAAACATTAAGTGATTGGACTATGCGGTTGCCCGCACCCTTCAGGTAGCCGACAATGATGTTTCCCACACTTGCGGCAGTCCTCAGTAAAAGAGACCCGCATTCTACGCTGTGGTGGTCCGGTAGCTATGGCGGGTCGAAGTAGGAAAAAATCCACATCCACCCTTCGGGGTGGAAACTCCCATGAGAGGCAGACTAAGCCGACTAGTGCGGTGGCCCTCTGCCCAGGCGGCCCCCTCTAGATAGGACCGTCTCGGGGGTGTCCCCGTCGGCTAGCCCAACTTGGGGGAGGTGGGAAAGTTGCCGGGGAATTCCCCGAGGGGCCTTATAAGAGTTTTAGTAACTCATGGTCTTTTGACACCATCTCGTATGTCATATATACTAGAGATCACCCGCCAAAAATGACGGAATCTTTTTTGGTTCAAACAGCACTATAATACAAAATCGATCGCAGCGCCACTTAACAGCACTACATCCATACAGACAACGGGAATCAATAACATAAGTAACTTATCCTTGTTTGATAAATACGATATATTAAACTTGCTGAAATGTACACAAAGTATTTTATAATTATAAATCCTCAAATCATATTTTTAAATCCCTTATATTAACTTCACCGCCGTCTCTCTCTCTCTGCCTCTCTGTCTTGGGCGGGCGGAAAAACAAAAGTAAAAAATGACCCACTTCCCGTGAAGCCATCGAGCTGAAATTTGGCACACGGACCCGTATCACCTAACAATGCATCGTATCAAAATTTCAGATCGATCGAACGTACCGTAATTAAATTAATGCATTTTTAGTTTATCTCTATACGAGGTATGTAATTCAATTTCTCTGTTTGTTATTGTTTTTTTTTCACGTGAAAGCACAGTTCGCGCGTTGACGCGATGTACCGGGGTGCTTTTGTTTACATTTTACTTGTCACGCTGAGCTCGGTCCAGCGATCGGTGACCAGACTTTTCCCCTCCCTCAGGGTTATGGAGCAAGGTTGACAGATTCAGTCTGTAAATGTTTGTCGCGTTTGAAAATAATCAATACTGTTAGTTATGTCTCATATATAAGGGATTTATAGTCAAAAACTTTGTTTTTACGGGTTTGTTTTATTACATCGTTCTCTTTTCAAAAATTAAAATATAAGCTAACACAATGACGTCATATACTTTTTTTTTACAGCGCGTCTTTAATTTATAATTATTTTGCACACCTTTTGCGCGCATTCCGATGCACGCCTTGTATTAAAAATATAAGCTCAAACTATTATAATAAAGGCGAAAATGAATTTAATGGGTAAACCCGAAAAAAACCCATCAAGAGAATAAAACAAAATCGATCGCAGCGCCACCTAACAGCATTACAAATTACATACATACATACATACAGACAACGGGAATTATGTATATTGATGCTAATATTTTACCGGCTGATATTACGCAGTCTAATATGACTAAGATTATATTAGTATACAATTTGCTGTAATATGGTCTAATATTATAAAGTATAAAATATATAAGCTAATATTACAGTCTAATATAACAATAACATAGACTAATATTATTCATGTAGATTCTAATATTATATAGTCTCATATAACATAGTCTATAATTATGTCATCTTGTGTCACTAATAAGACTAAAGTTAGTATGTCACGGCTCTATTATATAGTAACACAGGTTACGAAGTAGCCCCTACGGTTGGACTTATAGACTTAACGATTGTGACACCTTACCGCCGTTGTTCACATATCGTCAGTGACACCCCACTTATCCTGTCACCCGTGACAACCACGTCATGCTGTCAGCATTAAGATAACTGTCACATCACATCTACCCAAAACCCACATGCGAACCAATGTACCGGGTCGCGAAAACTATATCCACAATCCAACGGTACGAATATATCCATTTGTGATATCCGGTAAGGGGCAACTGAATTTCTCCCTTTCCGCGGGAGACGTTTTGAAGCAAACTGCCCCCTGTACACTCCCCCCCCCCTTTGGGCGCTGAACTGATCCAAAAAACGCCCGTTAACGGTAACGTTAAAAGAAACTACCTTCAGATTTCTTTTTGTGTGTGTTCTTTTTGGTCGGATAAACTACCATGCTCGAAATGGTCATAAATGATTTTTTTTTATAGAAGTGACGATTTATGGAACCTGGACGACTAAAGTAGTTGCTCAGCGTTGCTAGGAGACGCGTCTAGTAAGTTTTGATTTTTGAGAAAGATAGTTTTGTTTAAACGAATGGCCGCAATGATAAAAATTGATTATTTTTTTAAATCGGTTGTTTTTACCTTTTGATCATGTCATGTGATCATTTCATGTGATCAGTTGTAGTGGTCGTGTCATGTGATCATGCCATGTGATGAGTCGATGTGATCATTTCATGTGAGCTTTTGATTTTAAAGGCGAATAATGGGTTAAACTGTGGGGACAATATTGTTTGTACCCTCTGTACAGGGACGCCCCTGTCTCTTGCTGGTCCAATTGTATATAGTGACCTGTGGGGTAGATGGTTGAAATTAGGTTTGGAAGTCGGCGGGGAGAGGAGTGGGGGCGGGAGTGACTTCAGCCCTCGGGGGAACTAACTTATTAAAAACGGAGGAAGGGGGTGTGAAATTCGATCTACTTCGTATTTGTGAGTATCTTTTTTTTTCTTATCGCATCCTGTATGCACTTTGGTTTTGATGAGATCAAGGACACCCCCCCCCTCTCACAAGCCCCCAGCCAATCAACCGTGTGTACTACAACTGTAATCTCAGTTTTGTATCTCTCCCCGCGTATTGAACTAATAATAATTACAGTAAACCATCAGTGTCGCCAGGGGGGGGGCGGGATGATGGCCCATTAGATTAACAGCGGGGGTCCCTCTGGGAATGGATAGAACAGAAAGCCATCTGCATTGATGAAATGAGGGGGGGGGTTATGGGAGATTATTGGTAGGGGATGGAAAATGGGGGAAAAAGGGGGGGGGGAATATTGGTGTTGATACTGATATTGTCTTTATTTGAGGGGAGGGATGAAATAGTTGACACTGTTTGTGTGGTGGAGAAAAAAAACAACACCTGGGTGCCTGGGTATGGGGAGTACTGTAAAGAATACCAAGAGGTGTTGTATTCTGATGGTGTCATTTGAAGTAGAAGTTGGCGCGAACCTGTCTTGAGATATTATAGAGCAACGGTGGCCAAACCGCGGCTCGCGAACCGCATGCGGCTCTTCTGTGTTCACATTGTGGCTCCCGTTAAATTTATGAAAGAAATGTTAGAAGGATTACTGGAGGATTTCCAAGCCAGGTTTAATCTAATGACCCTTTGTAAAATGTATAAAAATTGTTGAGAGCCGCATTCAAGCGAATGCGGCTCTCAACAATTTTTATAAATTTTAAAATGGCTCTCAGTTACTACAGGTTTTCAGTTTACCTCTGGTATAGTGTGTGTGTGTGTGTGTGTGTGTGTGTGTGTGTGTGTGTGTGTGTGTGTGTGTGTGTATTTGTATTCTGTTCACCAATGTTATAAGGCTGTTTTGAGTTTATGTGTGTGTGTTTATGTGTGTGTGCTTGTGTGTGCGCGTGTTTGTGTGTGTGTGTGTGTTTTTTTTGTTTTTTTTACCGTGCATTTTTTTTTCAAAGATCCACGTGTGTAAGGAATGCATCAGATGTTCACAAGGCGACTAATAGCTATGAATTAAGTGAAAATGTCAGTGACCAGTTGGGTGAATTGAGAAATATAAATTCAGTATGTCGAAAAAGTAAAAATATAAACAATAGCCTTTTGTTTAATTAAAAAAAATTCGTTGGCATATACATTTTCCATTTATAATTTTAATATTGACTTTTTAATACGACTTTTTTAATGTAATTGTATATTTTTAAAAAAATCAAGTTTTGAATTTTGAATTTCCCAAGGAATCTGAGATGTTTATCAATGGTTGTAATTACATTTTCCTTGCCTTAAGCAACCATCGGGTGAAAAAATTTCTGCCATAGATAGACGCGTAATGTCCTCAACTGACGACCTTATCGCCTAGCCAACAAAACGATAAACCCATGTGTGGAGCCTTTAATTTTGGTATTTTAACACGATTTATTAGAGTTAGGCTCGACGACACAAGAGAATGAATCGAGGAAATTTTTATATCTTCTCGGGCAGTGATGGCGAACCTATTGCACGCGTGCCACAGTTGGCACGCAGAGCCTGATCAGACAGCACGCTACTAAAATATTAAATCATTAATTAATGTATCTAAAATCTAAGCCAAACCCCCATTTTCGGGTGTACAATGTAATTGGAGTGTTGGCAATTTGCTATAAATAAGTGGGTTTTGGTTGAATTTTGGGCACGCGTCGCAAATGGTTCGCCAACACTTTTCTAGGGAATATCTGTAAAAAGTCTTTGTAAATAAAAAATATATATATTTAAAAATCCTGAAAGGCATTACATGTACTACGGGGTGGCTACATTTTCACAATGTATTTTGTTGATTTCCTTATGATTTTATTTACAAGAAAATTACTAAAATATATTTTTAATCCAAATATTTATAAGAAAGTAGAAGGTCTTTCAACACCAACGCCGAGAGATGAAAGTTACATAGGTTTGGTTTTGATTTAGTAAAAATTGAATAAAAATAAAACGCTATTCAATAAACAGTTACAAAATACTTTAAATATATAAATGTGATGGGTGTAGAAGCTAAAGGAAATAATACATCAACGTATACCTCTTCATTTCCCAAACTATCGGTCATCAGAGACCTAAAAACCAAAAACCTTTTTCAAGAATTGTGTGTGTGTGTGTGCGTGCGCACGCTTGTTAATGGGAAGTAACTCTACCAAAAACAAAGACCACCTGGTCAAATGTAAGTTATCTCGCCTGATGCTTGAAATCCAAGTAAATTCATTTTCCTCTGTATCTACTTAATATATAAGCAGTGAGTTTTGTCTCCACTAAGTCTTTTATTAATTAAATTATTGCATTTATTTGGTAAAGATTTCAGTGAGAATCATTAAATTTTTTTATTGTTGACAAATAGTTAAACGTAAATTTATGCCAACTATTAATAATTATACCATAGAATTACTTCCTGGTAGAGAATTCGCGGCAAGATAAGACAACTAGAATAGAAATAGCAAAATTAACGGACGACATCTTAGAGTGAACTCCCCCTAACGCCTGCATACGGAACACATCGATCTGTGTGTGTTGATTTATCCACTTCTCCGGACGTTGTATCAACGCTCACACAACACATTGTTATCAGCTCCATCTTTATTTTTATGTTTAAAATGTTTGACCTCTGACCTCTCGGCTTGGACCCCGTCGCCTCTTAGCCCCTGATGAGATCATTCATGGGGACACTATTTACGGTGATGACTATGGCGGATTAAAGGGGGGGGAGGCTGGAAGGGCTAAAGTCAGGGGCCCCCGATTATTTAGGGGCCCCAAACTTAGTATATTTTATAATAAAGGTGGAAAAATGTTTGTAGGCATCCCTGGAAATATCATAAATTAAATAAATTAATAAAATCTTATCTATTAATCTGATCGCTATTCCGACCCGATAGTCTCAGTAATCGAAAAACCTAAGTTAATAGACTCAATAAGAGAAAATATTAAAGAACTAGTATATCACCCGTCAAAAATGACGGAAGTTTTCAAAATAAATGCACATCAGATTAAAAAATAACGTATTACAGAACTTTCATTTATTTTATTTATTTTTATCTTATTCATTTATTTCGTTATTGAACAATTTAATGCGGACGTTCGAAAATAGTGGGGTTTTTTTGGTGCAGTAATTTGGTGCGCTGCTTTCTAAAATTAGTATCGTCACGGACATGACAGATGGGACAGACGGGACGTGACATACATTGCAAATTATGTATGTTGATGATATTTAATATATTTTTAAAATGTACCGTTTACGTTAAGTTCTCCTGGTCTCATGGACGTGTGTAGGCTTGAGGTGCTAGCGATGTCTTCATCGATTCCTGGGGCGAGTGGGGGGGGGCCTTCTTTTTCTTTCATTTGTCTTTTTACACTCAATTTTAGGATACAGGTAAACAGTTATTTCTTCGTGTTCGGTTTTTTGGTGAATAAACTTTTTTGGCTGAATAGTTACAAGTTACAGTCTTATATTAGCTGCTGGCAATCATTTTAGTTAAAGGGACGCTGGCTGGATAGGGCCCCAGTTCGAATTGCATCCAGGGGCCCCGTGCTGTCTTAATACGCCCCTGGGCGATGATACAACTAATGAGTCTAATGATCAGCTTTTAGCTGTCTGAGTCTGGGTCCAATCCCAGGATGATGGTGGCGGTGGAGTGTATATCTTCTTATCTATCTTATCTTATCATATTTTATGCATTACATGTTATAGACGCTCTTTCTATACGGAATATTATTGCTTCCTACGCTTATCCATGGTTCATGTATAGCAGTCTTGCATTTTTATTAGACTTTTAAATGTTGATAGAGTGTTGGTTTCCCTGGTTTGATCAGGCAACCCATGCCACGTCCGAATTCCAAACGGGATGAACGAGACTTTGTATCTGTTTTTTCTTTGAATACTGAATAAGAAAATTGTTTTTAACCCTATGTCTATCTGAGGGTTGTACTTGTATTAGATTATCTTTGTGTTGTATATCGTAGTTAGAATTAATTGCCTTATGCATTGGTACTGTTTTACTCTTTGTTCTTCTATCCTCCACATGAATTTTGTTAATTTAATATCGTAAAAAGTGTAATGAATGTATGAATTTTTTTTTAAAACTTTATTTTCAGTAAGTACTTACTTACTTCTTTAATACAACAAAGGTTTGGATGAAAAAAATCCTAGTTAGGTATTAGAATGGAACTAACATTTCTTCTAAAAGTAATTATTTAATTAAATTTATTGTAAGACATTTTCTTAATCACGTCGTCATCGGATTTACAGGAAAACGTTTCAAAATTATGGAGATAATATAATCAGTTGTCATTTTCACAATGCTGTAGTTATAAAAGTACAGAGAAAAGAAAAATAATTTTCTTAAAACCTCGTTGCGGGTTTTCCCTGAAACTAGATTTTTTACCGCTTGTAGTTCTGAGCTAAAGATGTGTGTAGTGTGTGTGTTTGTTAAAAGCTCATATATCTTTCCAAGGATATTGACGTATGTAGTCTGGCGAGAGAGACAAATGCATTATACGCTCGAGTGGCAATATTAGTTTATATTTACATGTATATCCAGGGTTGAAATATGAATCTCGGAAAGGGGGGAGGATATGTATCTATGGGTTCCATGACAAAACGACAAGGTGACAAAACGACAGTGTCTCGTAGAAAAAACGTAGATTACTGTAGACCCCCCCCCAGTGGCGTCACTAGGGGGGGCGAGGGGGGCGAGGGGGGCGGGCCGCCCCGGGTGACACCCATCAGGGGGGTGACACCCAAGCCTAAAATTTTACTGTGTAAGATTTTACGCAAGAAAAAAATGAAGACACATTATTTTCATCTAGAAAGAAATTAAGAAATACAAAGAAATACGTTAAACGCGAAAACTTTTTATTAAAAAATATCAGTGAACTTACAATAATAAAACAGTCCCAACACACAAACAACATTAAAACAAATTAGGAAAAAAAAGAAAAGACACGTCGCAGCTGAGAGATCTTTAAAAAAGATCACCCCCCATTACTTTCTTTAAAAAAGGCTGGACATGAAAGAGGCAGTGCCTTATGTTTTAAAAGATATAAAGCTATTTGGGCTTTGACACACCGACACCATGGACGAATCCCACCTCACGACTCCCCCCCCCCACCACAGTGGGGTGTGGGGTGGGGGATAAGATTTTTACAAAAAAAAATATATCAAAAGATGGGTTTTCTTTGTTGATGTTTTTTATAGACAAAAATTATGAATTCAATGTCTTTGAGTTAATATTTTGTTATATATGTATTTATGAAAGGCGTGATATGCATTTTTATATACAGGTAGTCCCCCTGTTACGACGGTCCCATCCCGACTTACGCTGTTTCGTAGTTACGAACGCTCCCCCATTAAGAATAATTTTACGCGTTATTCCATATTTTTAAATTTTTTTTAAAAAACTTTTTTTTTCATTGGGTAAACAATTGTTTTCTCTAGTTGAAATAAAAATGTATTGAAAAATATGTATTATTATTATTTGAACCTACAACTTTCGTTTGCGAATTTTTCCCATGGTGAAGTTATCAATCAAGTCAGTAAAGCTAAGAAAGCTTACAAGTAAGTTCCTTTTCAATGCTCTTTAGAAAGAGCATATTCATTCTATGTTGTCCCATGCAAATTCTAACTCATTTTATATTCTTTTCAACTTTGAAAAGGATTGCTCTCAGTTGCAGTTTGATGTCATCATTGAGAGATAGATTAGAAGTGCGATGTGTACATTTGTAAAGAGCTGTGTGAAATTTAGCTCATTCAAAAGCAGCAAAATGTTTAGCTCTGTGCACGTGTTAAGAGTTTGGCATTTGGGACTTCCTTTTCCTTACCCTGAGCCTGGACAATAACTTTTTTTAAGAGTTTTGAAAATTGGACTAATTCTGAAGGTAAGCAGTCTTCGAAATCACTTGAATATTCTTCCATTATCTTGGCTGCTGCCCATCGGATGGCGAAGCTGAGCTCAGATAGGTCTGTAAGAAAGCCAAATTTCTCATGGATGTCTTTATATGAGCCTAACCGATGGAGCTCAAGAAAGTTTGTCAATGATTACCAGAAATACCTCAACCTTGAAATTTTTGTCTCATGGAGAATACTGTTTTGGTGATGTCCCTTTATCAAAGTGACGCCCTTTTTTTTATCTCTTTTTTGTTGTTGATAGCATTGAAGATTGTTCATACTCTTTTACCACGGACTTGTCCTTTCCTTTATCCTCATAGGAATCAAATTAAGAATCCTATCTTTTAACAAACTCAATGAGAGACTTCCTTTCTAAAATTGTTTCCCGAATTTCAAGTAAAATAGCGACTTCCAGTTGTTTAAGTTCCTTTAGAAATCCTTCTGCTTCAAGTAGACAGTCACGTGGCTGATTTTCGTTTGTTGCTAATTCTTCCAATGCTGCGATATTCGCATGTTATAAGTTATTAACAGACCTTACTGCATCATGTCAGGCTGACCCTCTTGTGTCACACAAGGCTTTGTTAACATGTATCAATTTCATGTGTTTATAAAGTACCTGTCAACGATGAGTAGATGCAACAAGCCGGGTATAAAGATTTTGCAGAAGACAAAAAATCTGACTGCATCAGGACAACCTGCTGCACTTTTCCCAACCAAATTAAGGGAATGAGCTGTGCATGGCACATAATGAGCAAGACTGCACTTCTCACGAAGAAAAGCCTGGTTTCCGTTATACTTCCAACTCATATTTGCAGCATTGCCGTATGAATGTCCAAGGCATTTTCAGGGATTCATACAAACATTTGCCTGCATCTTTATTATAACTATAATAAGTTTGGAGTACCTTAAATTATTGGTGGCCCCTGGCTTTAGCCCGTTCAGCACCTCCCTTTTAATCCGTAATAGGGCGTGGGGGTCAAGCATCGGTGACGAAGTGTAACGAGGGGGTGGGGTTAAAAAATGTAACGTCACATTAAAAACGCGCAACTTTAAATAAAAGTTCCACTTAAATATTTGATTGTTTACCGTTTATTTAATGAAGTTTTCGATGGCTTCACGCGTGTTACGACATCAGAGCGCAGACTTATTCTAAATACATATTTAAATGAAAAAAACATATTTCCACCATGCTAATTTTTATTTAGAAAATATGGCTTGGGGGGGGGGAATGTCAAAGCTTTGTGACGTCATATCGTGAAAAGGGATTTGGGGTAAAAATCGGCATCCTCGCGTGACGTCATTTATGGACGGCCCCTTCAGTCATGAAGGGGTGACACCATGAGCTACCGCCCTGGGTGACACCAACCCTAGTGACGCCTCTGCCCCCCCAATAAAGTCCCCGCGACTAGGTCACTTTGAACATAGACTAAGGGTGTCAGACTCAATAGCTCTGCGGCCAAAACTAAAAACACTCTTCATTCAAAATCATTGCCCTTATTTTCGTTGTTCTATTTTGAACTATTTTTGTCAACTTGTCGTTTTGTCACCATGTCGTTTTGTCACTGGTCGTTTTGTCCTTTCGTTACTTGTCGTTCTGTCACCTTGTCGTTTTGTCACTTGTCGTTTTGTCACCTTGTCGTTTTGTCAGTTGTTGTTTTGTCACTTGTCGTTTTGTCACTTGTCGTTTTGTCACTTGTCGTTTTGTCACTTGTCGTTTTGTCACTTGTCGTTTTGTCACCTTGTCGTTTTGTCAGTTGTTGTTTTGTCACTTGTCGTTTTGTCACTTGTCGTTTTGTCACTTGTCGTTTTGTCAGTTGTCGTTTTGTCAGTTGTCGTTTTGTCAGTTGTCGTTTTGTCAGTTGTCGTTTTGTCACTTGTCGTTTTGTCAGTTGTCGTTTTGTCACTTTGTCGTTTTGTCACTTGTCGTTTTGTCACTTTTCGTTTTGTCTGGTTACCGTATCTATGTATAGGTCTGCCATAAGATTACGTTTGTATGTTAAGGTGTGACAATATGATTCCTTACGTATGTCGATGTATGTATATTTGCTCGATTCTGGGACATTTCATTTCATCTAGAAATATTTGCTTTGCATTTAAGTTAGCAAAAATGTTGGCCTTTACCATAGCTACGCCTCAGTACGCATGGTGTCGTTTTATGTGTAACTTTACCATAGCTACTCCTCAGTACGCATGGTGTCTTTTTATATGTAACTTTAGCATTTGGATTATAATATAGGAATTTTGTCTCTAACAATCAAATCATAATCGAGATTTTGTCTCTATAACTATCAAAAAATTGAAATATTGTCTCTTACATTCCAAACCATGATTAAGATACTGCCTCCAACAATCCACGCATGCGTGGTATGATGTCTAAGACAGAGTCATGTCCCCATCCATGCCACCATCTCACACCATCTCATTGCTCTGACCAGCACCATAAGACAAGCTGTCGTAATAGCTCACTGACTCTATAGAGTGGGGTGTAAGAATAGCTCACTGACTCTTTAGAGTGGGGTGTAAGAATAGCTCACTGACTCTATAGAGTGGGGTGTAAGAATAGCTCACTGACTCTATAGAGTGGGGTGTAAGAATAGCTACTGACTCTATAGAGTGGGGTGTAAGAATAGCTCACTGGCTCTATAGAGTGGGGGTGTAAGAATAGCTCACTGACTCTATAGATTGGGATGTAAGAATAGCTCACTGACTCTATAGAGTGGGGTGTAAGAATAGTTCTCTGACTCTATAGAGTGGGGTGTAAGAATAGCTCACTGACTCTATAGAGTGGGGTGTAAGAATAGCTCACTGACTCTATAGAGTGGGATGTAAGAATAGCTCACTGACTCTATAGATTGGGATGTAAGAATATCTCACTGACTCTATAGAGTGGGGTGTAAGAATAGCTCACTGACTCTATAGAGTGGGGTGTAAGAATAACTCACTGACTCTATAGATTGGGAGGTAGGAATAGCTCACTGACGCTATAGAGTGGGGTGTAAGAATAACTCACTGACTCTATAGATTGGGATGTAAGAATAGCTCACTGACTCTATAGATTGGGATGTAAGAACAGCTCACTGACTCTATAGATTGGGTTGTAAGTATAGCTCACTGACTCTATAGAGTGGGGTGTAAGAATAGCTCACTGATTCTATAGAGTGGGATGTAAGAATAACTCACTGACTCTATAGAGTAGGATGTAAGAATAGCTCACTGACTCTATAGAGTGGGGTGTAAGAATAGCTCACTGACTCTTTAGAGTGGGATGTAAGAATAGCTCACTGACTCTATAGAGTAGGATGTAAGAATAGCTCACTGACTCTATAGAGGGGGGTGTAAGAATAAATCACTGACTCTATAGAGTAGGATGTAAGAATAGCTCACTGACTCTATAGAGTGGGGTGTAAGAATAACTCACTGACTCTATAGATTGGGATGTAGGAATAGCTCACTGACTCTATAGATTGGGATGTAAGAATAGCTCACTGACTCTATAGAGTAGGATGTAAGAATAGCTCACTGACTCTATAGAGTAGGATGTAAGAATAACTCACTGACTCTATAGATTGGGATGTAGGAATAGCTCACTGACTCTATAGAGTAGGATGTAAGAATAGCTCACTGACTCTATAGAGTGGGGTGTAAGAATAACTCACTGACTCTATAGATTGGGATGTAAGAATAGCTCACTGACTCTATAGAGTGGGATGTAAGAACAGCTCACTGACTCCGTAGAGTGGGATGTAAGGACAGTTCACTGACTCTATAGAATGGGATGTAAGAACAGCTCACTGACTCCATAGAGTGGGATGTAAGAATAGCTCACGACTCTATAGATTAGGATGTAAGAATAGCTCACTGACTCTATAGATTGGGATGTAGGAATAGCTCACTGACTCTATAGAGTGGGTTGTAAGAATAACTCACTGACTCTATAGATTGGGATGTAAGAATAGCTCACTGACTCTATAGAGTGGGATGTAAGAACAGCTCACTGACTCCGTAGAGTGGGATGTAAGGACAGTTCACTGACTCTATAGAATGGGATGTAAGAACAGCTCACTGACTCCATAGAGTGGGATGTAAGAATAGCTCACGACTCTATAGATTAGGATGTAAGAATAGCTCACTGACTCTATAGATTGGGATGTAAGAACAGCTCACTGACTCCATAGAGTGGGATGTAAGAATAGCTTACGACTCTGTAGATTGGGATGTAAGAACAGCTCACTGACTCCATAGAGTGGGATGTAAGAATACTTCACTGACTCTATAGAGTGGGATGTAAGAACAGCTCACTAACTCCATAGAGTGGGATGTTAGAATAGCTCACTGACTCTATAGAATGGGATGTAAGAACAGCTCACTGACTCTATAGAATGGGATGTAAGAACAGCTCACTGACTATTTAGAATGGGATGTAAGAACAGCTCACTGACTCTAGAATGGGATGTAAGAACAGCTCACTGACTCTATAAAATGGAATGTAAGAATAGCTCACTGACTCTATAGAATGGGATGTAAGAATAGCTCACTGACTCTATAGATTGGGATGTAAGAACAGCTCACTGACTCCGTAGAGTGGGATGTAAGGACAGTTCACTGACTCTATAGAATGGGATGTAAGAACAGCTCACTGACTCTATAGAATGGGATGTAAGAACAGCTCACTGGCTCTATAGAATGGGATGTAAGAACAGCTCACTGACTATATAGAATGGGATGTAAGAACAGCTCACTGACTCTAGAATGGGATGTAAGAACAGCTCACTGACTCTATAGAATGGGATGTAAGAACAGCTAACTGGCTCTATAGAATGGGATGTAAGAACAGCTCACTGACTATATAGAATGGGATGTAAGAACAGCTCACTGACTCTAGAATGGGATGTAAGAACAGCTCGTTGACTCTATAGAATGGGATGTAAGAACAGCTCACTGACTCTATAGAATGGGATGTCAGAACAGCTTACTGACTCTATAGAATGGGATGTAAGAGCAGCTCACTAACTCTATAGAATGGGATGTCAGAACAGCTTACTGACTCTATAGAATGGGATGTAAGAGCAGCTCACTGACTCTATAGAGTTGGATGTAAGAATAGCTCACTGACTCTATAGATTGGGATGTAGGAATAGCTCACTGACTCTATAGAGTGGGATGTAAGAACAGCTCACTGACTCCGTAGAGTGGGATGTAAGGACAGTTCACTGACTCTATAGAATGGGATGTAAGAACAGCTCACTGACTCCATAGAGTGGGATGTAAGAATAGCTCACGACTCTATAGATTGCGATGTAAGAATAGCTCACTGACTCTATAGATTGGGATGTAAGAACAGCTCACTGACTCCATAGAGTGGGATGTAAGAATAGCTCACGACTCTATAGATTGGGATGTAAGAACAGCTCACTGACTCTATAGAGTGGGATGTAAGAATAGCTCACGACTCTATAGATTGGGATGTAAGAATAGCTCACTGACTCTATAGATTGGGATGTAAGAACAGCTCACTGACTCCATAGAGTGGGATGTAAGAATAGCTCACGACTCTGTAGATTGGGATGTAAGAACAGCTCACTGACTCCATAGAGTGGGATGTAAGAATAGTTCACTGACTCTATAGAGTGGGATGTAAGAACAGCTCACTGACTCCATAGAGTGGGATGTAAGAATAGCTCACTGACTCTATAGATTGGGATGTAAGAACAGCTCACTGACTCCGTAGAGTGGGATGTAAGGACAGTTCACTGACTCCGTAGAGTGGGATGTAAGAACAGCTCACTGACTCTATAGAATGGGATGTAAGAACAGCTCACTGACTCTATAGAATGGGATGTAAGAACAGCTCACTGACTCTATAGAATGGGATGTAAGAACAGCTCACTGACTATATAGAATGGGATGTAAGAACAGCTCAATGACTCTAGAATGGGATGTAAGAACAGCTCACTGAATCTATAAAATGGGATGTAAGAACAGCTCACTGACTCTATAGAATTGGATGTACGAACAGCTCACTGACTCTATAGAATGGGATGTCAGAACAGCTCACTGACTCTATAGAATGGGATGTCAGAATAGCTCACTGACTCTATAGAATGGGATGTAAGAACAGCTCACTGACTCTATAGAATGGGATGTCAGAATAGCTCACTGACTCTATAGAATGGGATGTCAGAATAGCTCACTGACTCTATAGAATGGGATGTAAGAACAGCTCACTGACTATAGAATGGGATGTAAGAACAGCTCACTGACTATAGAATGGGATGTAAGAACAGCTCACTGACTCTATAGAATGGGATGTCAGAATAGCTCACTGACTCTATAGAATGGGATGTCAGAATAGCTCACTGACTCTATAGAATGGGATGTAAGAACAGCTCACTGACTATAGAATGGGATGTAAGAACAGCTCACTGACTATAGAATGGGATGTAAGAACAGCTCACTGACTATAGAATGGGATGTAAGAACAGCTCACTGACTATAGAATGGGATGTAAGAACAGCTCACTGACTATAGAATGGGATGTAAGAACAGCTCACTGACTATAGAATGGGATGTAAGAACAGCTCACTGACTATAGAATGGGATGTAAGAACAGCTCACTGACTCTATAGAGTAGAATGAAAGAACAGCTCACTGACTATAACCAGTTGAAGGTTCGATTGACCCCACTGACCACTGATTCTACCCAGTGTCATGTCGTGGTGACATAGTGACCCTTATCATGGAATGGCATTGACCTAAAACGACTCAATACGTTGCCTAGTATTTCACAACGACGCAGTTGGATCAGACGGAAGAAAATAACACACACACACACACCACACATACACCACTGAACACCACACACACACACACCTCCCCTTTACAGCAGCACCTAATGTTGGGCCGGGTACAAGGCGGTCATCGCTGGCTCGCAGAGCTGGGGGGAATAGCGGGTCATGTATTTGTGTCCACAGGAATATCGACCCGTGGCGGGTCACGCATTGAAACCTCTCTATTTTCCACAACAAAGTTCGTTAGCTCACCAATGAGGTTTGGGCCTTTAATGTCTTTTAAAAGTTTAAATTATGTCCCCGAAAGTTTCATACCATACTTTGTCAACGTCCATTTTAATTTTCGATGCATATATTTAGATAAAAATTTTAACTGGTTTTATTTTTTACACTTTTTTATTTCTTCATACATGATCATCCTCTTTCTAAGACATCACATCGGTAAAGTTTTTTTTTCATTCTCCAAATTCGAATGTTTTCTCATGACCTTTTGTGTGTGTGTGTATACTTGAGCTTTTAAGTTGAAGAACATATATACACAACATATATACACAACATATATACACAACATATATACACAACATATATACACAACATATATACACAAGATATATACACAACATATATACACAACATATATACACAACATATATACACAACATGTATACACAACATGTATACACAACATGTATACACAAGATATATACACAAGATATATACACAAGCATATATACACAACATATATACACAAGATATATACACAAGATATATACACAACATATATACACAACATATATACACAACATATATACACAAGATATATACACAAGATATATACACAAGATATATACACAACATATATACACAACATATATACACAACATATATACACAACATATATACACAACATATATACACAACATATATACACAACATATATACACAACATATATACACAACATATATACACAAGATATATACACAACATATATACACAACATATATACACAACATATATACACAACATATATACACAACATATATACACAACATATATACACAACATATATACACAACATATATACACAACATATATACACAACATATATACACAACATATATACACAACATATATACACAACATATATACACAACATATATACACAACATATATACACAACATATATACACAACATATATACACAACATATATACACAACATATATACACAACATATATACACAACATATATACACAACATATATACACAACATATATACACAACATATATACACAAGATATATACACAACATATATACACAACATATATACACAACATATATACACAACATATATACACAACATATATACACAACATATATACACAACATATATAAACAACATATATACACAAGATATATACACAAGATATATACACAACATATATACACAACATATATACACAAGATATACACACAACATATACACACAACATATATACACAACATATATACACAACATATATACACAACATATATACACAACATATATACACAACATATATACACAACATTTATACACAACATATATACACAACATATATACACAACATATATACACAAGATATATACACAAGATATATACACAAGATATAGACACAAGATATAGACACAAGATATAGACACAAGATATATACACAAGATATAGACACAAGATATAGACACAAGATATAGACACAAGATATAGACACAAGATATAGACACAAGATATAGACACAAGATATAGACACAAGATATAGACACAAGATATAGACACAAGATATATACACAAGATATATACACAAGATATAAACCTACACAACATATATTTATTACTAAAAATTAATCGTTATCCGCTGGGCCCACATTGAAGGCTTGGGAATTTATATGTTCTGCAGACATAATGAACAGGTCACTCCATATCAATATGCATGTTTGACATATTATGTGTTCCAATCAAACCTCGACCATAGGTTCCATATGAAACGACTCCCTCCTGCCTTCCAATCAAACTACCAAGTAAACGACATTTCGCTACCACGTCAGTACAGGCAAAATATCGGTCCCTTAGGTTCTATATGAAAATAACACATCGTGTATATTCCAACTCTCAGCCTTGATTAGAGCTGCCATTTGTTGAAATAAGCTAAATAAGCTGTTCGAAATGCCAATAAATTTTATCTTAACTTATCTATACAGACGCACCTTCTATGCAGAAGATAATTGCGTCCACAGACCATGACAGATGATCTGTTGGCAAGTGATGCAGCGTTCATAGGCCACGACTTTGTGGGTTCCACGCATTACCCAGCCGCCTAACTAGTGTTAGGTACCCATTCGGAGCTGGGTGACTCAGGGATGCCCTAGGCACCAGGAACAAATCCTTGCCGTCACATGGATTCGAACCCGTGACCATCGGTACGCCAGTCGAGCGCGCTGCCACTCGACCACCGCGTCCCATAATTTATCGCAGTCATGCCCGCTATTAGTCTTTTACTTCTTTGTTTATTATGGAAATGCAAATTTATATGTAATGACTCAGAGATTTGAAAATGATGACATTGATATAATAATAAAAGTACAGCGGTGTAAAAAAAAACACAAAGAACAACATCAATGAGCAGAGAGGTGTTAAAGTGATTTTTTTCCCATTTTAGTATTTATTTTATTATTATTTTTTTAAAATTATGTTGTTGTTTTTTTTTGAGTGTAAACAAATTCAATGGTATGATGATATGACGGGTTGTTTCTTGTTCATAGCTGAAAACTGTTCAAATTATCTTAACTTTCCGGGATCTTCACCTTCTTAGGGCAGTGCTTCTCAATGTGATGGTCCGCGGACCGTTGTCGGTCCGTAGGCCATCCGATGCCGGTCCGCAGAAGTTACCAAGAAACGACATTTCGCTACCACGTCAGTACAGGCAAAATAGTTCATCGGTCCCTGGTGCAAAGAAAAAAATTCCTGACGGTCCGGAATTCTAAAAAGTTTGAGAAGCACTGACTTAGAGGGCCCAGCATTTATTTTTGTTGTTATAGTGAAGATAATTTCAACGATTGAAATATTATTTACAAAACAAACAAACAAACAAACAAAGAATATAGCAGGTGTTTGGTTTTGTTTAAAAAAGTATGGTGGGGATAGGCATGGATACATGTTTGAGTGTGTGTGTGTGTTGGGAAAAGCTAGTCTGAAATCGGTTACGAAGATGTGCGGAGAATTTCAAAGCCATAGCCAATGTCGTTTCTAGCCCTTCCTAGTTATCGGCGCTTTGTTCTATTTTTCTTACTTGAATAATTTAATACGGTAATTCAAAGCACCAAAACCTTTTTGTTTTAATAATTTGTGTTTATGTTCCGGGGGAAAAAACAAAAGTTGTATCAAAATACGGTGTATTTTGTCGGGACCGCGTTTTATTTCTTTTTAAGCGTTTTCATGTTAAACGTGTTTCACGGAATAAATCTCAAACGAAAAATTTTAATTTGATAAATTATTAGCCAGGCCAAATGTAAACATAGAAGAGCCGGGTAATTGCTCGGCAACGGGTACACGTTGATAGGGCTAGTCCTGATAACTTCGCTGAGTTGCCATTGCGACAAGTCAAGTTTCCTCTTTAAAACAATAGACATATCGTGAATCAACGGAACATTTTACCAGAGAAAGATGAAGATTATTACACTGATCATGGGCCGTCAAGAGAGAAAAAAAACAAGAATTAATATTTTTCTAATACACGATGTTATTTGTTTTTAAATTTTATTATTTTTTTACAGTCGTGTTAAATCTGAAGATTTTATTCTACACTTTTGAGCTTATACTAATCTATGCATCCCCGAATCCATCTATCCACGAATCCATCCATCCATAAATCCATCTATCCACGAATCCATCCATCCACAAATCCATCTATCCACGAATCCATCCATCCACAAATCCATCCATCCACGAATCCATCCATCCACACATCTTATAGAGTCAACCCCTCCCTGGTTCTTACAGACTGCCCGCAGCTTTTCGGTCATTGACGTTGTATACCACTCTCTAATAAATGTCTTACTACTTCTCTGACAACATGTGTCCCCGTTTGATGAATTGTCTTGTCTTCATTGGTGTTTAGATTTCGTGATCGCGCTGACGGTAAGTCACCTAACTGCACTAAGCTAAATATGGGCACAGGGTTTGAATTCAATCATCTTGGATCTATGCACGATCTTTCCAAATGTAGGTCGAGTTCTTCATTATAAACAACGCGCCCTTCCCTCCCCGCCCCCAACATCTTTTCAACAACAAAAAAAAATTGTAAAAAAAAATATTCATAGTGGTTTAGCTTTCAATAGGGTACGCTTTGGGGCTTAAATTTAGGTTCATGCTTTAACCCGGGAAATTTATATCGGTGTAAATGAGATGATCACAGTGTAGGGACCTTGGTTTGCTGATTCACTCATGTCCAGTTGTCTGGAACCTTCTTAAAGCTGATATCGGTTGTCCAGTGTTCTAATCATTATCAATATCCCCTCCAAGGTTAGTAGGTCCGTGTGCAAAATAATAAACTCGTGTGCAAAGTTTCACAGTATAACATTATTTTTTTTTGTGCAAAATGTTACACCCCAGAAACACAGAAATTATATTATCCTTATCAAAATTTGCTGCGCGGTAATTCTAAACTGCTGCGCGGCGTCGGTCAGATATCTGCGCGGCGCGCTTCTTAGAGGGAGCATTGCTCCTGATTACCATGTCGCTAAAATAATGCCTCTCTAATAAGGTGAAATTTTTGTATCAGGCTTTCCATCTCCTGCATCTCCCCCTTCGCAAATACCTTTTCCACCAACCTGATTGGTAGAAGCCAGACCCAATTCTGCTGGGCCCATTTCTCAATAATGCATCTAAATATAGAAAACCATAGTGTACATGTAGAAAAAAGAAAGAAAGAAAATCAATACATTGTTTGCAATGTCCCCTTCAAGCAGCGACCCTGTACTGTAACATGGAACTCGTGGCTTAGAATTGAATGAACGTAGACAGAAAAGCAGGAGAGTGAGTCTTGCTGTCAATGAACATAGACGGAGCCGTTCGAGGCTCGCGTCTCGTGCACTTGGCCGCTTCGTGGAAATGTTTCCATGACATCAGCTGCTATTTATAGATATCACATCCCCCCCCCCAACATACCTGACGCCATCTTGTTAAATAGCTGACCCTTGGTTTGTCACCGGCCCTGGCCTATTTATTGATCACATGAAATACATAACATAACGCGATTTCATCTGGTGGCTGTGAAGAGGTGAGGTAAGGAATGGGAAGGGAAGGGAGTGGTTTTTAATGGAAAGGTGGAGTTGCACATGGATTGCGTTATGCTCCTGAATAGTTTGTATCCTGAAAAAAAATATTGCTCCTGCATTTCAGAGAAAATATACAATTGCCCCCCCCCACACACACACACCTTTTACACACACACACAGATCAAATTTCCTAAATTTATGGGCACAACTGCGCAAGAAAAAAAATAATTTAAACAATAATTCATGAACGAACAGGTTAGTATTGCGTGTTATAAATAGAACTCATGAAATAATAGAATATGGTGTCTTTTAAGAGTGGTGTGTGTGTCTGTTAAACAAAGTTGTTTCAGTAACCCGGTTTTTTTGTAAGTAAACAGTGGTGTGTTAGGGACATTTATCATGGCTATCTCCCCTCACTGGAACCCATTTTGATACCACATGACATTTACTTTGCGCTAAAGGAAAAAAAGAAATTAAGCATTTTAGTTACTTAATTATAATCAATTCACAGTACAAAAAAAATATATTGAACATTTTTGAACATCCATCCATCCCTGTGTCGCTACAGCTCACGTAGGGCATGACACTGCCTCACCACCTCATGTAGGGGTTGGGCCTGCCTCACCACCTCATGTAGGGGTTGGGCCTGCCTCACCACCTCATGTAGGGGTTGGGCCTGCCTCACCACCTCATGTAGGGGTTGGGCCTGCCTCCCCACCTCATGTAGGGGTTGGGCCTGCCTCACCACCTCATGTAGGGGTTGGGCCTGCCTCACCACCTCATGTAGGGGTTGGGCTGCCTCACCACCTCATGTAGGGGTTGGGCCTGCCTCACCGCCTCATGTAGGGGTTGGGCCTGCCTCACCACCTCATGTAGGGCCTCGGCCTACCTCACCCCACCTCACCCCCTCGTGTGGGGCTTGGGCCTGCATGCCTCACCACCTCTTTCCACTCAGACCCTACCAATTACTTTCTTCTCCAAGATTGGATGTCCAGTTGCTGTAGATCTTTCTCTACATCTTCTAACCACCTAAACCTAGGTCTTCTCTTGAGTCGTTTTCCTCTGAGGTTCTGGAGGTGCTCCCTCTTTGCTCCTCTGTCATTTGACATTCTTTCTAAGTGTCCTGCCCAGGGCAGTCTGCCCTTTTTTTTTATTGCAGCTACTATCGTGGGATCCTAGTATAGAATGTACAGTTCATTTTCTTTAAAACATTCAATTAAAATACTTTGAAGGAAGTATCACAAGTCACAACATATTCAATAGCTCACTCATTCTTCATATTCCAGGTCCAGGAAATCAATTTTTTTTAAAGACAATGCTTCGTTGAAAAAAAACAAAATCATTCTCATTAGGCGTAGAGTTAATTACTTTCATTATTATTTAATTTTGCATCCATTAAATTTAATTTCAACTCAGTCCTTTTGGTTCGGGTCAAATTTTATAACTGAATGTTCCTTTTCACACTTTAAATTTGAGCGAAGATGGTCAGGAAAATAACAATAATTAATTTGAGATGTTAAAAAAAGTTAACTTTATCTTATCTATTACAAATTACAGACGCTCCTTCTATACAGAAGATAATTGCGTCTTTTAAAAACGTGTGTTGGCAAGTGACGCAGGGCACACAGGTCACGGCTATGAGGGTTCCACGCTATTATCAGCCGCTTTGGATTCCCTAACTTGTGCCAGGTACCCATTCGTAGCTTGGTGGACTCAGGGTCACCCTCGGCCCCGGGGAAGAAGTCCCTGCCCGAGATTCGAACCCTTGACCCTCGGCTTCATTTCAAACCCACTGCCATTTGCTTGAATTCATTATTGGAGTTGGAGCAGATGGTATCTGGACAACCATAATAGTCAAACTAAAAATATTAAAAATGAATTACCCGGTAATACAAATTATTTTTTTTTAAAAGGCTGTTAACTAATTTTTCCAATGTTTGAACATTTCAATTCATAGTTTGGTAGGTACTAGGAACGCGAAGTAAAGATATTTAAAATACTATGATTGTAAAAGATGTAGTAAAAACTTTAGTGATCATTAAAATAAATTTAAATTTTTGTGTGGTTACTAAAATGTATGCGCCCAGAGTTGTGCACGGCGTTTGAAAATGTGAACGTCTTTTCTTTTTAGTTTTAAATATTTTTCTGTTTGATATTCAAATGTTTCTAAGACTCATGAAAAAAAAAGTGAATGGTTAAATTTCTAGGCGCAAAGTAAAGATATTTTAAATACCTCACTTACAGGTATAAAATTTGATATATTTGAAATGTATTCATTATTTTCATAATTAAAACATTAAATGTCATTTAGATGTATATATTTTTTGAATTTAGTAACACTAAATATTTTTTGCCACCACTTCTATAATAATAAATATTGTAATCTTTTCTTTCCAAAAACTATTCTTCAACGACTAATGATAATTTTTAAAATTAATTTTAAAAATATTTTACTTTAAACCTTCAGAGAAATAATAAACTTTAAAATTAGTAATTTGATTCAACTCTAGAAATCGTTTCCAAAAGAAATGTATTTCTAGAGTTCTAAAATTAGATCTATCAACTTGTAAACTAATATATTCCTGACGGATTGCCCTTTTACCGTCAGCTAAAGGTATATCGCTCCTTTAGCCTAAACTACATAATGTTACTATTGTTACGTATGCCATACAACGACTACCTGACAACTTTGTTAACCACCCATGTCAATATTTAAAACACACGTACATTGCGCTCACGATTTTATTTGTACCCCTTGAATTTAAAAATGTCCAAACATCTGTATAAAATAGAAGCTTTTTTTGTGTACTTCAGATGTAAAATCGACATTTAAAAAAAATAAATAATGGTTTTAAAATCTATTTACCATGGCTGTGCTTTTAAACATTGGCGCTAAATCAGTTATTTGGATTTTTAACAAGGAGTCGAGTTGGACTTTGTTTCTTTCTACCCTATATTAAATGTGAAGGCCACCTGAGCATCGACCAATAGTTGGTTCCTAGTTCCTTGCATTTGTTTGATAGAATTACATGGGCGTGTCATTGAAGTATTTTATTATTGAAAAAGTTTCAGCCAGCAAGTGTGTGTCAGTAACTGAGAGGTGTCAGTAACAGAGATGTGTCAGTAACTGAGATGTGTCAGTGACAGAGATGTGTCAGTAACAGAGCTGTGTAAGTAAAAGAGATGTGTCAGTGACAGAGATGTATCAGTGACAGAGATGTGTGAGTAACTGAGATGTGTCAGTTACAGAGATGTATCAGTGACAGAGATGTGTCAGTACCTGAGATGTGTTAGTGACAGAGATGTGTCCGTAACTGATATGTGTCAGTAACAAAGATGTGTCAGTGACAGAGCTGTGTCAGTAACAGAGATGTGTCAGTGAACAGGCGAGTGACAATCTTCTATATATATAATTTTCTTCGTGGGACCATGCGAGACACCACAACGTCAAGTATGTGCAACCGAGCATGACGAATGACCCTCGCTGGGGTCGACCAATGTATCGAGACCAACAATGGTCCTTGCGTTTCACTTGCATTGTTCCTTCACAGAAAACGTGAGATTCGTATTGTACTGGTTATCACGTCCGCTTTCGTACGGGAAGGTCCTGGGTTCAAAACCCAGCGAAAACATTTTTTAATTTTTTTTTAAAAAAATGTCTGTTTGTGCCCGTTCTTTTACCGTTTTACCCCTATATTGCCAACACTAGCTGACGGGTGTAGACTTCCTGAAAGACACAGTTGTCAAAATGGTGTGGGTTTGGGCAAACGACTGTGAGTGAATGAAAAGAAGGAACTCTGGAGAGACACGCGGCGTACCATACGCCGCAGACTTGCTCATCAAGGACAGTGCAAAGAACGGTTGGGGGGGGGGTGAGAGTACAGACACAAAAAGCAGCACTAAGTAAATAAATAATAATAATAATAATAATAATAATAATTGATAATTTATATAGCGCTATATCCAAGTAGGGAACCAGGCTCACAGCGCTTTACATGGAGATCATAACATACATATAATAATTAAATAACCATTTATACCATAATAACAACATAAAGGACAGTACATTACACATAAGCTACGCTAATCATTAAAACAAATGTTGTTTCATTAATTTTGTAAATACATTTTGAAAAGATGCGTCTTAAGTGCAGTCTGGAAGGACTTGGTAGTTGGAATACTACGGATATGTAATGGTAGAGAATTCCATTGTTTGGATGCACAAAAAGAGAATGCCCTTTCGCCAAAAGTTTTAGTTCGTGTCTCAGGAATACAGAGAATACGTGTGTCTGCAGAAGAGCGTAGCTGACGGCTGGGTGAGTAGACCGACAGAAGTTCAGTAAGATAGGAAGGAGATGAGTCAGAAAAGAAGTTGTGACAGAGAACAGCCAGTTTGTAATCAATTCGAACTTGTATAGGTAGCCAATGAAGTGAGTAAAGTAGCGGAGTAACATGGTCATGTTTTTTTGCCTTAAGAACTAGTCTTAAGAAATAGCGAGTAAACGTGAGCGCATGCACACTGAGGTTGTTGTTTCCCGCCTCCCATTTAATACTACCATCCCTTAAACATTAACTGTGATTGGCGGACCCTAGCGAGGGTTAGTCATATTTAGAGTTTGTTAATTGCGTGCTGTTGTTGTTGTTTGTTTTTTTATTATTTTTTTTTAAATTAAAAATTTGTTTTTTTGGAAAACCGATTATCGATTATGTAACTCCGATTTTAAACCGAGTATCGTTTTATAGCTGATTTCATAGAAGTTAGAGGTGTACCGAATTTCGCCTGCAATTGTCTCGAAACTAACAATGACTTGGCAGTCCCCCCCCCCAAACCGACGTTCACTCGCGTTGTTTTGATTTCTTCGTGCTGTAGTTTGTGTCCATTCTTTCTCCCACTTTCTTTGCACTCTCCATGAGCAAGTCTGCGACGTATGCTACACCGCGGGGCGTCTAGTAACTTAAAACTGTTGTGTGCCAGTTTTACAGGGAGTGGCGGTCAGAAAGCAGTAGACTGTAAACCAATGGTTCTTAACCTGGGCTCGATCGAACCCCAGGTGTTAGGTGAGTCAGTTTGCAGGGGTTCAGCGGAGGCCAAGACACACACCCGACTCATATGATTCGTGATGACACGCCACGCTTGAGAAGGTTTCGGTGAACGGGCATATGAAACAGATGGGGTTCAGCACTGCTGTAGACGAATGTTCCTTATAATGTTCGTTGGTCCATGTGCAAAGTACAAAAAAAATCGTGCACAAAGTTGCTAAGCATCCATTTTTTGTGTGCAATATTTTACAATATTTGCTGCGCGGTAATTCTAAACTGCTGCGCTGCGTCGTTCAGTAAAATGTGCCAGCCGGCAGAAGTGTGTCAGTAACATTCGATGGAGCCAGTAGATAAGAAATCTAAATGTAAAGGTTTATCACTTTTGCCTTGAGCCCGTAAATGTTCTACCACGAAAAGTTCAGCTGGTAACTCCGCCTCCGTTTGACTTCCTAACATGTCACCTCTAAATATCTTCTCCAATAGTCCACCTGTGTCGCGGAAAAAAGGGGGGGGGGAAAGGGGGTGGGGTGCGATAGGTCAAATTGCGTCAGATGAGACCTAGAATTGTCTTGTCACGTTCGCCAGTACCGTGATGTTTACATGGGGTTGTGGTGGTGGTGACGATACACGACAGCTCTTCTACTTACAGACATACTTAACTCAGCAGTTCTCAAAATGTGCTCCCCAGTCATACCTCAGCCCTTCCCTCCCACAAGGATTTCCCCTGTAGATAAAACTCCTGTGCAGCCCACAAGTTCTTCTGTGACGACGCATCTTATCCCGAAAAGATTAGAGAAAGTTTGCTATAACATTAAAACACATCTAGAAATAGTATTAAATTAAATGACTTTGTCACTTGAAAAAATCCCAGTTTTAAATTAATTTTTAAACAGAGTTTTAAGGGTGCAACAGCATAACTTAATAAAACAGCATAACTTAATAAAACAGCAAAACTTAATAAAACATCATAACTTAATAAAACAGTACAACTTAATAAAACAGCATAACTTAATAAAACAGCAAAACTTAATAAAACACTCTTAAAAATGTATGTAATTTTGAAAAGAAATTTGATAATAAAAAATTTCATTTAATCATGTGCAACCAACCGCCCAGTTTTACCATGAATTAAAACGGCTCTCTGTAATGTTTATTAAAAGACCTCTACCAATGAGGCTATATGGGCAGCGAAATTTATTTTTAGGAGTGAGGAGAGTGACATGAATTGAACACTTGAACTTTAAAAAAATAATATATATTCTACCCACCCCAATAATAAAAATCCCATTTCGATCGCTTTCAAGGGGGTACCTTTAGAATACCAAATATTTAGAACCGCTGCAGGAGTACGGTTGAGACGACACGCGGCATTGTTCCTTTGTTTGAGAATAGGTGCATTCCTGGGGTCAAGCCATGTCGTGACCTGAGGCACGTCGTGAGGTGTCTACTACACCACCTTCTTTCTACTGCCCTTAAACTTTCCCTACCACTGTCCTCAACCCGTCCCCTCTGACGCCGCCACCCACCCTAACCGACCGCAGCACTCCCTCCCCAACCGACACTCTTTCCCTCCGACAGCACCCTACACGTCCGGTGTATACCTCACCACCCTCTCCCCTACTATCCTTTCCCTACCGCTCTCCCAACACATGCCCTCAATCACCACCACCCCACCCTAACCGAATGTCCACCCTTTCTCTCTCCCCAGCCACCCTCATCCTCTCTCCCTCCGGCAGCACCATCCATACCACATGAACTGTCGCTTTTGTCCCAAGGCATTTCTCCACTATCTCCCCCCCCCCACATACCCCACCCCAATCCAAAACGTGACGTCAGACGTCTCAGTACATGTCAGCGATCAACCCCGGCTGACACAAGCTGATTCCAGATAACTCTTCATCTGAACGTAACCCCACCCCCCATCTCCCCGCCCGATCCAAGCCATGTAACAGGTTGTAATTTCCTCTTGTGCGCAGTTGTAGAGCGGCGTTCTATGAACGTCGATTATGGTAAGCTGGTTAAACGGTGGTCTTGTAAATAGCGTTGTGAGACATCGAGTTGGTATAAGGAGGTCAACACGGGAGTCAAGAGACAAATATATAATGTTCAAAGTACAGGAAAGGAATTATATTATAATTATATCTTATTATTATTCCTGTTCAAAACAGAAGACGCACGTGAAACTCGGTCGGTGTTGTCCGGGCAGGCATTCTTTGATCTTTGATTTAAAAAAAAATTTAAAAAAACAACAACGGTTTTTAGTATTGCGCTCTACGTTCTTGAAACGTATGGACGGACCATGGTGGCCTGTTGGGGCAAGTGAAGCAGCGTTAGACCATGGCATAAGCGGGGATTGTGTGGCATAATTCCCAGCCACCCTAAAGTAACTTCAGCTAATGACGGAGCTGGGTGGACCCAGGGACACCCCGAAGCCATCGGAACTAATATCACAGAGTTTCCAGCCCGCGACTTTCGATGCGTCAGCAGAACGCGCATGCCAGTTGACCAAATGAATTCAAAGGAATTTTCAGATTATATTTTATAATTTTGAGTGCGTTTTAACTCCAATAAAAAGTTGCTTATTTTTTAAAAGTTTGTTTATCTGTATAATTATCACTATTCATTATTTCTAAAGACTTTTTTCTGTAATAAAATTGCGCTTTTTAACACATTGCGTTTATATATTTGAAATATATGTCATGTCTGTTCGAGCTTGCACAACCAACTACTCCTGAACCATACCAGATCGGGGGTTCGAGTCTTTGCAAATATGTTAAGGAGGTCCCAAGGATGTGCAAAGGCCCCAAAAAATTCCCGAAAAGGTTTGCTGGATTTCCTGGGGGGAAAAAACAAAAACAAACAAAAACACGAAAAATACCAGTATTTTGTCAATTTCTCGCCAACCATAATATTTATCGGGTTGAAACAAGCGCCAAATGATAGCTAATAATATTTAGAACAATGTTGGTGAAGGAATTTTTGAAAAATCTCTTTTCGTTCGACTCCCGTAATTTTAGCAGCAATTTGTAGATACCAATTGTTTTGTTTACTTTCAGAATTATTGATTAGAAATGACTTTAAATGTAATCTAGAATGATTTCCCTTCAATATAAAAATAAGAAATTCTTTGTTAGAAAGTGCGTTTAAATACTCCTTCGAGTTTTATTACTTTTTTGTTTGTTTGTTCTTTCGAACGTCGGAATTTCGCTAATGATGATCGCGTCTGATTCGTTCATGTCACGGCAGAGAGCTTTGTTAGGAAGGGGCAGTAGCAAGTCAAACTATAAGAAGTCTACTCTTATGGGTCATTTAGAAGTAACAATTTTATGCTAAGAATATGCATCGAACTTTCAAAAAAAATTATTATTTTTTTCTAAATTCCATTAAAAGGGAAACAAATCTGTCTTATAAAGCCACGTTGCGACGTACAATATTCAATATGTAAATTATATACATTCTGTTTAGAAGAAATTAAAAAAATTAATGACAAAAAAATCTTATTTTAGTTTTGACTTCACTCATTTCGAATCCTCTGGAAATATACAATCCTCATCAGCATTTCAGCGCCCAGATGTCCGTTGACCTCATAAGTTAACCTGAGCTGACGTCATCTGAAAACTCCCAACTTCAAGGAGAAGATTAAAAAAGAAACATAATGTTAGATGCCAGGTTAATTTTAATCCCTCATGTTTACATATGTCAGGTTTAGATCTAACTGGAGATATATGTCAAATGAAAACATCTCTTGCCAGCTGTCAAGTATAACCAAATTCTTTATAGTTGTCAGATGGTGACCTCGTGATTTAAATGCGTAAAATGACTTTTTTTGGTACATGTAAACCCCTTCCGCCAGGCCAGAACACAAGAGTTGTGTCCTCAATATACAATGGGCCGATCGGTCAGTGAAATGTTTGCCCTTATATCGGAAATCTTACGGCGCAGTTTTCCGGCGGGCGGTTCAATAACGGTAATGAAACGGCGAGCCATGAGAAAGATACGTGCAGATAACATGGCGACCATTGCGACCTCGCGTGGTGCAGTGTGGTCAGTTCAAATTCTCGATACAGTTCGGGAAAACACAAATTTTGTGGTTTCGCTTGCCTGCCACGTTAGAAATGTATCTAAATCATGGGACTATTTTTGAAGGGGACAAGATTGCTGGAGTAGAGCCACATGAATTCGGTAACATATACACGTACAGGAATGAAGTGACATCGGAAATTTCCGATTTGTTGGCACAAATGTACACTTTGAAAGAAGATGCAGTGCCATTATGGCTGATTTCAGCAAAGTACGGCTCTAGTGCATGCATGCGGCTCTTGGACATAGTCGCCGAATAGATATAGTTGCAGCTCAAATTTAATCTTTTTTTAATGGGGGGGGGGTTTACAATAAATAATGAAAAGTAATTTGGGCGTGTATTTCTCTGTGATTAAAGTGATGCAAAGATGTAATAGTTAGGTGTCGGCAATTAAGGACGATGTTGATGATTTGCTTTTAACGATAGATATCATTTCTAGATTGTGTAACTAAAGTAAAGTTTGACTTTTCAGACCATGCTGGTCTGTTGGGTAAGCGAAGCAGAGCTTCACAAGTTTCTGTAGCCACGCCATACGAGGGTGTTGTGTGGCTAGCACAATGCCCAGCCGCCTTTACTTTACCACAACTAATGTCATGTATCCATTCGAAGCTGGGTGGACTCAGGGTCGCCGTTAGCCACGGGAGCAAGCCCCTGCCTTCACATAACATTAGAACCCGCGACTCTGGGTATGCACAGCATCCATTTTTGTGTGCAATATTTTACAAAATTTGCTTCGAGGTAATTTAACTACTGCGCGGCGTCGGTCAGACATACATGGCAAATTATGCATATTGATTATATTGAGCAATATTTCATCGGATGTCAATTTCCCCCTCGAATGCTTTCAAATGTTCTCAATGTATAGTTGATACAGAATTGTGGGTCTGCAGTCACGCTATAGGTAGAAAAAGTTACTGAATAGTGTATGAGGGTATAATTCACACTCTACTCAATTACTTCTTTTTTATTTTAAAGGTTCTCATCTTTTCAACATGAGTCCCTGTTAGAGTAAATAAAATATCTGCTAGTTTATATTAAGCAATTGTATTCCAGGTATAAGCATATTGCCAGTCTGGTTCATGCTTTTCTAGATTCTTACCAGATTGTTTCACAGCTCATCGAATATGTTCTGTTAAATACGCCAAAAGCCAATGCTCACTACATGATAGATAATACTTTTTAAAAAAGCTGGGGCAGTGAGATGCTGGGGCAGTGAGATGCTGGGGCAGTGAGATGCTGGGGCAGTGAGATGCTGGGGAAGCGAGATGCTGGGGAAGTGAGATGCTGGGGCAGTGAGATGCTGGGGCAGTGAGATGCTGGGGGAAGTGAGATGCTGGGGCAGTGAGATGCTGGGGCAGTGAGATGCTGGGGCAGTGAGATACTGGGACAGTGAGATGGCGGGACAGTGAGATGCTGGGACAGTGAGATGCTGTGATAGTTAGATGCTGGGACAGTGAGATGCTGGGGTAGTGAGATGCTGTTACGGTAACAACATTTAAAACTCTATTGCAGGGATCTCCAAACTACGGCCCGCGGGCTAGATGCGGCCCGCGAGGCGCTCTCATCCGGCCCCTGGAGACCTTTTAATATCCAAGAAAAGATACTATTTTTACCTGTAGTTTAACACAAAACTGTTTGCAGTCGGCCCCCAAACTGCTGTTTCACAGTTAATGCGGCCCTCTGGCAGAAAAGTTTGGAGACCCCCTGCTCTATTGGGGTAGCTGTATCATCCAGGATCCAGTGGGGGGGGGAGTTTGGCGACGGGGCGGTCCGTCACTGGCACCTTCCCTTTTGAAATAGAGGAATGGAATTGTGAAGCCGACTTCGATTTTTTTACATGGAAAGGGAGGAGAGAGTTATCGTCTCACACGGGAGGGGGGAAGTGGGGAGTAGGGAGTGACCACTTACCATCCATTGGTGAATCCATATCACATGGCCCTTTAATGTAAACCCAATTGTCTATTTATTGTATTGTACAATGTCTAGTTGTTCAATATCTAGTTGTTCAATATATAGTTGTTCAATGTCTAGTTGTTCAATGTTCAACTGTCCAATGTCCAGTTGTTTAATGTCCAGTTGTTCATTGTCTATATATATTACTATGGATACAGCATCAATCCACCCCTCCTCCCACATTAATTTAAAACACGAGAAGGAAGAAATAAAATGAACAGGAAGTAAAAAAAACCCTAATATTTTGGAATGTCGGACGTGGGTTAACAAGTGATTTACTCAATAAACTAAAAAAACAGATTAAAAGACACAAGCGATTTGTGTAAATAAAACAATATATTATAGCCTTGAAAATAGACGATGTACTGAGGTAAACGATTTCGGCAAATGCCTTTTTTTATTGTTGCTAATAAACAAGAATGTATTTTACATTAACTTTTCATGATAAATTATTTACTTTTCCACTTTAAAAAAAAATTGTTAAAAAAAGCGGTGAAAAGAAATGGACACTTGTCCTGTTTGTGTTTACCATGCCTCATAACGCCAAACGTAGGACGATTTTTTTTCAAAAAAGGGTTATGGTGAATATTTGTTGAGGGGGGGGGGTGGAGGCTAGGAAGGACTCTGTGAAACATGACCTGTTGATGTATTACGTTATTTTCTAGCGTCAGACTTATCTGGGGGTTATTTTCGGGCAAACCCGATCTTCGCCTGACCTGTTTTGTGGAGTACATTGCCATTGTCACTTACTACGATCTACATATGAGAACCCTTTTCTATTTAGTTATTATCATAATAATTGATGTTTTTTATCTGTTATCATTTGAATTAATTATTATATCAATTATTCAGTGCAGATACGAATTAACAGATTTCATGAGAAACCGAGTTATTATTTTTTTGTTTATTTTTTGCTGACAAAATAATCAAATCGATCACAGTGGGTAATAATGATGGCATTGCTTGTCGATTACTAGGGATACAATTCGCAGGGGGCAGTGAATACATTGCGTGTCGGTATCAAGGCAATCTATTAAATTGCATAATAAATTACATGGCATATTGGTTACGTGCATGACATATTCATATTGATAACACTTCGATTAACGCTATACTATTGCCGTTGCTGAATAGAAAATTATTTGTATTACAATCTTCGTCATTAATTGCACCGTTTGAATATGGTTGTTTTTTTTCCATTCATCCTAATAATACATTAATACATAAGTTATTACAGCGCCACATCCACAGAGAAAACGTCTTGTTTAAAACTAGTTCAGATCTGATGTTTTTTGTTTTTTAAAATTTAGTTTTGAACACTGAAAACCGTCCAATCGAATTCAACTCCGACGTGCTTTTCCCCCTCATGTGCTGATCTTAAGTTAAAACAACAACAATTCAAATAATTAAAAGACAGGACCCGAAGCAACCCCGCTTTCAGGTAGATTAGCCTATAAGTTGAAGACGTGGGTAGGCACTGGCGGATTGATTTGAACGAGTTTCGTAACAACGGTTGCTCGAGAGGTTTTGAGGGACCCCCCGTGTCAGTTTCACGTTTAATTTAGTGTACCGAAAAAAATGTCTACTCGCCCGGGGCGACAGATAATGCTTGGAGCGTGGGCGGTGGGTGGTGGTTATTGATGGCAACATCCTTACTTTACAACCAACAGTCAGCTCAGCTTAGTTTACACAAATTTTATTGAGAGTTTTATTGTTATTTTTATCAGTATTAGTGTTATCATATTTTTAAGGTAAAAAAACCCCAAAAACTTCACTTCCATTTTTTCTAATAATCAATTTTTTTAAAGCCACTCGGCTTAGGGGCCGTCCATAAAGTACGTCGCGTCCAAGAGGCGGGGAGGGGGTGAAAGAAAGTGTGACAGTTTGTGACAGGGGGAGGGGGGGTCCGGCCATGTGTGACGTCACGGAAATTTTATTTTAAATTTTAATTATTTTGTTAATTAAAAAAATTTTTTTTTGATCGAAAGTGTGACGTACTTTAGCGTGTCCGAGATTTGTGACAAGGGGGGGGGGAGTTAAAAATGGTCAAAAATAGCGTGACGTACTTTATGGACGGTCTCTTAGTGAATATTTATAGAGCAATAAGTGAGCCATGAACCTATAAATCACGTTTCGGTAAATAGAAAGCAGGTGTCAAGGTGATGTCCTATAGAAAGGAAGCGTTTAGGTGATGTTCTTTTGGAAAGTAAGTATTAAGGTGATGTCCTATATAAAACAAGTGTTAAGGTGATGCCCTATATAAAACAAGTGTTAAGGTGATGCCCTATATAAAATAAAACACGTGTTAAGGTGATTTCCTAAAGAAAGCAAGTGTTAAGGTGATGCCCTATATAAAATAAAACACGCGTTAAGGTGATTTCCTATAGAAAGGTAAATGTATAACATAAAAAGGGTATTAGTTAGCCTGACAGGACGTAACACAACAGCGAACTTTTCGGCAAAAAGCCTTCCTCAACGGACAAATAGTACACAAATAAATCGAATATAACCAAAGAATAAAAACACTTAGCTGCGGTGAAATCCAAGTAGTCCAGTACCCCCATTACTTTAATTCCTATAGAAAGCAAGTGTTAACGTGATGCCCTATATAAAATAAAACACGTGTTAAGGTGATTTCCTATAGAAAGCAAGTGTTAAGGGGATGCCCTATATAAAATAAAGCACGTGTCAGAGTGATGTCCTATATAAAACAAGTGTTAAGGTGATGCCCTATAGAAAGCATGTGTTAGTTGATGTCCTATAGAAACCAGGTGTTAATCTTGGCTGAATTTATCCAGGAATGTACCAACCCTCTTCCGACTTCTTCCGATGATTACCAGCCCCCCCTCCCCCAATAACCAACTATCAAGTTCTTACAAAACGCACGGATTACCCAGAACTCACGTAGACTACATTGCTATAACACCTACTTCAAGCCATATAGATATTAAGTATTACGCCTTGCAGTTATGCTTGCTGCCGCAGTCTTTGCAGCCTTCCAGAAATGTGATTCATGACATCAGCTGGTGTTAAATAAAACAAACCCGTAAAAACAAAGTTGTTGACTATAAATCCCTTATATATGAGACATAACTAACAGTATTGATTATTTTCAAACGTGACAAACATTTACAGACTGAATCTGTCTTAACTCAACTTTGCTTCACAACCCTGGGGGTGGGGGGTGGGGGGAGATGGGAAAAGTCTGGTCACCGATCGCTTGACCGAGCTCAGCGTGACACGTAAAATGTAAACAAAAGCACGCCGGTGCTTCGATGGGTCGCGTCAAAGGGTCAACTTAAACTCTCACGTGGGAAAAAAAACAATAACAAACAGTGAATTTGAATTACATACGTTATATAGGATAAACTAAAAATGCATTAATTTAATTACGGTACGTTCGATCGATCTGAAATTTTGATACGTTTATATTTATCGGCCGAAGTATTTTATTTTTTCACTTCCAGTACATTTATAATTATAAGTCGATTAATCGTTTAAAAATTTAATCGTTAAAATTTTTAACGATTAATCGATAAATTAATCGTTAATTTCCGTAGCCCTACTTATAACGTTTAACTTGATAAATACGAAGTATAAAGGCCACCGTGGGCAGAAGTTGCTTTTGGGAGGGGGGGTCAACTCATGGAAGCACTTTTGTTTAAGTTTCTGATCAAGGTTATGTGCTATGAAAATATTCCTAAAATTCAAGCACCAGTTTCCAATCTTAAGAACATATCGGCACCAGTAGATACACTTAAAGTCTGAACTCATAAATCCAAATCTTTATCTCTTTCATCCTGACAAAAGCCCTTTCAGACTTTCATTTTATGCTTTTCAAATTTTAAGTAGCGAGTATTTACAATTTACTTGTCCATCAAAAAATCTATTACTTAAATTTTATGACACATTGCCGATTTCAACTTTTAGTCCTGACACGTTAAAGTAACACTATCACTATCATTGACATTGTTTTTAAACAAGTCAAACAAAAAATAAATAAATAAAAACATTAAATTTCGTTTCGTAACCAAGCTCAAGCAGCGTTAAAAAAAAGTAGTCCCAGTTGTGGTGCAATCACAATTTGACCTATTTTCATCGATACCTTCGCTTTTTGTTTCCTCCTGACTTTCTTATTCTTCTCTGGTTGAACGATCAACTAGTCAATCTCTATAAATGTGACATGCTTATCATCTAAAGTAATTTAGCTTATTTTCTGCACTTCCAGTGCCAATATTTTACATCTGTTATAACAAATGAATAATAAATTATTTTACAAAAATATATTTATTTCATGCGAAAATATCCTATCGATATTAATACAATTAAAATATAAATATTTTAAGAGAACAAGAAGCTTTGTTACAGTTACAGGCCTAACTAATCTATAATATCTTATTGTTTATATCTAAGACCTATCTATATTTTAAAAAAATTTAGTGTAGAAAGGTCTAGTTATTCATGATCCTTATGAATATGAGATCATGTTGTGAATAGTCATGCTTTGAGTTTGAGGCATGATGAGGTATTATGGGGATTGAGGGTTCCACGCATTACCCAGCCGCCTTTATTTCCCTAACTAATGTTAGGTACCCATTCGGAGCTGGGTGGACTCAGGGACGCCCTAGGCCCAGGGAACAAATCCTTGCCTTCACAAGGATTCAAACCCGTGACCATCGGTACGCCAGCCGAGCATGCCACTCGACCACCATGCCACCTTCGAAAAAAACAACTCATTTATAAGGCGAAGAAAATAAACATCACGCATTTATCGCAAATATTATTAGGCAAGGTAACCGTCTTTAATGCATCGTAAATCATGCTTGTCCTTATTTCACGTAGGAATGTAAGTTCTTACTCTTGAAATCATCACTATAAGAATTAGTTTTTGTTTTTAGTGTTAGCATTAACAACATTGGTACTGTAATTTTCTCTTAATAATTTTAATTTTTGGATTTATTTTATTAAAATAGGGAATAATTTAATCGTAAAAAGATCAATGCCACATATTTTATATAAAAATATGGAGACGGTGTGCATTTATTTATTCTAGCATATTAACACTTTTTACTATCCCCCAACATATCATCGACGAAAATAAAATTAAATGTAACAACAAAATAGTTTAACCCAGTTACTAGAAATTTCATCATCTAAAATACGTTTACATTCAAACGTGGAACATTCTGAACGTACTGCATGGTCACGTGTTATTTTCCACCAATCAATTCGCTTTAAAGTATCAACATTGCACATTCACATGTCCCCGAAATCAGTGGATTGTCTATTGGAGAATCTACTATTAGTTATTCTTTTTGTTTGTTTCTTCATATGTCATAAGTTGAAAGGGTTTATACTTTATGATTATATCAGCGCGAAAATATAACATTTTGAGGAGGTAATATATATAAATTGGAACATTTTTAAAAAGTATAGTTTTTAGTTGCGCATTTTTGAATTAAAGTAAGCAATACTTAATAATTTATCTTTACCATTTTGCTTATTTAGATAATTCCTATTCATTTTATGCTCTCAATTGAAAGTAAAAATTCGGTTTTAAATGATAACCCAAATAAAATGTACTGTCTCCTATAGAAATACTGAAAATGATTTGAATTAGACATGTTACCACTAAATGACTAAACTATTTATCAATTCAGTTTCAGTTTAATGTTACCTAATAAACTTAATTAATTCTGACACTTTGGTTACTTGTAAAACTAAGTTTATTTTCTTCTTCTTAAAAATTATTTCTCTTCTTAATTTGCTAGATTTAGAGCCTACGGTTAAAAATGAAGTACTTGAAAGAAGTAAAATTTAAATGTTGGTTTCAATTTTGTTTTTAAAATTAGATCATGTAAATAAATTGGTCCTATATTTAGGTTTCCTTATAAGGTAAAATATTGGGAATTCCCTGCGTCATCAATCACGTGGCTAGAAACTAAACAAAAGTTGAAAATTTTAAAACAATAAATTATTTTAAGTTTATTCATACATAAAAATATTATTATTTATGTCATCTTATTAATATTACCATAATGTAATACATTTTGAAAGATCCATTAGTTAAAAAATGTATTAGTAGGCTTTTTATGTTAAAACTATTTTTCAACACAGGCGCATTGATACATCTAAACGTATCCTGTAGGAGTTATTCCGTTCTACCGTGTCACTCCAAGATTTTATAATGGCGTCGTCGGTTGATTCTCTTCTTGTGCTGTTTTAAAACTCGGAGGGGTTGGTTCAGAGAACCCTTCCTAGGTTTAAAACACGATCCCAACAACTACTGTGTTGTCAAGATTGATTTCAACCAAAATTTCAAAGCGATTGTTCATCCCTGTGGGTTTTGGTAACCCAATGTGAATCGCTACACCAGAAAATTTGACTAACTGAACTACAACTGCAAGTGTTGTGAACTGGTGAGTCATTGGTTGAGTACCTTTGATGTGACCGCCACCCAACACTCTCGGGACTACTGTATATTTCATCATTTGGTGAAATGAATGAGCTTATGATGTTATAAGGAAGAAGTGTTAATTTACAATACGAAATCAATAGACATGAGGATTAGCTGACACTTGGACTACTACCGACAGTGATTTCGTCATTAAATGACCAGTTGGTGAAATGCTATTGGCAAGTATTGGCGGCATAGGAATCGGAACTGCGTCTTTGTTTATAAACTAAACTGTTTCACAGTTCTGTGACATCTCTATGGACAAGGTGTTATTCCAGGCTTCTTCTTAAGGAGTTACTATTTGTTTTGTTATGAATAACTTAAATGTTGGCCTACTAGTATTTTTGTCGTTCATAAACATTTATTGACAATTAGTCAATTAGCTAGGCCTCACTACTTCACTCATGCTATGGCTATTCTAAATTCACTTTGAAGTTTATGTTTGATGTTTTACAAATGCATTTAATTTGCAATCATTAGTAAAAGTGACTTCTACGTCCAGCAACTAAATGCTGATTGGATTTGGATTATCAACTGTGATATGCTGACTTTCTGTTAAGACTTTGATTGCACAATACCTTGGTAATCAACCAAAATGGCACAAGTCAGATGCAATACTAATTATACTGATACATGTGTTGTTTGTAACAAAAACATTTCATACATTAACAGTATTAATAAATTTTCTGCTGAATGTGCTACGATGAGAAACACTTCAAGCATTTGATTTCGATTTATGATATAAACTTATCACAACAATGGCAGTAATACCTCCACCTTTACCCCTTTTGAGTCAAGTGTTCACGTTTGACACTTTGGCTTGAAAAAATTAGAAAAGACTACAGGCAGCATTCATCATTAACTCGGAATATCTTTGGTGCTATTTTGTTATAAATAATTTTTTATATATTGTCTTCAATATTTTAATGTAAAAAGTGTATCTGTGATTCAAGATTCCGGACCAGTGTATTTAACTTCCAGTGGTGTGATTACCTGTCAACTTTCCCCCCCTATCATTCCTAGTTGGTTCTATGAACCGGCAGCGCTCAAGGCCACGACTGCAAATTAGTCATGGGCCCAAAAAGAAAGTGGAATATGAACACCCACCAGACTTAGGTAATTTATCACCAGATTTACAACCTTGTTCGCCTCCAACATTTTGCACTCCTGAAGACGGAGCAGTGCAAGAGCAATTTCTTGTGATAGGAAAGTATGTCATTCATCAGTCGAATCCATCAGTTGAATGTTGTACTGCCGTTGATAAAACCACAGGACAGGAGTTTATATGCAAGGTAAGGCAATACTATAAATACTAAAATACTAATAGGGACCAACCGGGTAGACATTTTCTACCGGGTACCAAATCCGAAGAGTTAGATGTAAAATTGTAATATTTGCCAGATCCGGGTACGATTCCGAGTACTAGGGTTTTAAAACAAAAATCGAATATCATCCGAATTAATTTCAGTTTTGAAAACGATTAGCGGTTGCTTTATTTCCCAAAACCTTAACAGCCTTGTATTTAGCTTTCACGTTTTCTACCAATACAATTTAATTTCAGGCATTCAATGTGGTTTATTAAATTAATATAGACTGTATTTTTTATTGTTTACTTTACCACCGTCTACACTCTTCATGCAATGATTTTGAATGATATTATGGTCAGAAGAATGGATTATTAATTTATTAATATTTATATCAATAAATTTATTATATATTATTTGTAAATTTGGTTTCTCTTGTGTTAAGTACTTACTTTGTAACTGTTAGACGCTGCTAATTTAAGTCAGGTTAATATATTTACTTTAATTTGAATTTATTATTTTATTGGATAGTTGTTTTTTGTTTTGTTTATATTTTTAAATATGGCGGCGTGGCGCTAGTTGCTAAAAATAAAAGTAAACACGAAATTGGCTTAGAAAATTAGTTAATTAACTTTATATCTTTATAACTTCAAATTATTAATTTATATAATTATTTTAAATTTGTTATATTTTTAACAATTTGTAGGTATACTAATCTTGATATTTATCGAATTCCAAAATTGTATTTTTAAGGTATTTTTAGATATTTGGGATTTGGTTTGTTTGCTTGGGCACTATTTGACGAAGCGAATAGTTCCGAAAAACCCAATGCCAATATCCGCCCAGGGCGAATGTCCAGAGCTGTTTCCGGTTGGTCCCTAAATACTAAGACTAATATTTTATTTTTTATAAGACAATATTTTTTATATTATCTATTTCTGATACTGGGCTATCACCCCCATACTTTGTTGCAGGCTTGCGCCAGACTTAGATGTGTTTCTTAATAAATGAATATAGAAGGCTTAAAAAAGCTTAATTATTAATTATAATTTCTAATTCTGATTTAATTGTATTCTAAATAAATCATACTTATTTATTAAGTATTGTTATTAATTCATAGCAATATTTTTGAAAAAAAAAGTAAGTCAAATCTAAAACTAGTAAAGTAAATTTAGTAAAGCTTGTAAAGTCAGAACAGAAAAGCAGTCAGTTTTGTATTTTAAAATAGGCTGTAATTCTATTTATGGATTTGTTTTACTAAAATTCTGGGATACGAAAATTGTAAGGATTAAAAACCTGCTTCGACCTGTTAACAAGTTGACCTTTTAACTAGTACAGACGTAATTAAAACAATGGACAATATCAATAGAAATTCGAAAATATTCTTTTGCGCGCCATCACTGATAATATTAGTAATATTAGTACACCAGTACAGTGTACAGGAATGCTGACACCGAAATGATTTAAATTTAACAATTTAACCTATAATAATAATTATAAATATTTGCCATTGCAACATGAATGGTTAACTTAAATAATGTAAAATCGATAGTGATAATCATAAATCGTGGTTGGAAGTTGGAAACAGTTTTAGTTAAATGTGAAATTTGTGTATATATATTATATAAGGTAGGTACTGTTCAGAAATTAATTTATATCAGTCACATGATCTCCTTAACGGCGTCTGTGTAATGGAGTGTGAGTGTATGACTATGACACACATAAACAAATCTTACGTAATGTTACGTTTTTTTTGTTTGTTAAATAGCATAATCGGGTATTCACGGTATGGTTTGATTTAAAACAATTGCATTATTGATTCGAGACATACCTAATACGTTAAAATAACGCAGATTAGTAAGGAAGGTTTATGGGTATTGACTAAAAATGTCGGGGCGGTTTCATCATGCAATAAAACTAGCGCTCGGTCACGGTCATGAATGAAACACTCCGGTTGGCTGACCTGCTGAGTCCGTTAGGTTTACGGTCTCAGCTTGCTACGTGATAAAACCCATGTGTCGGGGTCATTTATGGCGAGTGGACTTACTTAGGGGATTGTTGGTTGCATCGCGCGGTCTCTTTGTTATCAGATGTTGACCACACTGACATTCACTTGTCAGCCCGCTACTGGCTGGTGTGTTTTTTTTTGTTTTTGGGGGGGGGTCAAGAATAGTGCACGTGATCATAGAAATTTGATATTCAGAAAAATGTCGCAGTTTTTATAAAATGAAGACCTCATGGTTACACTGTATTAATAATTTTTTAAAAATATTTTATATATAGGATTAAGTAATACATGTATGTCTATTGATGGAATTTAAATTAAAAAGCCAAAAGCATTACCAAATTATCATTCTTGAGCCATTCCAAATGATGTCAATTTATTTACATTAGTAAAAATTTGACCCCCAGCCGCAATCAATCTTGCTAACGGCAACGGTTAATTAAAAAAACAACACTATAAAATTGTCAAAAATTATTCACACACCACACTACCACACTCAATTTATTGTTGGTTGCTGGTTGGCACAGGCGGGACAGCACGAATACAAATATTTATTAAAAAGAAACTTAAATTCCGTAATATCTGTTTAAAATGACCTATGCCTTTACTTACGTACAAGTTTAATTTAAGATAGTAAAAAAATATGCTCTGATTTAATTTATCTAGAACTAGTCTAAAAAAGTTGGAACCAACTACTGTTGAAAGAATCTAAAATCACAATTTTTAATAAGTCTTCTATGATCTTTTAACTTTTTGTCTTCCTTTAGGTTCTACCACTGTGTAAATATAGACAAAGCCTTGCTCCTTATTTTGCCACGGATGGTCACCCAAACATTGTCAGCATCTGGGAGATAATCCTTGGTCAGACATCAGCTTACGTCTTTTTTGAAAGAGGTTATGGGGATCTTCACTCATACGTGCGGGAGAAGAAGAAAATTAAGCAGGCTGAAGCCCGTGAACTTGCACGTCAAGTTGTTGCCGCGGTGCATCACTGCCACGAGAATGGAGTTATTTTACGAGATCTCAAATTGAGAAAGTTTGTCTTTAAAGATGCAGAGAGGTAGGTGAAGCTGCACATTTCTATATGCTGTCATTAGTAGTTACTTTAATGATAATATAATAATATGAGAACTTATTATCATGTTGCCTCAGCCAGTGATTGCGCTCAGCGGGCTTAACATAAAAGTTTTAAAAAAAATACATTAAGTACAAATCATTCATGATTTTACAAAATACTAAATACATAATAACATCTGATACATTTTATTACTTGAAATAAAATCTGTCTTTGGATTTTTATGTCTGTTTGGATTATTAATTTATTTTTATGTGTGGTATGCATCTGTGTTAAGGTGGGCTCAGGCTGGCTGGCATTAAACATTTATCTACCATTGGGATGTTTTCAATGGAGATTGTAAGCAAAACAACCCAATTTTAAAGATAACCAGCATTGTAGTTGAAGCTATATTTGCTCATTAGCTTTCTTTTTATTATTATCATGTTAACTTTGTGCTTGAAATGTTGCCATGTGTCAATAAAACAAACTGTTCATGATTATTTCATGTTCTCCCACAGAACTGAACTTCGCCTTGATGGTCTTGATGACGCCATCACCCTAGAGGATGATGAAGCATCTGACACCCTAACAGACAAACATGGCTGCCCTGCTTATGTTAGTCCTGAGATTCTGCTAGCCCGACACGGGTACTCCGGTAAATGTGCTGACCTCTGGAGCTTAGGTGTCATGATATACACCATGCTTGTTGGCCGCTACCCATTTCACGATCGGGAACCAATAGCGCTCTTTGGAAAAATTCGTCGCGGAGCCTACAAGATTCCTGATACGGTTCCAGCTCGTGCTAAGTGCCTGGTACGTAACCTTCTCCGCCGGGAACCCAGTGAACGCCTGAGTGCTGCAGAGGCATTGGATCATCCATGGTTCACCCGCCCACTAATGGTGGAGCCTCCAAATCGGCCTGTTCTGTTCCAGAAAGGTGTGGACCAGACAGTTCCAGACTACGATTACCCAATGGAAGAGATTTCCTTGGATTCCTCTTTGCCTAACTAGCTGTCCAGTATTTTCTTGTCTTTGTCCACAAATGACCCAATATTTCAATGTTAGTTACGTTTTTCTCATCACCTCCTTTAGAGTTGTCAGGCACCCCAAATCATATTGTTGTATTTGTACTTACAGTTTTCCAAAAAAGTGGTTGGTGAGACTTGTATCCATGATCCAAAAATGTATTTTTTACTTTGATCTTTCAGGGGGTGTGGGGAGAGTTAGAGCTGTATGCCAGTGATACATGTATGTCCTGGTAATATTCAGTTAGGTCTCTATCATCTAACGTTGCCCTTTTTGAAGGCTTTTTTCCCCCTCGCTTAACCTTTTCAAATTTTGTTTAATCAGGTACACTTCACTTAAGACATTGAATATGGTTGACTTTGACTGAACCTTTCAGGTTGCTACTTCCACTAGTGATATATAAATAGAAGTGGTGTTTTTTTTTACTTCTTATTTATTACTTTTATGGTTTAAATATTTTTTTTTGTAAGCAGAATAACATCACAGTACCAGGAGATTTATCATTATTTTATGTATTCATTTGTTCAGAATATAATCAATTCATACTTAACTAATATCTTGGCATGTGAAAAAGAAATTATTATCGGAGAGTTAAAAAATATTATTTTGTATTTTTTCTTCTTCCCCACATCTCAAAAACTGGTTTCAATATAAAATAAATTGTCAATAGATTATTTTGAATATCAGTTTATTCATAAGAAAACATTATTTGAATGTGCCTAACCTCAGATTCTTAAACATTGAATTACAAAGAAAATATTCACTTAAATTGTGCAAGTCATGGGTTTATATAGATACTTGTGTAATTTGTAATCATGCATATTTAGACATATGTTCTGATATATTTTATTGTCTTTTAATTGATAGATAAACCTATTCTATAATGTTGATAAAAAAATAATAATATAAAATTATTTTGAATAATGGAACAACAATATTAAAAAAAAATGGCATGTATTTATTCTAAGTACTCTCCCTAAAGGTATCCATGTGATGAATAACTGGCCACCATTGAGTAAATGAATGATTCAATTTCTATTCATCTAAATGAAACTTTAAGAAAGGCTTCAGATAACAAAAGATAAGTTTATGCCAAATTTATTGATATTCCACATGAATATACTATTAAGATCGCAGGTTCCCAACATTTTTCAAGTGGTGACCCCTTTTTATAAAAGCCAGTTGCCCTGTGAACCCTATACAATTAAAAGGGGCATTTTTAATGTAATTAAAACAGAAACCCTTTCGGAGTTGCAACCCATTGTTTGGGAACCTGTAACTTAGATAATTAGTTTTAGTTGGCATTTGTAACTTTGACTCTCTACTCGGGCACTTTTCTCAACCCTGACTGTTTGCGAGGACTTGCTGCTGCTAATAAAGTCATGTACATATTTAAATGCTTCCTACTCCCCCACAGCAATGAACAAAAAAAACTGTAAAGTGCAGAAAGTCATTGAAAGATGGAATGATGTTGACTGAGTGTTAATTTTAAATGACCTGATATGGGAACAAACCATCAATCAAGGCCAGCGTTTGAGACTTTTTCAGTCAGTGGTGAAGGAGATACTCCCAACTCTCCTTAAGCAGCTAATTCAGTTGAATTATAGCAACTATAAGCATTGCAATTTTCCTCTAGGAAATTCTAAAAAAACAACAACAAAGAACACATTGACTAAACACTGGTGAGCACTCATGATTAAGTCCATAGGTGTATTGTACAAGAGTAAGATGGTCTAGTGCAAGCACCTGTCCACTTAATGTTTCAATCTGATTGATGTGGCACCATGCTAATTGCATTAAGTGCATGCAGCACTACTAAAGCCATGTGATCACCCAGTTTTTGCATTTATTGAAGCTCTTAACCGAAAGGGTTCAATGTTATTTATTTTGTCAATGTGTCTAACAGAAGTTTAACAACAGCAAATAAATAAATGTTGATGAAGGTGATCTGGTCTTTATAAGAGGCAAGGATATTTCTGGTAACCTAAGGTATTAAATTAGCAAAAGGTAACCCAGAATTTTAAGTCTTGTTGGATGTCAATGAATACATAGAGACTTATTGTGAGTAAGATTTTTCTTTTTTTTATCAGCAGTGCCATATACTTGAAGTCTCTTATTTAATGAAAATGACATTGCACTTGAATGCAAAAAATAGCAATAAAATTGTTTGATAAAAATTCTCCTGAATTATGAAGTGTTGATATTTCTTAGCGAAGAAGAATGTTTTGGAAAAAGAAAGTGATAGTTTCAGTTATAAGATGGACCTGAAAAATGCTGTTTTCAATCACGCAATGAAGCCCTTGTGCTTAACTTTTGTTCACAACAAGCAATGATTGTGCAAAGAGGGTGGGTTTTATTCTATGCTATCTTTCAAAAAATAAAACAAATTACATTTGTGAAAAACTTTCAGGAATTTTCTGGAAAATTGTATCTGGGTCTCCTGGCTTCCTGTAAGCAATTCTGTGCACACTATTGATATTATTGACAGCTGGATACGAGGAAGTTGTCATGGACAAAGTACGTTAAGTTGTGATCATGATTCACACTGTTTTCACCATTGAATTTCTGCAATAAGGTCATTTTGAAATTAACTTGGAGGATGTACAGGAGTGTGTCCTGTTTTAGAAATAATGGCACAGCATGCACATGTACAGTAGTAAAAAAAAACAATGTGTTAATAATCTTCGTGACATGTTTACTTCTAACCTCTACTTTTCAGCACTAAAACATCAACTGTTAATTATTATCTTTTCAGAATTTTACAAACAAAAAAAAACGTTGGTATTATAATGTATGTCAATAATTTTTAATTGATTTATTCTTTTTGTTACATTTATTTGATTACTGTGATGTTGAACGACTTTTTTTGTTGGTCTGAACTTGTTGAGAATGTCAAGATTTACACCAGGATATCATAACTGAATGCAAATTTAAAATATATAGAACCAGCATGCCAATAGTTATTATCAACTATTAAATTTGTCGTTAAATTAGATTAAGAATATTTTATTTAAAACTTTATCATCTTAAAAAAATAACATAGCAAGGAAATGTTTTGATTTTAAACCATAGTCAGGTTGCTATGTAAAACACAGTATAGTCCTTACTTGGTTTCCATTTTCTTTTTCTTGATAGCTTATGTTTCCTTCCTGTGATAACCTATTTGGCACATGGAGAATTTTTAAGAGTCATGTTTAACAAAAGATGTATTCTTAGATTCTAAGTGCATTAGAGAATCATGTGGGTCATTTTACATAATTATTTGTCAAGTTAATTTATTTATAGGATTTTAACATTTAAAGTAAATAGTAAATATGTTGTTAGTCCATTAACAGTGGGGTTTCTTGAGTGAGGGAATAATTTTTAGTGACTTCAAATTTTTAAAATTGCATTGTCTCAAAATCATTTTTAAAATAAGGCCCAAAATTCACACGAGTTCAAGGGACCTCAGTGTCTGTTATGAGCCAATTATCAAGTGATATTAGAAGTACACATGGAAATATTTCTGCAGATTCATTACACTTTATGCTAGTACAATAATGAAAGTATATATTGGGAAAATAAAAATACTTAAGACTGTGTAATAAATAAATTGTATGATACATGATTTAAAAAAAAAGAGATTTGCTGTCATTTTTGAGTAGTATATAATTAAAAGTACAATCGAAAAAGTATTTTTTTGTTTTGTTTTATAATTATTATTATTTTTTTGAGCTTAAAAATCTAAAAAAAAATTTGTTTTCTTAAATTTGTTGTACATTTAACCATGCATTATGAAATTAAATCTTGGTATTGTTACCTGAAAGTGGTCTTTCCCATCTTTGAGCAGCTGTCATTTCCTTAGGTTGAGAACATTTTTAAAGCCCTTTAAAAGATTTTTGATTATTATATTTTAAGTTAACAAATATATATTTTTTTCTTTTTTTGCATTCTAATTAATGGCTGTTTAAAAATAAATGAGATTTATATTAATCTTAATATCTGCCACAAATGTGGATCCAAGCTTGACTTTAAAGGACTTTCACTTGTCATCTTCATTTAGTAAAAGCAGCCACCCATTTTTACTTTTTCACAGCTTATAAAAACGCAAAAATATTCGAAGACCCCATTTTAATTAAATGCATTTTTGGTAAACAAAGAACCCAATATTCATGAATTTAAAAAAACAAAAAAGAATTCTATTTTAAGAACTGTTAAATCTAGAATTTTTAATCTCATCTCATTGTAGAGTCTTAGAATAAAATATTCCATTTTATAAAAATTAAAATCCTACTGTATTAAAAAGTCAACGGAAGGTCCAGAGCTTTACTGTAAAATCAACACTTGACATTTTTGAAGAAAAATGAAACAAATTATGCCATTGCCATATAATATTTTATCACGTCACCATTTGTACTGTTATTATCTTCACGAGAAATTCTGTCTGGCCGTATATTTTTACATTAATTTAATTCAACTATTTATTTTCTCATTTGTTGAATGTTACTGTCGATGTGGGTTCATTTTGTTGTTGATTGTCTCAGTTGGGCATGCTGGTGTGCCGTCAATCAATCAATAAAACATGTTAGCATAATCTTCAAGTTTTCAACCCTTTTTCATTACAAATGTGGTTTTGTTGTCTGCCTAAAATATTATGTGGTTTAATTTCATTTACTTTTGGTGATCTTTGAATTTGGATCAGGATCTCAAAGACAAACACTTCTTGCAAGGCAGGTCAAAAGAAAATATCCGCAGCCCTAGTTTTAAGTACATTGTACTTACAAAATGTTCGGATTTTTTTCTACTACTTGGACACGTTCATTTTTAGCATCAGTAGAAATGTATATTCTAACAATTACAGCAAATTACATTTTTAAAAAAAACAAGGTATATCTAAAAGGAAAACAAAAATCAGTTTAGAGTCTGAAATATATACAAAATAATGTATTAATTGATTTACTTGGGCTTTAAAAAATCAAATTTTCCTGTGTCTTCCTCTGCAAAAATTACTAACATAAAAACAAATTACAAATTTACCTTTCATCATATCATCCTATTATTAAAAACCTCCATTAAATTATAAAAGATCTAATATGCAGATAGAATTCAAATTAAATTTGTCAGAATTACTGTTATTTTGGAAGTGTTCAAATGTAAGAATAAAAATAAAACCAGTTTTATGAAATATCATTTCATAGAATTTCTCAAAATAACCTCAAATATATTTGTTGACTCTAACGTTATAGGAAGACAAATTGGAGCTTTGATACTTATTGAATATGACACTTAGTGATATATATTTAAATTTAAAAGAATAACTTTGAAATGCATAAGTCTGGAATGAGACTTTGATATATTTTAAAAGATAAATAGAATCCAAAGAAAAAAATTATCGAGGGTAACAGAAAAAATACTTTTTTTTAAGAGCCTTAATTAAATAAAATTGTAACAATTAGAATTGCTTCTAAAATGAATTTCTATAATAAATATTATTTATGAGCTTCCAATGTCTATTATAAATTTGTAAGTGATTTTATTATTAACTTTTTCTCTTCTTCACATTGAAAAGCTAACAGCTCCTTTTTTAAAGTGAATACCAACTGAATTGTTTTTAATGGACGTCTATTTTTTGTTAGGTTTTGTTATCAAATATGCTATGAATTTTCTTTTCTAGGCCAATCATTTTGCTTTTTAAAGTTACAAAGTTCTCCATTTCTTCATTATCTCTCTAGCTCTATCACTATCTGATAAGTCTATCTTCTACCCCAGGGGTCTCCAAACTTTTTTGCCGGAGGACCGCATTAACTGTCAAACAGTAGTTTGGGGGCAGACTACAAACAGTTTTGTGGTAAAAACAGGTAAAAATAGTATCTTTTTTGGATATTAAAAGGTCTCGAGGGGCCGGAAGAGAGTGCCTCGCGGGCCGCATGTGGCCAGCGGGCCGTAGTTTGGAGACCCCTGTTCTACCCCATAGCACAGTTCCTAGTATGATTAAAATTATTTTTGTTAAATTTTTCAGCAGCTCGGAATTCAACGTTGTAAAGTGTTATTGAGCATGAAACACTTTATTATAGATTATAGTCTAGTTATTAGCCTTTAAGTTATAATTAAAGCAAACAATCATAGTTTTTTGTTTGAATCCTCATTTCCTTGTCAAAAAGTGTAACCCCCCCCCCTTTTTTTTCCCCCCAACCGACCAAAAAGAAAAAATACAATTCATTTTTAATTTAATGGACACTCCAAATTTAAAAAAAAAGAAGTTTTTTCACTGTGTGATTGTGCGCATTTTCTTTTCTGCCTTAGTGTTTGAAAATAGTTTGTCAAGTATCACATATCTCTGCATTTGACTCATCATTTGATGGAGATGGCTAACTGGCGGCTAACTGGCGGCTAACGCTGTCCATGCCAGCCAAGCATGCTTGTTGTGCTCTTCATTAAATCTGTCTTTGTTGTCAAACTCGTTCAAAAATTGCGGATGACTGCTCCGCAGGGAGCCCGAACCCGTGAACTTGATGCCGGGGAAAATGACTGTAGTCTCCATCAACTTTATTTATGATTGTTTGTCTACACATCACACATAACAATTTCAACACGAATGCACCAACAACAAGCTTCAGTTGACCGTGGTGTGTTGGTCTCACTATAGAGATAGAGAATGCCTCGATGCCTCACCTTTTTGTTTAATCATTACTTACGAGTTCTTTACTCATAAAGTGAAGTGAATCCATTTCGCGTGATGGGAAGATAGAAATTGAACGTCAATCAAAGGGCAACAATCCCGAAAAATAATTAAATTCAAATGTGAAATCAGTCATCCCCATGTTTTTAATTACTCTAATATTTAAACTAACAAATGGGTGTGAAATAATTTTTCAGCATTGTTAACGGTAATACGTGGAGTGCAGGAAATCGGTGTTATGTTTTTGATTATATTGCATACTTTGCATAGACATAATATACAATGGAAATAAATGCTCCACGCAAAGTGTAAAAAGAGCGCAATAAAATGGCTTTGTAGATTGTGCAATTACAAACGGAAGCAGAAATATGAAACAGGTAAAGGATGAAACGACAATGCAACACCGAAAGATAAAGAGGCTGTAAGTTAATTGTTGCAGCAAGTAAGGCTAGATGTATTTTATATTGCACTTAATCTTTTTTTTATTTTTTAAAATTATTTTTATAAACAAGGGCACTTCATTTTTGTGCACATACACTTCATGAATCTTTGACCGCTTCCTGTTGACTGACAGGTAGCAGCAGATCGAAAGGACATTTCACAGTCAAGATCGTCTTCAACTTTCAGTAAGTCCTTTTGGCATACTACTGTACCACTGTGATCTCTCATACAGTTGTTCGGTAAAAGCCGTCTTCTGTCACTGTCATAAACAGCTGTAAACAGATTTCGTGAGTCACCCCGTCCCTAGTCAACGACAGGAGTAAAAACTCGTACAGTGGATCAAAAGGTGCAGGAGTTAATTTTTTTTTCAGAATGCATTTTAATTAATTTATTATCTGGGATTTCTTGGTTTAATTTTTTTAAAAATTCAAGTTCTAACATCTCTCTCACTCTTGAAACACATGCTGCTTAAATATTAACACGACAACCTTTTAATTCGTCACCTAAAGCGTCTTTACCAGCATGCCCCCAGAAAACACGAGCATTACGACAGTTTTGGCATGCATGGGTAACGCAACGAGCAAAAAACAGAAGAAGTTGAAGAGCTTCAGTAACCACCCCGGTGTCACAACCAGTTTGGTTTCCTCCGGTATCGGTTGCGTTCGCTTCAGTTTTCTGTGTAGTAGGCTCTTTATCTCTTGCATCTGTGGATTTTCTTCTTCCTGCTGTGTTGTTTGTACGTTTTCAAGAATTATTTTTTCGAGTTCTCCCCCCATTCTTTTGGTCCCTAAAAACGTCAGGGGAAAGGGGAAAAGTTGCGAGGTCCACTTTCGCTTTGAAGCCAAGAGCGCAGAACAAAGATTCAAGCATGAATAGCAGTCCTTCGACGTTGTATAGAATGGCTTATAGGAAAGGTGTGAACTGTAAACCGTTTCATTCTTTGCCCTACAAATGTCAGGCATCCAATAAAATGCAGGAATTTTTACAAACACATTTTCCGGTAACAAGGTCTCTAATTTAAAGAAATTTTGAGTTATTTACAACTTAATAAGATACACGTGACACTGGCAGAAGGCATTTTATATTTATTTATTTTAAAAGAAATTTAAACCGAAAAGAAATAACGTTCTTCTCTAGATCAGTGCTTCTCAAACTTTTTAGTATGGCGGACCGGCAGTAATTTTTTCCAATGCACCAGGGACCGGTGCACTATTTTCCCTGCACTGACACAGTTTTCTGTCCTTTTTTGATAGCTTCTTCGGGACAGGCAGTGGATGGCCCACGGACCGGCATCGGTCCGCGGACCACCACTTTGAGAAGCATTGCTCTAGATATCCTTCCCAGTACGCTGAAAGGATTGTTAATGTCAGTACGTTGTAACTGTCAGTGGCTGGACACTGTCATTATTGAAGACATGTGTACACAGGGCCGGTCTTAGCAATTGCAGAGCCCCATGCGGCTTAGTATGCGAAACGGAATGCACGGGGCCCAGTTTATGTAAAGATAAGGAACTAATAAGTATAATAAGGGAAAATTAAGATAGGTGGGGCCTATGAGCGCTCGTGGCCCATTGCGGCCGCATGGGTTGCAGTGGCCTAAGACCGGCCCTGTCTGTGTATTACAGATAATGCCAGCGATGAACTCTTTTCATTAAATAAAAATGTTTACAAAAAGCTCTAGTACTTCATCATTTAGAATTAAGACAATCCTTAAAATATACAATCAACTGCAAAACATTAGAAAAGTTATTTAAAAAAATAATTTTATTAAATAAACAAATGTATGTCATATTTGCAAGGAATGTGCTTTTTGTTTTCGTAAAAATTATTGTTTAAAAAATAGCTAATTGAGTTGTTTCCATTAAAATTAGTTTAGCTGTTCCAGAAGGCTTAAAATATGTCTTCTTCTGACTTCCAAGTCCTTGGGTTGACCGAGATTTTAAACTAAAATTAGCTAGGCAGGTGAGACGAAGACAAACAGAAGAAAACTGACTCAAAATTTCCTTCGTAGTCATAAAAGTTTCGTGCGCCAAAATTATTTTTAAAAAATGCGTAAAAAATTAAATAAATAAAAAAATCAATAAAAAAAATCAGCCACCTGCCTATCATGAATGGGAGTTATCCCAAATTTATGCTTAACATTGACACGTATGTCATAAATCTCAGCAGGGACCCCCTTCTCCCTGTCCATGGGCGTCGCTAGGAATTTTTCCAGGGAAGGGGGCAAAAAAAATCTCCACTTTTTTATTTTAACTGACAATGCCATACAGGTACAATTTTCAATTAAATTCAAGTTCAGTATAAAATAAGGGTAAAAAAAAGCCTTAGAAATTAATAAGACTTACAAATTAGTGCTGTAATAGCTAAAATACAACATTTATTAATGCATTTAATAAATTATTTAATAAATTAAAAACTTAAGTTCTCACGAGAAAATTGAATTTTGCATTGAAATAATATACGTGTAGAAACTGCAGTATTACAAAGATGGACATCAGAAATTTTTTTACAGGCTAAAAAAAATCGAAAAGTAGACCAATCGCGGGATTCCGAAATGCCGTTATTAGAAGATTTTTGGGGCGTCTGCAGCATCTGACTTATCATTTGCATTGAGGACAACAGTATACGTTCAACAGCCAGACACAACTGAAGCAACTTTTCCTAATTTGATTGTCACTGACACATTCATTTCATAAATTGGATATTGGAAGGTATGTCTGGACATACGACCTTTCAAATAAATTGAATTGTAGCGGATTCGTGATTCTTGGAAACTTAATAAAAATTATGATTTTAGAGCTGACAGTGAGGGAAAGAGAGTTTTTAGTTTTTAGATATGCATGGTTATCAGACTATTCATTGTGGCTTGTATACTCGCACATATTAATAGGTGCCTTTTGCTAATATTGCGTGTTGTTTCTGCAAAAAGTAATTCTATGAGTTCAGTGGGTATTTGTCGTTAAACCATATACAAAAATATAAAGATTTCAACGAAGATGCACGTAGTAACCTGCAAAACACATTATGGCACAAAGGCTCTCATGAAGATGCAAGCAATTTTATTTGCTTTTTTGGAAGCCAAAGCAGTTTCTATAGATGAGCAGTTGGACTCATCATTTAGAAGACAAATTCAAGAAAATCGCAACGAACTGGGTCCCATCATTTCTACAATCCTATTTTGTTGCATGCATGTTTTAGCACTTCGTGGAACAGAATCAAATTCTGGTAATTTGTATGAACTGTTAGAGTTTCGTGTTGAATCTGGAGATGAAGTTCTTGGTAATCGTTTGTCAATTGGTTCTTGTAGTGCTGAGTATGGTTCACAGACAAAACGGCCCCGACAATTGGGCTCCGACACGCAATAGGAAAAAGTTAAGTCAATTATAGTGTTTTTCCGAGAAAGTAATCAGCAAAGAAAACTTATTCTTTCTAAATGTTGCTTTGCTATGTGAAACTAGATGGTCACATAAATATAAAATCTTGCGGATTTTTACTGAAAATGTTAAAGAAATTGTTAAACAACTGGAATATTTAGAACAATCAGTAATGTAATCAGTTATACTTGAAGATATAATTCTTTTTTATGTTTGATAAATTTAAAGTGTCTTCCATGTAATAAACTTTCAGGAAATTTAGTTCAGTTTTATTATAATAGCTTTATGACATTTTTATGACATTTTTTTCCTCAAATGTAGGGGGGGGGCAAATGCCCCCTGCCCCCCCCCTTCCCTACGCCGATGTCCCTGTCAACCCATAAAGCATCAATATCCTAAGTTTGACATAACTCTAGAGTTTAAGCTCAATCTACGAAAACTGTCTTACCAAAACCTGTTTTCAACATCGAGCTGAAAGTTCATACTTCCTATGAAGCGGCAGTTCAGTCCCATATCAACATCTTACTCAATTTATTAATGCAAATTAAAAAAAAACATTCTCTATAAAATTATTTTGAAAAATATAATTATGATACATAATAAATATTGTATATCCGTTTTTAAAATATATTTTTTTCGAAATAATTAATTAAACGACATAAAACGTATTAAACATATTACAGTTTTGAAGATATTTAGAACAATTGATGTTATCGACATTTATTACTAATTCTTAAAGCATGTATAATAGCGATTCTTGTTTTTCTTGTTTGTTGCTACTATGAAAATCAATATACATAATTCCCGTCGTCTGTATGGTTGTAATGTAATGCTAATTTCTAATTTTAGAAAGCAGCGCACCAAATTACTGCACCAAAAATAACACTTCGAACGTTCCGCATAAAATTGTTCAATATGATAATAAATGAATTAAATAAAAATAAATGAAATTTCTGTATTAAGTTATTTTTTAATCTGATGTGTATTTATTTTGAAAACTTCCGTCATTTTTGACGGGTGATACCCTAGTATTAAAAATAATATCGACATTATTTTTTTACTAAGTTTGGCTTAGTGGAAACTATTTTATAAAGGAGATTGCATCGTAAACAAGTCTTCATGTATAGAGTATTGGCGGCATTAGGGGTAGTCCATAAATGAAGTCACGCGCCTAGAGAGGTCACACATTTATGACGACGCGTGACGAGGGGGGAGGGGATATTTTTAAAATGTGACGTCACAACAAAACGCGCAACTTTAAATAAAGGTTCCACTCAAATATTTGGTTGCTTACAATTTATTTAATTCCGTTTTACGTGGCTTTTCACGCGTGTTACGATATTAGAGCGCAGCCTTACACTAAAGACATACTCACATGACAAAAAAGTGATTTGAAACATGCTCTCTTTCTAATAGAAAATACCACTTTTTTTTTAGTGGGGAGGGCAAAGCTTTGTGAAGTCAAATTGGAGGGAGGGGGGGGGTCTAAGTTCTTGTGATGACGTGTAACAAGATGGTGAGGTGGGTTAAAAATTGCCAATAACGCGTACCGTCAATTATGGATGGCCCCATTAGGGAAAATGCATTGAACAGACTTCTGCTCTGTTTTGGAATTAGACTACTATGTCAAATAATTTGAGATAAAAAAATAATAGATTTACAGAAACATTGATATTAACTGCACATGAATCTTTCTACATAAATAGCGTGTTGAGATTTCGTTATGGTTTGCAAAATAAACTTTATGTAAAAAAGCTGAGTAATGGAAAATGATAACATAATTGGTTTTTTTTAAAAAATGCACATTGGGAAAACTTAAATCAATTTCGTGAACATCTATATTTAAAGTTGAGAACACACATTTAACGAAAATTCCAAGGGCTTTAATTTCCTGTGTATCACGCTTGCATTAACTTAATATTCTTCCATCCACACAAACATCTAAGATATGAAATAGGTATCAACAATAATAAAAGAACATACATGTGTGTAAACAAGTATGCACGGAAATGCGCATTGACCCTAATCATGTCAAAGTGTAATTAATTAATTTCTTAAGAAGCACTTAGGATAATCTATTTACGCATTAATTTTTTTTAAATAGTTCATCAAAGAGATGCGCACCGGTGTGAATACAATTTTTGTTCAACTGCGTTAATAGAAGAAAGAACAACCTTTTTAAGTCCTTCAAAACTTTTCATTATTGAAATATTATTTAAAATTCCAAAAAGTCTTGAAATCATAAATTTATTTTATAGATATATATATATATATTTAAGGGCTGTTAACGATTACTTTAAATTTAATCGTTAACTTTTGAAAAATTAACGATGAATTAATTGTTAATTCCGAAGCCAAAAATTAAAATTTATGATGTCATAAATAACACCTATTAAACGATCTTGTTAAAAATCTAAATAACACTGGAATGTGTCATCTTTTAAAAAACTACGCCAAAAGATAAATTTTAATGCGTTGACATAATTTGGTTCAAGTGATTAGCGGGTCTAATTGAAAATATAACCAGCCGAGCTGAACAATCATTCTCATGGAACTGAGGTAACTGGTATGCACAAAACGGTCTTGGCAAGGAATGACATTATCGGATATCGGTGTTCATTAAGTTTCCACCATTGTTAGAGCCATGGTAGACAAACTTTATCAACCTTTTGAACATTCCTGTCAGTCAATAGTTTAAAACCAAAATGTTCGTGTAATCGTCAGGAAATTAATAATTTATCGGCTGCTATTTTTTAATTATTTTTATTTTTTAACTTTTTGACTTCCAAAAATTTGTAAGTGATGGGTCGATTAATCGTTAAAAATAATTTAATCGTTAAAATTTTTAAACAATTAATCGATAAATTAATCGTTAATTTCCGCAGCCCTAATTTTTTTAAAATTTACACAATTTTGGATAAAGAGTTTGGTCAAAATTTCAACGAACAACCGTGTATAAGAAACGATTGTGTCAAATGTGGTTGGTGAATTTAATTTACATGTTTAAGAGATGAAATATATATATATGACTTTAAAATATAATGAAAGCATACCTTACTTGAATATACTTGTTTATAACTTAATTAGCATATGTCAATTGATGATTTGATATGGTTATTAATTGGCTTCATTATACAGAAACAATTAATTACTGTATCATTTCGTTTTAGACAAGTTATTTTTTAAACAAAAATTTGGGAGAAACAAATTCAACAACATTTACATGAATGTAGGAAGAAACATAACATATATTTTTTTCATATGTCCTTTGTCATTGTTTGTTCTTTTTCTCTTCTTTTTAATTTACATAACTATTTTATCATATAGTATGTGTTAAGAATTTAACTATAATTTTATTACTTATGTTAGTACGTATTTTATGTTTATTGTTATACTGATGAAGGCATTAGCCGAAGTGTTAATAAGTGTCGTGTTGTTTTAATAATAAAGCTCAAATTTATTGTTTTCATTACACACTTTGTTTGTGTATTTTGTATTTTAAGAAAATAGCAACAACATTCCGAGGTTAAAGTTCGCAAGCCGAAGTTATTGTTAGATTACACATGGCATCGTTGAGTAGATTGGACGTTTTGATCTGCACGCAGTCCTCCGTCCCGTTCTGATTATTAGGCTCCCCTGATTTGAAAAGGTTCTGGTGCTGATACGTCGTCCACTCTTCGTCGTCTTCCCGCCAGACGAACTTGCCCTCGTCAACCAGGTCGTCCAGGCCCACCCACACAGAGGCGTTCTGAGCCACAGCCTCTCTGAGAATCATCAGTTTGTCCCACGTCTTCACCGACATGAGGAACCCGCCCATTCCCCGACAATATTCATCCGCCTCGGTGTAGTTCATGGCAGGGGACGTGACCGCCGACACGCATGCGTACGTCGCGTTGTATTTGTACAGATGGAATCCTTCCGCGGGGTCGCAGAAGTAGGCGATTTTCTGACGTAGAGATCGCCCTCTGCGGCAAGGGCGAGCGGTTCAGAACCGTTCAGCCACGTGCACGGCGTGCAGATTTTAGTGTCGCGGTGAAACAGAACGCTCCGGCAGACTTTGACGTGGTCTCTGAGGCAGGCGGCGATACAAGACAGACGCGATCGGGCTTCCAAGGGCCGTGCAACCTGATGGGGCCTAGATCTGAAGGTGGGCTGAATATGTGGAAGTGGTGAGGCCTGGTCTTGATGACGCTAAGGTTGATCGGGATAGCTGAAATGAAATATAAAACTTTTTTTTTATGTGCAACAGTCTCCAACGACTCATGTTAATATTACCCCACCATTTTTTGCCCCGCCTTCCTAAGAATTATAAAAATAAAATGCCAATGAAACTTTAAGGCTGTGGCTACACTAGAGCCTGAATTCGACACTGCAGTATATGACCGTGCGAGTTTTGGAAAAAAATAATATTTTTGAGGGTGGCTACACTGCACAAAATATACTTATTTCGACGGGCGTGCACCACCGGGCACCGCCATTTTACACTGAGCAAGTGTAGCCATGCACACTATGTTATGGCACTTGTTTTTTCAAAAGTTACGGCCGTATACGGCAGTGACGATATCCGGCGCCAGTGTAACCACAGCCTAACGTGCATTCATAACGTATATTGTTGAACCGTTTCATGGTCTTATTGACGTAACACAACGTGATTGACATTTTATTTCAGTCAATGACAGATGGTGCAACATAAAAGAAAATATAATCCTTTAATGAAGCAAGGCCGTACCCAGGCATTTTTCAGGGGGGTTCGCAAACTTGCGCGAAGGCATTTCATGTTCAGATACCTACAATATATGGTGCTATGACTTTTAATTTGGATAAGAATGATTAATCAATAATTCTGTACCTATACATTGTTGAGGGCGTTGATTAAAATTCTCGTTTGTTTTGCCTCGTTTTGCAAAAAAATAAAAATAAAAAATAATTTTCAGTGCGTACTGTGACCAACAAAGTAGGTTTTCATGCAATAAATAATTAACACTGTAAATAAAATTGTCCAAATAGTATTTTATTAAAAAAATGTAAGTACTGGATCATTAATTTCTTTTCTTGTTAATAATGAAATCTGCAGGTGCAAGCGTTAAAGAATTTTAATTACATACATTATGGTACAGAACTGACAAGACGGAAGACCACTATGCTATGAGGTTTATTTTAGAACATCTTCGAAGTAAATACTTCTTGATTTTTTTTAAACTAATATCTGTAAAACATTGTCCCCATTGATATTGAAATCATAGTGAATATGCATCAATGCAAGCTCGGTTAGTCTTTCTTGTCCCATTGAACATCTCATGTAATTGTGCAAACGTCGGAGTGCACTGAACCTCCGTTAAAATGCGCAGGAAGTCACAGGAATCACACATGCGATTTTGAGTAAGCAATACATATTCGGATATATCGATTCCTTGTAATGTTTTATAGCTTCCGTGCAATGTTTTGGTAGCTTTGACTCTTCCCATTGGCTGAACCTCAATTTCAACCCGCTGAACTCTTCGGGCAGCACCTCTGGTGAAGGCAGATCGTGCTCAAATAAATCCACAGCGCCTTTCAGATCTTCATACGTACAATTTCTAACAGCACTTGGACACAAGAGCTAACAGTTGTGAGGATGTCCTGGTTAAGCCAGAGAACCACATATCTAGTTCAGCAATTATGTGCTCCAGAAATGAGTTTAATTAAGTTTCGCAGATAGTGTTGCATTGGCGTTGCTGCGCACACATTGCTTCTGTAGATTTGCTACTTAGCAATTCTGGGCATTGAAGAGTCAGCTCCTACAGACTGCGCCATGATAATGATATGATCATAAGTGCTTTGAAAATAAGAATCTACATTTGTTCTAATCTCTCTAAACTCTTTGCTTGACGTTTTCGATATAAGTGACATAGCCTAAATTATGTCAATCGCTTTTTTCTGAAGTTGGACTGTTATTCCTTCCAGCCTAGATAACAGTTTGTACGTTACAAAAAACGTCACAATAAATGTGAAGTTACACAAGGAATGAAGAAGTGACGTTGCTCGAGACTTACTGTCCGTGTCCCAATCACCATTTGTAGTCAAACTTGGATCAAATCCTTGCGTTTTCCACGTGGCAGAGAAATTATCTCAACAGTGTGAAAAATGTAAACATAAGATTAATATAAGATTTTTGTATGCTTTGTGGCGCTCAGTCCATCTTGTTTTGCACAATTCTGGAAGTGCCTTCCGTTTAGCACAGTCAAATGGAAGACTTGTTTCTATGTCGTTTTTCTACAAGGCTTCGCGCTTTGGGCTGTTGTTAAAAAAACATGCAGATTTCTTTTAATTTGTCAATGACATTACCAACATCGGGAAGTCTGCACGAATGCGTGATCACTAGGTTTAAGGCGTGATTGCTGCAGTGTGTGTATACCGCCAAAGGGGCCTCTCGCAGAATATGCGCTTGAACTCCTGAGACAGCGCCCGACATAGATGCAGCGCCATCATAACAATGGCCCACTCATATTCTGTAGTGGGATCCGTAAATCTCTCAATAATGTCAAGATCTATTTGTTACAACAAAAGGGCACACATTCGCAGAAGGGGGTTCGTTCGAACGTACGAACCCTCCCCCCCGCCCTCTTGCGTACGGCCTTGTGAAGAATCAACAACCTCTCTACGTCATAGATAAAAATTGATTGTAAACTTTTGATTCATTTACCCTTAAGGGAAATGAGCAAATCTAGAGATAGCCATCAAACTAATGACGGCTGAAATACAGTACCCCTCCCCCCACCACCATAAAAAATAAATAAATGAATACAAGAAAACATATTTTAAAAGAATTAATTGATGCAATGATTAAACTTCTCATCAGCTAAAATTTCAAGGCAGAATATTTTTTGTATTCATTAATAAAGTTATAAATGCCCCTAGGTTACGATTTTTGCACCATCTGTCCGCCTCTGCACTAAATAAAAAAAATAAATTAAAAAAAAATATAATAATTAAAAAAAATAATTAAGGATTATCCAACGCGATATATCAGAGGAGGACATGCTTCACTTGGTATTACTCTAATCCACGGGTCGGGAAACCATGGCTCGCGAGCCGGATGTGGCTCTATTGATGGCTACATCTGGCTCTCAGAAAAATGTTCGATTATTAATAAAAATGTTTATTCAGAATCCTTTGATCTACATATTAATTGCATATAAAAACAGCATAACAATGTTATTAAAAAGCTTCAAGAGACATATTTATTTTACTTTTAGTGTTGAAATTACACAAAAATGCACATATTTACTTGAATTTTTAGTTTTAAACATAATTTACAGCTATCACAGAATTAATTTTCAAAATATGTGGTGTGTATGGCTCTCTCAGGCAAAACGTTTCCCGACCCCTGCTCTCATATATGCCCACATAAAAAAACAAACAAACAAACAAACAAACAAATTTGGAACTTAAAAAAAAACTTACCTATGATAAACACGGTTAAAAAGCAGACGCGAACTCCGTGAACCATCTTCCAGGCGTCTCAAACTCCAATTAAATGATAAGTTGTCTTTGCATTTAACGACTACATGCATTTTTTCGCCCTAGGCCTTTTCATACATTTTTTTTGTCTTCGTGATACATCCTGCTTGAAATATTCTTTCCCTGAGTGAAATTTTACGTAGAACTCTTAAACAATGATATCAAATTATTTCCCTTATTTCCACCAAATGCTTGCAGTTTCATAATCGATTCCCAGGGTTGTGGAAGACAGTGTTGATACAGTGGAGCGAAGGCGTGTCTCGTATTCTTTGATAGAACGTGTCACTTCCTCGGTATCCATCTCTGTGTTGACTTATGGAGTCATTTTGCATAATTAAGAGAAATATAATACAATGAGCAACAAAGCCCGTTCAAGGACGTTCCGCCACCGTTCGGTGGCATGTTGTAACTCCCCTCCAACAGCCGTCTAGACCGGCATTACATGTGCATTACGTCAAAAATACTATTCATTATAGTTAAAATAAATAACTGGTAAAAACAGAGCTTTTGACTATAAATCCCAGCGCGCATAACTCAAAAAAAAAGTCTTGGAAGAAATACTGCACCAAAAATAACTCGTTTTGAACGTCCGCGTAAACATGTTCAATATGATTGGCTGTAGGAGTCATATGTGTTTGAGGGACCAATCGCTATCGATGACCGGACAGAACATAACCTTTTATTATATAGGATTCTTATTCACGTCAATTGATAAACAATGGAAAAATTAATATACTTATTTAAACATATTTTTCATGTTACAGTTTGAAAGAGGACCGTTTCTTTGTTCCTGCATTTGAAGATTTTTGTCCCAAATACAATTTTTCTTGATCATGCGTGGAGTTTTTAAAAAGCTAATTGGGTATCCTAGTTTTAAATATAAAACATATTTTCTGTGTCTTTTTCAACACACGATTTCAAACGTTTGTAATAGGCCTTGTCATATAATTACGGAAATCTATTAATATAAATATGTGTGGTTTCAAGGTGTACAAATTTAATTAAAGATATGAGTCAATATGTAAATGTAGGTATATTGAGCAGGAAGTATCTTATCTGCTATTTGATAATTCTTCGTTAATGTAAGACAGCTTATTGGACTCGAACAAGAAAAATCTGGTTCGTAACTTAACTATGCTAACAATATTGTGAACTTATTGATTCTTCTGTAATTATGCTTCAAAATATTGTTACACTAAAAGTTGTCAAAAATAGCAGCATCAGTCAATGAGTTATGACTTTTCCGGTCGAAGAAATGAACAACCTTATTAAGTATTTGAACAAAAAATATTCTGAGCTGACAAGTTTTAGATTTTAATCAGTTTAGACCAATATAGACACATATCTCCATCATGACCTAGATTGACATCTTCTGGCCTTTTGAGATATGAACATCTTTGCACCATTTTGGCCCGGGGGTGCCCTTAATGTCAATTTATTCCCCATTAGATTTTACACGACCTCGACAAATATTGACAAACAAGTATATAAATCATGATCCAGATTGAAATCAATCGATATTTCGAAATTAACATCTTGCACCGATGGGCCCCCATACTGTCATTTTGTTTCTTTTATAAGCTGTGGAAATATTATTTTAGTCACTGATCGCCATGAAACATTAGCAAGAGTTTGAGTTCACTCACGCGAAGATTTCGGGGGGTACAATGGATGTTTCTTGATCAAACTTAGTTAGTAAGATTTAGATGAGTCATATCTAGAAAATAAAGGTCATTAAAAATCTCATGTCCAAAAGTTAAGCAGGTTTTATTTCGAAATTCTAAGCAACGGTCTTAACGATCGGCAAGTTCGTTATGTTAAACGTTTTTTATGGCTCCACATTCATGAAATTTAGTAGGCGGTTTTCCTACTCTGAAACCGATGAACGTACTTATTTTTTTGGTATGACACCAATGTCAGTTGCCATATTGAACTTTCGAATGGTATTTGTTACCTATTGTCCCATCTTCTAGCTATTTGTTATGTTTTCCGCTGAGTGTGGGTAGTTTGCTAGTTTATTTATAAATACAAAATAAAAGCATGTTATTTGGTAATGTGTGTGTAAATTTAGAACATGTGTTGTCTCATAGGGGAGGATTGTGGGGGGGGGACCTGTGACCTCAGTAACTTTCTTGTGGCCTTTAAAAAAAGTATATTGTATTTTTATGAAATATGTATTTATAGGCATATCATCTTATGCGACTTCTTTTATTACTGCTTACACAAATGCTACATGCAATGGTGAAAATGTTCCCCCACCTTTTCTTCGTTTCAATTACGATTATTTATTAATTTATTAAAACCATCACATGATTGACCTAAACAGGGCGGCAAATTGGAGTTCTAGCTACGCCACTGTTGATATGGTTAAATTTGGTCTAAATGTAATCTAGCTGCACGAAGTGTACCGTTAAGTATTTTTTTACACATCTCTTACTATAACTAACTTTTTAGCTATACACATCTTTTAAAGACCTCTGCTGACTTAGGAGAATTTGTTTATTTTATCTACACATGGATCAGATGACGCTATAATTATGCCCATCTATTCAAGTTTTACATAACGCTCAATAATCTTTCTGTTTAAGTTTACACATTAATATTTATAATTACAGTTAAAGTAATTAAAAAAGGCAATTTACATCCTACTGAAATGAAAATAAATCAATCCTATCTTTATAATTTTAATTTTTCTGGATGTTTATTTCTTGTTTAATTTGTTTTATACCAAAAGATTGAAAATTTAACTTCTGCAACGATCTTTGCAGTTCATCCTTCTATACACAACATTATTGCGTCCTACGATTACCGATTGTTTATGTCTAATCTGGTATTTTCATCAGAGTTAGTATGCTGGTTTTCTGGCGCGGCTTGTTCGGGCCACACATTTCACGCCCGACTGCAATACGGGAAGATGGTGATATAATATGTGTTTGTTTTGGAGAAAAGTGTTTTTTTAAATCCCTTTTTTCTGTCAGAATGTTTTCTTAGATTATAGTTGTATTTACAATTTAGCAATAATTAATGATTTTTTTAAAATTATCTTACTTTTCTCTTTTTTTCAGACGAAAAGGTAGTAAAGTTTGTGGTAATTGTTTTATATATTTTTTTAAAACTGGACAAAAGTGTCGTATTCGTGTTTCCGTGTCTGTCTAGTGACAGCGTCCTAGTGCCACGTCCCCAGAAAAAACACAAAATCTGGCCCAACTATTCCTTGGTTGTTGCATGTGATACTTCTTTGTCTTTTTTCAAATTGAAAAGCTCATGAAAGTAGTTCCTGTATTTTGAACTCATCTTGTAGTATAGAACTATGTCAACACTTGCATTGAGTCCTTCGAACAGAAAACCAAACGACCAGGCGATGAAAATTACATCAGCGTACTGCCCAATTATTCCAAACCGTGGCACAGAGTAAAGAGTTATAATAATAAAAACAGAGGGGGCGCTGAAGACGATAAAAACAGCGGTGATAACTATCACCATGGTAACGGTCTTCCTGTCACGTGACGATATGTTTTCTGATTGGCGGGCATCGAAAGTTGATTTTTGACGCCATTTCGTTTTTTGTCTCAGCTTGTAGATCAGAACCCCCGTTAGAAATATTAAGGGGAAGTAAGCCGCGAATATATAAACAAAGTAAATTGCGGAAGTCAAACCTTCGACCTTTGACCTATCGTTTGTGAACTTTAAACCCAAACGTGTAATATTTACCACTTCGTCGAGTCGCCAGTCTAAATACGCTGTGCTGTATTCGGGTATCAAGGGCAAGGTGGTGAGGACGTAGATAAACCCTATCACAACCTTAGCTTGCGCTGGTGTTAGGATTTGTTTAACTCTGAGTGGCGCAATGATGCACAGACATCTCTCAGCTGTGGTAAAAACTGTCAGCCAATTGGTGACGCGGACGAAGCAGGCTCGGAGCCAACCCGCGGTCAAGAATTGAACCTCTGACGCAACGATGGCTACGTCATGTCGGTCAAACACCGGACTGCCACACACGTCATACCACAACAAGGTGACCAGATAGCAAAGGTTGGAGACGGCCAGACCTGTCAAAGTGATGTTGACGATGGTGCTGAGACCTTGTCTGTAGAAAATGATGATGTTGATAATGTTGGCGATGATTCCTATTACAGAAATGGTGCTGCACAAAATGACCTAGTTGATAAGTTCAAAGTAAAACCGTATCATGTGAATATTGCATGCTGGCGTAGGAATATCTGGAATGTTATCTGGTAACGTCGAGTTTATCTTTGGTTCTTTCATTGTGTTTTAACAGCGCTCTATTGTCAGATCGTTAAAGTAGGCGTGAATCAGAGACTTCAGACTATCTGATTGTCACATTAACTCATAGCAGGTCTGAATGATGATGTGTCAGTTACTTGAAAGACTCGTTGAAATTTCTCCCTCCTTCAATAAGTGATTTTACTTTTATTATCAAATCAGACTCTGCGTTGAAAACTTAAATAACATATTGTCTATCAAGATTAGTGTACACCAGACAGCCATTAGAATGTACTGCAAATTAATCAATATCTAACTGTCCTCTCTCACAAAGGAAAACCAACCTTGAACAACTACAACATTTGCTACTTTTAATGCCTTTCTGTGACTACCCTAACAGGGTAACACGTGAAGTTAGTCTAATCACTCATAAGTGGTCATCTTAATTCGATACAGCACTAAGGAATACCGACTAGGCGTCCGCCATACATCGTGAAGATATAACAATTTTTAATGTTCTCCTCGACGGATGCAATATTATTTCAAATGACCCGACACGTTCAATACATACATGCACAAGTAAATGACAAAACGTTGGCTAATCGTGTGCAGCGATTAAAATGAACTGAGTTCAACAATTGACGCATTTTATTAAAAATTCGCTTTAATAAGTCAAGATAAGTTTTCATCTGTTTGTTCTCAGATAAAATAATATCGTTCAACTGTGTAAGTTTGAGTGTGTAATAAAATTAGCAGCTAGACTCCGAGTCCCATATGTGTTTAAGTTCCACGTGTTAAAGAATCAGAAAAACCTAAAGAATTTAGTAACCTTTCCTTGAATAGTTTAATTCCACAACTTCTTTTTACTCAATCAGATATTTAATATCGTTTAACTTCTACAAACATGGAAGGTAAACTGTCAATTGAGACTTTTCAAATACCTTCTTTAATTAGATCACTTTCTGAGTGAGGTTTTGGTTGCTCGCATGTCTTCCTAAGACATTAAAGATTGATCACAAGTTTGTGATAATTACACGTTTTAATATTTACTTGCTTTGTCACTCATGAATATCGGCATTTTATTGTTTGCCTTCATCTATAACACCAGGAACTAAGGGCGGACTGGAAATGACTTTGTTCATACTTTGTGTCATAGAAACTTCGAAAACTTGCGGAGTTTACTCAATACTTGTTCCATGTCTTAGATCAACTATTTTAACAGTGTACTTGGACTATAACTCGTTGGTATATTTTCACATCTACCGGTATTTATTCTGACTATAATCCTGCAGTTTCTCTTCTACATATCAATGGCCTGCCATCAACGGTCTGATCATTATGGTATTATGTTGGCAAATTTATTTTTGGCGCCCTTTATTTAAATACAAATTAAAAAATTAGAGATTTTGCGACGTCCTTTTGAACTGCCGCAGGCTGGCGCCATTTGCAACTGCCCCAATGCCAAGCCTTTGTTACGCCACTGGGGGGTATCAGTGACTGGATGGAAGAAAACAGGAGGCTGTAGAGACAAATGCGTCAATTGTCACCTCAAACGATCTTTTGTTTGTTTTATTTAAGAAGTGTCCTTGTTCCTGTATTGCGTCCTTGTGTTTATCCGTGTACCATGGCCTCGTCTCTGTGATGGTGGGAGACGTTTGAGTGTTTTCTATATGCTGCAGCAGTGGACCAGTCAATTATTTAATTTGACCATCATTTAAAGCCTGGGCAGTTGCCAATTTCCAGTGGTGGCCAGCCCAGCATTTCTATGTCAAGACTTGAAGTGTTCCTGTGTAAGCTTAGGACAAAGTGCACGGCCCGGCACTGGACCACGTCCAACTTATTTTCGGTCTTCTGGATGTACGGGTCACATCAGGGACGGATAAAGCCCTTGAACCGCCCCGTGAAAAAGTAAAAACAAAATTAAAAAATGCTCCCCTATGTAATTACAATGTAAGTATTCTTTAAATAAAAAAAACCCCGTAAAAAACCAAGTTTTTCACTATAAATCCTTTATGTACTAGACGTAACTAAAAGAATGATCATTATAATACGCAGATCAAGACCATCCAAAAATACAAAATTACAGTTGTGTCTTAAAACATATTTAACATAATGCGCTCCGATCAGAAATATGTTTATAAAAATTGTTGTCAATAAAATACGCACCTTATTGCACGACAGAAAGGTTGTTCAATATAATACGCACCGCCACACACTATCTCAAAAAGTAAAATGATACAAAGAAAAAAATAAAATAATATAAAAATTCAATTATTTAATTACAGTACATGCGATCGATCTGAAATTTTGACACAATGTTTTTATCATCGGTACGAAACTGCCTGCAAAATTTCAGCTCGCTAGCTTACGAGGAAGATGGTTAAAATCGATCAAAAGTTTTGGTGACAAGCAAGGGCTCAACCAGACAACACGAGTTAATATAAAGGATTAAAAAAAAAGATAATTGGCTTTTTAAAATACTTTTAAGTGAACGTCAAGAAAACAACGCTGTAATTCAGTAATTAAAAGAAAAACTTGTAAATAACTTTATACACGTACTTAAAATACGTCATAAAAACAGTAAATATGAGATAATTAAGACAATTTTTTAATAGAATTCTCTATTTAATTTAGAAACATCCAAGCTTTACTTAGTTCATACTCAATCATTTAACTTTAAAAAATCTTGACAAATATTGACGCATGCCTCCATCATGATACAGACTGAAATTTTCAGGCCTATGAACTTTACATTTTGCACCATCTTGGCCCTAGGCCATTAATGTCATTTTGTTCCAAATTTAATTGTACACAACATTGATAAACATTGACAAACAAGTATGTCCATAAAGATCCAGATTTAAATCAACAGGTATTTTGAAATTTACATGTTGCAACAATTTTGCCCGGGGGCCCTTAATGTCGTTTTTTTCTTATATTATCTGTATAAATATTATCTCAGTCACTGATCGCCAACATACTTTTGAAAGGATTTGTTCCAGGGGCCTAGGGTTTCCCTAAGTCACCCAGCTACGGATGGGTACCTAACATAAGTTAGGCGGCTGGGAATTGCGTGGAACCCACAAAGCCGTGGCCATTGAACGTTGCATCAGATAAGAAAGTTGTTGAGTTCACTCCCACGAAGAGTTCTGGCTACAATGTATGATTCTCGATCAAAATTGGTAGATAAGATTTTGATAATACATAGACAAACTATAGGGCAAAAGATGTCCAAAAATTATGCAGGTTTCATTTCGAAATTCTAAGCGCAGCGGAATTAACGGCCGACAACTTTCGCCTTGTTAAAGTTTCTTATTTACGGCCCGATCTTCATGAAATATTTGGAGGCGACTGCCCTGCTCTAATCGACACCAAAAAACGTATTTTTTTGCGTTGGTATGACGCCAAAGTCAGTCGCCATATTGAACCATTTCAAGTGTTTTTGTAACAATGGTTCCATCTTCAGGAAATTTGGATTATCACTATCTTAAATCCCACTTTCCCGCTGAAAACGCGCGGGTATTTTGCTAGTCTTCAATAAAATGCGATCAAGTCTGCTTCCAGAAAATGTAAATGCTCTGGTTTGTCTACGTGACTGGCTAAAGTGATACCTACTTGCTTACTATAAAGTGACTGACAGTATACTGTATAAGTTTTATAATTAAACTAACCGTCAACGTTTAAAAAAATAAAAGTTATAGGAAAATCCATTACGTCAGTGCTGCAGTTTGAATTTACATGATTTTTGCGGGAACTCTAAAGTTAAGTCATGGATTGTAGCAGATCAGATACAAATAGTTGGATCTATATAAGCTTTATAATTAATAGAAATTAATGGATTATTTTTTCCCGATTAATCGCAACAGTAAAATTTTAATCAGTACCACACACACATATATACAAATATATATGTACCTATATATATTTATATACATACATATATATATATATATATATATATATATATATATATTATATATATATATATATATATATATATATATATATATATTTATTTATTCATTTATATAATCCAAGGGTCTCCAAACTACGGCCCGCGGGCCAGATGCGGCCCGCGAGGCCCTCTTATTCGGCCCCTGGAGACCTTTTAATCTCCAGAAATATATACTATTTTTACCTTTAGTTTACCACAAAACTGTGTGTACTCGGTCCCCCAAATTGCTGTTTGACAGTTAATGCGGCCCTCCGGCAGAAAAGTTTGGAGACCCCTGATGTAAGCCAAACATACCATTAACAAATAGGAGCGAGATTATTTTGTCAGGTCAAGCAGCAGGTGTAGCGTATGAATGACAGCTACAAATAAAAAGCAGTGAAGGATGACACAATTTCTAAGGCTAAAAATTAAAAACCGTAGTAGAACTCGTACACTTGTGTTAATTTCAATATTTCGAGATCCGCTGGCACAACGTATTGTGTCCGTTTCCCTGCTCATGCCAATCATATGTCAACGTGGCATCGGCATTGTGCCCCGTCAATACGAGTCCTTCCGTCACTTCCTTGTCTCTCTGTTCTCTGAATGTTTACTCCAAAGCTACTATCGGACGGGTATCTTCATCGTTGTTTAAATATGTTTGGTTTCAAGAAGACGTCGCGTCTCCTTATTTAAGATTCATTCTATAAACATCACGTACGTTCATTATTCGGGGCAAATTTTTTACAGTGCTCCAGAACCCATTTAATTGAATATGAAATGAACATAATGGTATTCATTTTTAAAAAATAAGTTGGAGCCTGTTCTCATTTTGTATTGTAACGGAGCTAATTATTTAGAACAAAATATTTTTGTATCATTATTGCATGCTACGCTTATAATAATAACCCCCTTTCCAGTCCATGACGGACTATGGGGCAAGTGAAGTAACGTTCACAAGTTTTATTTAGCCACCACTAACGAGCAAGGGATTGTGTGGCTAGAACAAAGCCAGCACCAAGAATAGAACCCGTGACCGGTCTCTGTTTCGGTTCGACAGTCCAGTGCGCTACCGCTAGACCACCACGGCCTACGCTTATCTATGGAATATCTCTAGCCATATACTTATGAGAGCTTTGAATGTTGATATTTAAAAAAAATTTTCCTGTTTTTTTTTCTTTCAGGCAAATAATTCTCCGCTCTAATTCCAGACGTAAAGAAGGAGAATATGTATGTGTTTGTTCTTGCATAACAGTAGCGTTTATTTTTACCTACACTATTTTGTGCATTCCTCTTTAATTTAATTTGAAAGCATAATTTCTCTTATCTCTTTATTATGTCCATTTCAACATTAATGTTTTTTTTGACGCGGGCCATTTTTGCTGCTTAGCTAATTAATCAAGGAGCTCATTAAACCGAAGAGAAAGAGTGGCCAGGAAAATATTTTGAATAAAAAGCCGTATTTTCTATACTATTATTCGCATTTGTAAACTGTTATTTGTGCTAACATATTTTTGTAGACATTATTTCTAAATTATTTTATTTCATTGTGTTCAATTTTACTTTCAGATTTATTTTAGACCAAGTCATTATTCAAAGTAATGAATTGTATCGAAAACTAACGTCTGTTAGAACACACTTAAAGAGTCACATTCTTTAGAATTCACAATTTGAGGCTTTCAATTATTTTTTTGTTTTACCAGACTGAAATCGTCAAATGAATGAATTTGAAGGTATTTTTCTCCAAGCTTAGCAATAAAATTACACACATTTACAGCTTTACAGTAATCACTGTATAGATTAACAGTTATTTTCACCCAGCTTTATTGTTATCTCACACACAGCTTTAAAAATCTCGTAAAGATTGTGAGGCTTGTGTCATTTTTAGAACCGCTAAAATAAAAACGAGTCCCCAAAGCAAGTTTGATCGTTCAGACAAACACTTTAGCAATGACCCATTTCACAATGTGTAAATATGTTAATCAGGGTTACAATGACCCGTAGGACATTACAGCCAACAAATTAAATATTGGACTAAATACACATTAGGGAATAACCATTTTTAATTGAGGGAATCAGCTCGGGAATTAGAGGAATAAGGTTTGGCTGTTAGATGGTTGAAGATAAACAAAGTGGGTTGTGTGAGGGTGGTGTGTTGGAGGAGATGAGTAATTGGGTTGGTGTGTTGGAGGAGATGAGTAATTGGGTTGGTGTGTTAGAGGAGATGAGTAAATGGAGTGGTGTGTTGGAGGAGATGAGTAAATGGGGTTGGTGTGTTGGAGGAGATGAGTAAATGGGGTTGGTGTGTTGGAGGAGATGAGTAAATGGCGTTGGTGTGTTGGAGGAGATGAGTAAATGGGTTGGTGTGTTGGAGGAGATGAGTAAATGGGGTTGTTTGTTGGCTGAGCAGAAGTAAAACGCATGGTTCTGATTAAATTGAACCGTGGGGTTTAATTAGGCCAAGCACGTTGCTTAAAAAAAAACTAAGACAGAAAACATTTAAAACTACATTTGAAAATATTTCTTAATGACACATACTGGTCGAGGAATGAACAAAACACATTTGTGAAATAGCTATATTTAAATATAATTTTTCAATCGGCCGGGGCGCGGAGGAAGATAAGCCGGTATGCTGCTAATTTTTTTTGTGGGCAAAAAAAAATAAATTAAAAAATTAAAAAATTAAAAAACTAAATTTTATTTTCCACTTTGCTTCTACACCTTAATTCAACTCAACGACCGTTCATCTGTCAGGGATCACGACAGTTTGTGAGTCTGAGATCTGAAATTTGACAGAGATGCACATTTTTGATGAAAATTGATGGTAGTGAAAAATGTAAATGAAAAAGATTTAAAACTAGGGCTGTGGAAATTAACTATTGATTTCTAGATTAATCGTAAAATTTTTTTAACGATTAATTTTTTTTAACGATTAATCGATCCACCACTTATAAATGTACTGGAAGTCAAAAATTTAAATATTTCGGCCGTTAAATATAAACTAATTTCCGGACGATTACGCGAACATTTGGGTTTTAAACTATTGACTGACGTGAATGTTCAAAATGTTGATAAAGGTTATTGTGTCCATTGAGAGAAATCGTTTGCCTACCATGCAATGTTCCCTCTAAGAATAAGCTTCGTTGGTCCGTGTGCAAAGTTAAAAAAAAACCTCGTGTGCAAAGTTGCACAACCTCCATTTTTAGTGCAATATTTTACAAAATTTGCTGCGTGGGGATTCTAAACTCCTGCGTGGCGTCGGTCAAATATCTGCGCAGCCGCGCTGCTTAAAGGGAACATTGTTACCATGATTCTAACACTTCGCTTACATATCACCTGGAAACCAAGCATCCACTACAGTATCAGAAACTTAAGCTGATACAATCTAAAGCTTTGTGAACGAGCGTTCAGATCTACTAGTTATACATGTATTGTCGATAAGACATGCTTATCACTTGAACCAAATAATATCAATACACTTGTCTCTTTTCGTAGTTCGTTAAAAGCTGACATAAAAAGAAGACATTCCAGTGTTATTTCGATTTTCGACAAGTAAGTTTAATTAATGTTACTTATGACTCCATAAATGTCAATTTTTGGATTCAATCGAAATTAACGATTAATTAATCGTTACTTTTTCAAAAATTAACGATTAAATTTAAATTAATCGTTAACTGCCCTATTTAAAACATCTTTTTTTACTATACATTTATTTGAACTGTTTATCAACCGATTGAAATCATATTCAAAACTTAGACTAAATTGGCAAAACCAACAGTTGGTATTCATACCGCTATTAGCAAGTTTCGACTCAGACATTAGAATGTTGAATAATGTTTTGAGTGATAAATGAAACTTAACAATGTTATAAAAATCATGTTTAGCAGTTAGTCGAATTAGTGAAAAGCTTGCAACTCTACTGTGAATTCTAGTCCAAAGTAAACGATACTTTTTCATTAGAAAAAAAATGATAAAAAACTTAATGATGACAAAAATGTAAATTTAAAATATCTAATTTTTGTTTTGTTTATTGAGTTTTAAACACAACAAAGTTTGTGGGTAGTGCACCAATGCACACAAATATGTGAGTGATGGACATATGTACACAAATATGTGAGTGATGCACATATGTACACATGTACACAAATATGTGAGTGATGCACATATGTACACACATATGTGAGTGATGCACATATGTACACAAATATGTGAGTGATGCACATGCGAACACAAACATGTCAGTGATGCACTTGTGAGCACAAGTATATGAGTGATACACTTATGTACACAAGTATGTGAGTGATACACATTAAACACAAGTGTGCAGGTGTACGTACACAATCTGATATGATAAAGACCTACTTCAGTCCACACAAGTGCTTCTGCGGGATCACGTGGTAACAAAAAGAAATTTCACGATTGGAAATTGTTGTCTTCGTTTGATATATAACATTACATTACAAAAATAAGATTTAAGAAAATCAAATACAAAAAATAAAATAAAAAAATGATACAATTAAAAAATTTAAACATATTTTTAAACAATTATTTTCTTATGCAGTAAAAACAAAACGAATGTTTCAATTTTCTTAAAAATGCCACGTCATAACACAATGAACTTTTACGTTGTTATATTAGTGAAAAGATTAGAATTTCAATTGCGGGTTGCTTATTTGCATTTATTCAATTTAATTAAAATAACTGCAAGATGCATCTTTTAATAATCGCCATTGGTAGATGTTAATGAATAACTTTGTCAAGTGGACGTTGGCAAGCCGCCAAGGGAGATAACAACAAGAAGCTACAACAATGTTTTAAAAGGGGCAACGATCGTTGTCGAGAAATTCATTAAAATATGACTCAATAAAAGCTGAGGCACTCGACTGCAGTTTAGCCTCAAAACAAAATTAATTTTTAAATCCCTTAAATTAACTTCGAAATCTTGTCTCTCTATGTGTCGTCATCTCATCATCTCTGTCGCGGGCGGGCTGAAAAACAAATGTAAAAATGACACACTTCCCGTGATGCTATCGAGCAGAAATTTTGCGCATAGACTCGTGTCGCCTGAATCAGCCCAGTCCAGACGTAGCCTTACAGCTTTAAGGTTGACATTCCGACTGGGATGTTGACAACGTGGCGTCCCCATTGACCCGAATACGTGTGTTTGACCCTGAAGTGGCATCGTATGCAGACTACAGAGGTAAGGGATGAAGTCATGAATGTGGAAAACATCTGATCATCTTTAGCAGGCAGATTATATATATATATATATATATATATATATATATATATATATATATATATATATATATATATATATATATATATATATATATATATTTGTTGGAGGAAAGGGCAGGAGTGAAAGAAGCAAACTCGATAAAACATTGACGATATGAAAAGTTATTAAAAAAAAATCACAATAAAATGTTTAAATAAAATGTAAAACATATGGCTCGGACATAACCTTTCTAAATCTGCTTCTTAAAAATAAATTGTTGAAAAAGAATTATTAAAAAAAATTCCACGAATTTTTTGGGCTTCTGAATAATGCTCCACACAAATTAAAGGTAAGTTATTGTTACAATCCATTCGTAATTTTTTAAATTCCCGGTTGACGCTAAAAAATCTTTCAAAAATAATTACAAAATTTTACATGTGCGAGTGGTCACACCCTTCCATTTTCTTTGCGGTATAAGGAGCTATAAATGCATGCATAATAAATGAAGTAATCTATATACATGAGTGTTTAAATAAAATCCAAATCACTATTTGCGACACGAGAAACTAATTTATTTTTATATCTCTACACAATAAGGTACACATTTGCAACAAAAAAGATAGGATTTCTCAATTTATAAGGTTTTTTGTGAGTGAGGTATCCACTTCACTAGAGTCTAGAGTATTCGGATACAGTGATGCCCGAGTGACAATATTGGGAAAAACCTAGCCAACACGTCAAAAAAACCTAGATCCGAAATAAAAAACATATACACGCTAAAAAAAAATGACGTCAGAAAGCCCCCCCCCCAAGCCTTAAAAAGTATTTCTTATTTGAAATGAGCATGTTTTAAATAATTTTTGTTTTGTCATTCAAGTGTGAATTTAATTCTAAAAAATGTGTCAATCTCAAATATTCACATATCCAAATCCTCATAAATTCCCATATTCAATAAATTTCCCACGATTTGGGGACATTTCCCAGGAGCTAGAAACACTGGATTACATGGTCTACAGATCGTACAACTGAGGAATACTGGACCCATATTAAGTTATTTAAGTTTTGGAATCTCCTTTCGAATTCCACAACCAAGGCAACCAACTGAGCCTTGTACTTGTGTTGAGTCCTATACATTGGTACTTTTATCCAACTGAGCCTTGTACTTGTGCTAAGTACTAGTACATCGGTACGTTCATTCAACTGAGCCTTGTACTTGTGCTAAGTCCTGTACATCGGTACTTTCATCAATCTGAGCCTTGTACTTGTGCTGAGTCCTGTACATCGGTACTTTCATCCAACTGAGCCTTATAATTGTGCTAAGTCCTGTACATCGGTACTTTCATTCAACTAAGCCTTGTACTTGTGCTAAGTCCTGTACATCGGTACTTTCATCCAACTGAGCCTTGTACTTGTGCTAAGTCCTATACATCGGTACTTTCATCCAACTGATCCTTTTACTTGTGCTAAGTCCTGTACATCAGTACTTTCATTCAACTGAGCCTTGTACTTGTGCTAAGTCCTGTACATCGGTACTTTCATCCAAATGATCCATTTACTTGTGCTAAGTCCTGTACATCGGCACTTTCATCCAACTGATCCTTTTACTTGTGCTAAGTCCTGTACATCGGTACTTTCATCCAACTGAGCCTTGTACTTGTGCTAAGTCCTGTACATCGGTACTTTCATCCAACTGAGCCTTGTACTTGTGCTAAGTCCTGTACAAAAGGTACTTTCATCCAACAGAGCCTTGTACTTGTGCTAAATCCTGTACATCGGTACTTTCATTCAACTAAGCCTTGTACTTGTGCTAAGTCCTGTACATCGGTACGTTCATTCAACTGAGCCTTGTACTTGTGCTAAATACTGTACATCGGTACTTTCATCCAACTGAGCCTTGTACTTGTGCTAAGTCCTGTACATTGGTACTTTCATCCACCGAGCCTTGTTCTTGTGCTAAGTCCTGTACATCGGTACGTTCATTCAACTGAGCCTTGTACTTGTGCTAAGTACTGTACATCGGTACGTTCATTCAACTGAGCCTTGTACTTGTGCTAAGCCTGTACATCGGTACTTTCATCCAACTGAGCCTTGTACTTGTGCTTAGTCCTATACATCGGTACTTTCATCCAACTGAGCCTTGTACTTGTGCTAAGTCCTGTACATCGGTACGTACATTCAACTGAGCCTTGTACTTGTGCTCAGTCCTGTACATCGGTTTTTTCATCCAACTGAGCCTTGTACTTGTGCTAAGTCCTGTAAATCGTTACGTTCATTCAACTGAGCCTTGTACTTGTGCTAAGTCCTGTACATCGGTACTTTCATCCAACTGAACCTTGTACTTGTGCTAAGTCCTGTATATCGGTACTTTCATCCACCGAGCCTTGTACTTGTGCTAAGTCCTGTACATCGGTACGTTCATTCAACTGAGCCTTGTACTTGTGCTAAATACTGTACATCGGTACGTTCATTCAACTGAGCCTTGTACTTGTGCTAAGTCTTGTACATCGGTACTTTCATCAATCTGAGCCTTGTACTTGTGCTAAGTACTGTACATCGGTACTTTCATCCAACTGAGCCTTGTACTTGTGCTAAGTCCTGTACATCGGTACTTTCATCCAACTGATCCTTTTACTTGTGCTAAGTCCTGTACATCAGTACTTTCATTCAACTGAGCCTTGTACTTGTGCTAAGTCCTGTACATCGGTACTTTCATCCAACTGAGCCTTGTACTTGTGCTAAGTCCTGTACATCGGTACTTTCATCCAACTGAGCCTTGTACTTGTGCTAAGTCCTGTACATCGGTACTTTCATCCAACTGAGCCTTGTACTTGTGCTAAGTCCTGTACATCGGTACTTTCATCCAACTGAGCCTTGTACTTGTGCTAAGTACTGTACATCGGTACTTTCATCAATCTGAGCCTTGTACTTGTGCTTAGTCCTGTACATCGGTACTTTCATCCAACTGAGCCTTGTACTTGTGCTAAGTCCTATACATCGGTACTTTCATCCAACTGAGCCTTGTACTTGTGCTAAGTCCTATACATCGGTACTTTCATCCAACTGAGCCTTGTACTTGTGCTAAGTCCTGTACATCGGTACGTTCATTCAACTGAGCCTTGTACTTGTGCTAAGTCCTGTACATCGGTTTTTTCATCCAACTGAGCCTTGTACTTGTGCTAAGTCCTGTAAATCGGTACGTTCATTCAACTGAGCCTTGTACTTGTGCTAAGTCCTGTACATCGGTTTTTTCATCCAACTGAACCTTGTACTTGTGCTAAGTCCTGTACATCGGTACTTTCATCCACCGAGCCTTGTACTTGTGCTAAATACTGTACATCGGTACGTTCATTCAACTGAGCCTTGTACTTGTGCTAAGTCCTGTACATCGGTACTTTCATCAATCTGAGCCTTGTACTTGTGCTGAGTCCTGTACATCGGTACTTTCATCCAACTGAGCCTTGTACATGTGCTAAGTCCTGTACATCGGTACTTTCATCCAACTGAGCCTTGTACTTGTGCTAAGTCCTATACATCGGTACTTTCATCCAACTGATCCTTTTACTTGTGCTAAGTCCTGTACATCAGTACTTTCATTCAACTGAGCCTTGTACTTGTGCTAAGTCCTGTACATCGGTACTTTCATACAACTGAGCCTTGTACTTGTGCTAAGTCCTGTACATCGGTACTTTCATCCAACTGAGCCTTGTACTTGTGCTAAGTCCTGTACATCGGTACGTTCGTCTAACGCAAAAGACTACCACAAACAGTCTTTGCAAGCATCTCGAAGTTGTTGCATCTAATTGTCACTTAATCTTTCAACACGCCTCACTACAGTTCTTCTTGATAAAGAAATGCTATGAAATTTTGTTTCCTTTTCCGGACACATGTTTGCTGCATCTTACAAGCTGATGAACTAGCAGTCAGAAAAAAAAATCTTATGGGACAGCACCAAACTGCCTTCGGTTGCAGCATCATGTATTGTGAAAACAGCGTTGGTTATTTTCATTATTAACCAACTCCTTGCTATTTCATTTTTTTTTCTCTTCGTTAAAGTGTGCCAGAAATCATAATGTTTAGTTTGGCGGTGTCTATTGAAGTTTTACTCCTTAAAGACGCTCACTCACTCACATTACAGAAAGCAGACTACTTTGAAGTCAAAGCTCGTGAAGCAATATTTAGCTGTCCATTGTCATTAAAATCACATCATTCGTCATCAATCTTTTTTTTTGAACAGCATTCATGGTTAAATCAGCGTCTATTCGCTTTAAATTTAAAATGTTTACAAAACTGCCAATATGTAAATCGTAAACAAAAGCCACTTTCGGATGAGCTGAAATGCAGTTTTGAATATCTTATCTTATCTTATCTGTTTACAGACGCTCCTTCTATACAGAAGATTATTGCGTCCTACGCTTATCTATGGTTTGTGTTTAGTCCTGCATTTTTATTAGAGATTTAAATGTTGATAAAGTGTTGGTTTTCCTGGATTCTTCAGGCAACCCATTCCACGCCCGAATTCCGGACGGGAAGAAGGAAAACTTGTATGTGTTTGTTCTTGCATACGGAATAAGAAAGGTGTTTTTATCCTTATGTCTATCTGAGGGTTGTATTAAGTTATCTTTGTGTTGTATTTCTAAATTAGAATTAATTGCTTTATGTATGATTACTACTTTGCTCTTGGTTCTTCTATCCTCTAGTGTTTCAAGGTTTAATGATTTAACTAATGGTGTTACTCTTGTCAGTTTCGAATATTCTCCAGTAATGAATCTGGCAGCTCTTTTTTGAATTTGTTCTAGTTTATCAATGTTTTCTTTGGTGGATGGGTCCCATACAGAAGATGCATATTCTAGTGCAGGTCTCACCAAAGTGAGGTAGCATTTTAGTTTTATATCTCTATTACATTTGTTAAAGTTCCTTTTTATAAAGCCTAAGGTTTTGTTTGATTTTTTAATAACTTCATTGACATGGGGATTCCATGATAGTTTCTCATTTATTAAGACTCCTAAGTATTTTGCATCTTTAGTTTGGGTCAGTTCTTTTCCATGAATGTAATATTTTGAATTTATTTGTTTCTTTTTCTTTGTTACTCTTAACAGTTGACACTTTTCTGGATGGAAAGACATACTCCAGTTAGTTTCCCATTTTATCAATTCATCTAAGTCTTTTTGTAAAATTTTGCTATCTTGTTCTGATTTAATTGTTCTATAGATTATACAATCATCAGCAAATAGCCTAACTTTTGTACCTGTTGAGATGTTGTTGGGTAAATCATTTATATAAATTAAAAAGAGTAAGGGACCTAGCACAGTTCCTTGGGGAACTCCTGAGTTAACCTTTATTGGTGCAGATTTAGATCCATTAATTATTACAGTTTGCTCCCTGCCCAAAAGGAAGTCTTGGATCCAGTGATGTAAGGAACCTGAGATTCCAAAGTAGTTAAGTTTTTTAAGTAAACTAAGGTGGTGAACTTTGTCAAATGCTTTTGAGAAGTCTAGTAATATTGTATCTATTTGATCATTTTTGTCCAAGCCTTTTGATAGTTCATCTATTAAACCTATTAATTGTGTTTCACATGATCTGTTTTTTCTAAAGCCGTGTTGATGTGGGCATAGAGCATTATATTTGTCAAGGTGGTTAACTATTCTACTATATATTATGTGTTCTAGTAATTTACAGGTGATACTAGTAAGTGATACAGGCCTGTAATTACCAGGGTCTGATTTATCCCCTTTCTTAAAGAGTGGACTTACATTAGCTAATTTCCAATCCTGGGGCACTTTACCCTGGTTTAGAGAGGCTTGAAAGAGAACTACAAAGATTGGGGACAGTTCATTGCTTAGTTCTTTTAATAATCTTGCAGGCAAATCATCTGGGCCAGTAGCTTTGTTTATTTTTAAGTTTTTTAGGAGTGAATGTATACCTATCTCATCTACAGTTATGTTACCTATTTCCTCCATTTTATTTAAATTTATTAAAACTTCCTTGTCGCCTGAGGCAGAAAAAGATGATGCAAAATATGTGTTAAGGATATTAGCTTTAGTTTCATTATCATTATAGGTTTTATTATCTGAGCCTTTTAGTGTGGCTATTCCTGAAGGTTCCATTTTTTTAGATTTGATAAAGGACCATAAGTTTTTATTGTTATCTTTGGTAATTACATTGTTTATATATTCATTTTGGAGGTTCCGACTAAGTTTTTGTGTCAAGTGTTTAATCTTTAAGTATTTTTTGTGTATCCTATGTGAATTGGTAGCTTTATATTTCTTAAATAAGTTCTCTTTTAGTTTGCATAGCTTTTTCAATCTAGAATTGAACCAGCATTTGTTAATTTTATTTGATGTTAGTTTTGTTGGAACATTCTCATCCATTATAGTTTTTAGATTTGTTTTTATATCTTTCCAAATTTCTTCTACTGGGCTATTTGTGTTAAATTTACTTAGGAAAGTTTGTTGGAAGTTAGCCGCTGATTGGTGTAGTTTTATTGAATTACATTTATTCCAAAGATAGATTATTCTTCTAGGTATCTTATTAATTTTAGTTTTTATTTTAATAAGGATGCTAACAATTGACTAATGATCATTAATCAATTCTGGAGCCATAAAACCGATTTGATTTCCAGAGATTTGAATCAAATACTCGGAGTAAAATTTAAAAATTTAGCAAAAATTCTAAAAAAAGAAAATTATCATTGACATAAGATCGTACATATTACTCTGGCGGGCCGCATGCGGCTCGCGGGCCGTAGTTTTCCCACCCCTGTCATATACTATTGCCACTTAAACTATAGGCTGACTATTTTAATACAATAATATCAACATCAATCGATTAGTGGGAAAAAACTTAATTGACACATAAGTCTGTTCACCGATAAGGATAAACGCTCACTAAACGATAACATTAATTATGGAATTAACTAAAATATAATTAATCTTACATTTTAAAAAAATTAAATAAAATTTAAAAAAAAACAATGACAAAAAAAAATAATTCATAGAAAATACATCACATGTTATCTGATTCCTACGCAAAGTATTTAGTGTACCTTATTAAAATTTTAAATGCGGTAACAATGGAAAGGTTGATACTTTATCTGATGCATAAACTCAAACACGATCACAATTATTTACAACAGAGGGACAGAGTGACTTATCTTTAATAACAAAATACAATCATTCTCGATGCAAATCAAAGAGAAACAAATAAAAACGTTTAATGATGATTTAAGTTATGCTAATAATTTTAATAATGACCTTCAAACCTCCCGGATGAACAACAAGAGAGCACGTTTTTTACAAACATCTACAATGAGTTCACTAGCATTGACAAATCTTTTATATTTTTGTCTTTGAAACTTAACATTGTTAATAATTGTGCCCTATTTTGCCGTCAGGAAAATCATTACTTTAGATAAAGTAAGTACATTATTTTAAATTATAATTCTAGCTTTACGATTTATAAACTTCTTCGTCTATTAGAGAAAAAAGGTTTTGGAAAATAACATCATATTTTTATTTTTGGCGGGGCGGCAAACTTGGCACCTGCCCCGGGCGGCAGAAAACTACACTACGTCACTGATCTAATGGTATTTGTTTTCTTACATATAAAATGTGTGAAAATTTCCTTCTATGATTTCAAATTTTGATTTAAAAAGTCTGACTTTTCTTTCTGAATGTTCATTATAATACGCAGCGCAAAACAATCCAAAAATACAACATTTTAGTTATGTCTCGTAAAAAATGTTTAATATAATGCGCAACGATCGGGAATATATTTTTAAAAGTATTGTCAATATATAACGCACCAAATCACGCTAACATGTTTAATTACAGTACATGCGATCGATCTGAAATTTTGATACAACATTTTTATCATCGGCTCAAAACGTCGTGGGGTAAAAACGTCCTGTGGTCGAATCGTCCAGGGTCAAAACGTTCGAGGTCGAAACGTTATGGATTCATTTAGTTTTGTACATATGAAGTTTTGTCATAAATACAGAAGTAACATACTTTTAAAAAAAATTAAATCTAGGTCAAAACCTTGAATTGGAAGTTTGCTTTCATTAAATTCTTGAAACAAGTCGGTCAAGTAAGCGATGTCATTGTTCAATTTTATTAAATTTGATCGTAAAGCATTATTTTTATCTTTCAAGGAATCTAGCGACGCGTTATAAAACCAATCTAAACAGACACCCATTGACAACGAACTAACTTTTGTATGAAGCATCAGACTTTTAAATTCTTCATCGTTTTCAAAACAAAGCTGTTTAAATAATCTGTCATTAAATGATTTGCTGATTATGTCGTTATCTAAAATAACATATTGTCAAAATTTGTCATAAACAATGTAGGCTTACACTTAAATTTATGTGGCTACTGTTAAACTATTACTTAGAGTTCTTTTTCTTCCCAATTTCTTTAACACACGTATCCAATGCATGAACTATTGTTTATCCGTTTGAATCAGTTTTCAAATATTTTGCATATATTAATTCTTGGCAAATGTGTTCTTCTTTTGTGAACTGAAAGTATGCTAAAAGTAAAGCCTTCTTTCCTGACAATGTTCACTCATCAAGTTAAATATAAAACCGAGATGTTTTTAAATAGCAAAGCAATGAATCTTTAGCATCTTGAGCAATTCCAACAATTCTACTTTATCTTATCTTCTTATCTTATCTTTACAGACGCTCCTTCTATGCAGAAGATAATTGCGTCCACAGACCATGACAGAAATCTGTTGGCAAGTGATGCAGCGTTCACAGGCCACGGCTTTATTGGTTCCACTCATTACCCAGCCGCCTAACTATTGTTAGGTACCCATTCGGAGCTGGGTGACTCAGGGATGCCCTAGGCCCCGGGAACAAATCCTTGTCGGTACGCCAGTCGAGCGCGCTGCCACTCGACCACCGCGTCCCACTTCTTTGCACTGTATTATTGCTCAACAAAATTTTCTTGATAATATCAGATGCTGGCTTGTGTAGCACAGTATGTATTACTTCACTTACATCCGATATAATTAGTTTTTCAACAATAGTATGAGGTTTTTCCGATTCGGCCATCATTATCGAAATATTTTTCGAAGGAAGCAAGTCATCGCTATCTTTTGTGGTTGCGGTTGAAAAGTGTTTTGCCAATGTCATTTGTTGATAAATTTATCTTTAAGTTTTCGAAAATAAGATAAATACCAATTTAAAAAAAAACAACAACAATTAAATTTAATCAATATTTTTGTAGTCTTGAAGTGCGTGAATATACATAGCTCAATGCAAGTGTTGGAGTATGCGGGAACTGAATCAACGTCCGGTACGTTTTTCAAAGAAAATTTAAGCGTTAGAAACGGAATACATATAGCAATATATCTTTCTCTCCTCAGATCTCTTTTCTACTTTCACGGCCCCATTACAGTTCTTTCCCGCGCCCCCACCCCCACCGAATTCACCGTGGCCATCACCGCCCACCCCCGCCCCGGATCGCTGCAGCGCCCTACAGGAGGTGGTAGCATCCACTTTTGGAAACACTGGAATAGACAGACGAAAATTAACAATTAAAAAACCCCGTAAAAAACCAAGTTTTTGACTATAAATCCTTTATGTACGAGACATTAAAAAAAGAATGTTCATTATAAAACGCAGTGCACGACAATCCAAAATTTTAGTTATGTATCGTAGAACACCGATCGGGAATATATTTAAAAAAAAATTATAGTCCATATAACACGCACCAAATCGCACAACAGGAAAAGGTCGTTCAATATAATACGCACCGCGACACTCTATGTCAAAAATTTAACATGATATATAGACATAGATAAAATAATCACAAAATTCAATAATTTAATTACAGTACATGCGATCGATCTGAAATTTTGAAACATCGTTTTTACAATCGGCAAAAAACAGCCTGCAAAATTTCAGCTCACTAGCTTACGAGGAATTGAGTTAAAAATCTTTCCAAAGTTGTTTCGACAAGCAAGCAAGGGCTCAAACAAACATTCACCACGAGTTAATATAAAGGATTTAATAAAAAGAACCCGTACAAAACTAAGTTTTTGACTATAAATCCTTTCTGTGCGAGACATAACTAAAAGAATATTCATTATAATACGCAGCGCAAGACAATCCAAAAATTCAAAATTTTAATTATGTCTCGTAAAACGTGTTGAATATAAAGCGCACCGATGTTGAATATGTTTATAAAAAGTATTGTCAATATAATACGCACCAAATCACGCAACAAGAAAGTATTAATGAAAAGGATGTTCAATATAATACGCACCGCGACACTCTTATCTCAAAAATTTAACATGATACATAAGGATAAATAAAATAATCTAAAAATTCAATAATTTAATGACAGTACATGCGATTGATAAGAAATTTTAAAACATTGTTTTTATCATCGGCACGAGTCTGCCTGAAAAATTTCAGCTCGCTAGCTTACGAAGAAGTGGGTTAAAAATCGATCCAAAGTTTTATCGACAAGCAAGCAAGGGCTCAGACACCACGAGTTAATATAAAGGATTTTTAAAAAACCCGTAAAAAACCAAATTTTTGTCTATAAATCCGTTATACAGCAGACTTAACTAAAAGAATCAATATACATAATTCCCGTCGTCTGTATGTATGTATGTATGGAATATAATGTATTATATGACGTTATTGTTTGATCTTATATTTTAAAACGGGAATTATGTATATTGATACAAGGTGTGCATCAAAAGATGTGCAAATTAAAGATGCGCTGTAAAAAATATTATATGGCGTCATGGTTTTAGATCATATTTTAACTTTGGAAAAGGGAACAATGTAAAAAGAGGATTTGATGATGGTTAATTATAATATTAAAAAAAAACAACAACTTGTACCCCTATTATAAAATACTTTGTATACATTTCAGAAAGTTTAATATTTCGTATTTATCTAACAAGGAAAAGTTAGTTGGGATTTTGAAAAAGGTGGGCGCCGTAGGCGCCCTAAAAAAATTGCATTTGTTCAAATTAAATAGATTTCAGCTGAAAACTTCCGTCATTTTTGACCGGTAATACACTAGTGTTCATTATAATACGCAGCGCAAGACAATCCAAAAATACAAAATTTTAGCTATGACTCTTAAATCGTGTTTAATATAATGTGCACCGATCGAAAATATATTTTTAAAAAGTAACTTCAATATAATACGCACTGAATCGCGCAACAGGAAAGTATTAAAAAGGTCGTTCAATATAATACGCACCGCGACACTCTATCTCCAAAAATAATATGATACATAGAGATAAATAAAATAATCTAAAAATTCAAAAATTTAATGACGGTACATGCGATCGACCTGAAATTTTGATACTTTCTTTTTATCATTGGCACAAAACTGCCTGCAAAATTTCAGCTCACTAACTTACGAGAAAGCGGGTTAAAAATCCATACAAATTTTTGGCAACATGCAGGCAAGCAAGCAAACAATCAACCAAACAGAAACCACGAGTTATTATAAAGGATTTAAAAATAGAAAATACGGCATCAAATAAATTACCCCAATATTCTACAAATTTTTTGTGAAGAACAGAAATCGTGACGTCATTTTCCATTTTTTGTTTTAAAGCAACAGTGGCCTTTCTTCAACCCTTCTCCGGCCAGTTCAAAGATAATCCACCATAGTTTGGACACAAGAGGATATTTTGAAATGCGATTCATCAGGATACTATGGGAGGAGTTTTGTTAATATTCACTAGCCCTATCCCGGCATTAATAACATTGGAATACATAAAGTTTGAACCCACCTTCAGAATTGCTAAAGACCTATTATCTATGACGTCATCCATTTTAATGATGACAGACCCTATAAATTCATACGGGGATTGTTTTGTGGGATCCTTAGATTTTTAAATAATCTCCCTATAATTAGGGACCGAAGTTAAGTGGCTTGCCACTCCACAAAAAGAGGTAGGAAGAGGTTAGTGCATGTGGTCGAGTGCTTATCTGTATTAGCTCATTAAAAATATTTTTAAAAATAATTTAAATAATTTTACATACACAAAAACAATTATCTAATAAATAATATTAGCTACACAATAGGAAATTTAAATGCCGCATAGATTTTTAAAATTGTCTCATTGAGACTCAAATGTTTAATTTTTTATACAATGTGAAACAAAATGTAATTTTAAATTAAATAAATACAAGTAATATATATATTGTACTTGTTATTTCCCTTCAAATGTAATTTTAAACGTGAAAAAAACTTAACATTGTGAACGTTTATATTTTTATGATTAAAATTATCGCTGTATTATTGCATAACATATTTAAACTAGTGTATTACCCGTTATACGGGGTTTTGAAAATAAATATATTTCAGCTGAAATCTATTAATTTAGAAAAAATACACATCATAATTTTAAAAAATAATGTAATACAGAGCTTTTAATTATTTTTATTTATTTCTATTTTATTCATGTATTTCCATCTTGAACAATTTTATGCGGACGTTCCAAAAGAGTTATATTTGGTGCAGCAATTTTTTTTCAAGGCTTTTTTTTCTTTTTAGCGGTGCGCTGCTTTATAAAATTAATAGCTTTAAGAACAGACAGACAGACGCGATTTACAAAGCATATTATGGATATTGGTAGTTTGATAATATTTAACAAAATGAAGATGTACTTGAGGCTTTTGCATAATCGATTTTATTTTTAAAAATTAATTTTGACACATAAACATAAGTTTAGTGAGGTTTACACATTAAAGTATTTATAGTAGAGCCGGTATAGATTAAAATATTTTGTTCGATTAATTGGGAAAATTGTGTCCATTATTTGATTAATTTCAATTAATAATAAAGTCGCGATTCATGATTTCGCAAAATCGGTTAAGTCGCGGTTATTCCTTGGCTTACATTGTTTACTGATCTTAAGAGAAAAATGTTATCTATGAAACGGTTGGTTTACATTAAAAAATGAAGTATAAAATAATTTTTTACAAGATTTTCACCCAGTAAAATAAATATATAAGCCTAATTAAAATATGTTCTAATTGTAATTAGTAGAGTTTCCTTTTATTCTGTATTTTTAAGAGCTAAGTTTGGTTATATCAATTTCATCTGGTCTTGTTGTATCTGTACAAACGCTCCTTCTATACAGAGGATTATTGCGTCCTACGTTATGGTAAGAACTTATTGGCAAGTGACTCAGTGTTCACAGGTCACATGTATTATTAATGTGTACATCTATAAATTAAAGTCTATTTCTTATTAACTATAAAGAAGTCCCAACAACCAACTAAACACATTTTATACACATTTTAGCCCCAACAACTTCCTCACTGTTTTCTCAATATCGCCTCAGCCGATGTCCTTCTAGTGTCCAGTCCTTGAAAGTAAACCTGAGTAGGACTATGTTCAGTTCTCATCCGGGTGATTAGGTTCTGACTACTACGAGACAGTTTAACCACGATGGTAGCATGAACTAATAATGTTTTCTTACCATCTCACCTCAAGTCCAACTATTTAACTACGATGGTAGCATGGACTAATAACGTTTTCTTACCGTCTCACCTCAAGTCCAACTCTTTAACTACGATGGTAGCATGGACTAATAATGTTTTCTTACCATCTCACCTCAAGTCCAACTCTTTAACAACGATGGTAGCATGAACTAATAATGTTTTATTACCATCTCACCTCAAGTCCAACTCTTTAACTACGATGGTAGCATGGACTAATAATGTTTTATTACCATCTCACCTCAAGTCCAACTCTTTAACAACGATGGTAGCATGAACTAATAATGTTTTATTACCATCTCACCTCAAGTCCAACTCTTTAACAACGATGGTAGCATGAACTAATAACGTTTTCTTACCATCTTACCTAAGTCCAGCAATTTCTCTTATAAAATGTCTTTTAGCCACAATTTGACTCACAGCTGAGTCATTGAATGATATGGTTGTAGCTGGACATCAAAAGAAATCTTGCGTGTTTTGCTGAGTCGCCTCAAGGTAACTATTTATATGAATCATCTTCCAGGAAGGCTTTTCTTTTGCCTAGACGTCGTTTTACCTTTTAAGACTCTTGTCGATAGATAAGCATCATTGCTGGTTCAATCAATTCCACATGGAAATAAAAACAACCCGTAAAAAACCAAGTTTTTGACTATAAATCCTTTACGTATGAGACGTAACTAAAAGAATGTTCATTATAACACGCAGCGCAAGACCATCCAAAAATACAAAATTGCAGTTGTGTCGTAAAACGTGTTTAATATAATGCGCACCGATCAGGAATAGGTTTATAAAAAGTGTTGTCAGTAAAATACGCACCTTATTGCGCGACAGAAAGGTTGTTCAATATAATACGCACCGCGACGCTCTATCTCAAAAAATAGCTGATACATAGGAATAAATAAAATAATCTAAAAAATCAATAATTTAATTACGGTACATGCGATCGATCTGAAATTTTGATACATTGTTTTTATCATCGGTACGAAACTGCCTGCAAAATTTCAGCTCGCTATCTTGCGAGCAAGTGGGTTAAAAATCGGTCAAAAGTTTTGGCGACAAGCAAGCAAGCAAGCAAGGTCGGTCGGTCGGCCGCAGACACCACGAGTTAATATAAAGGATTTAAAAACAATGATACCCTAGCATTACATTTTAATTTATTTAGACTTACACCATCCACCAAATATATTTATAGATAGTGTTTCTTTTCTTATTGATAATGTATTCATAATTATTATTTGAAGCTTTTGTCTCTAACTTCTCTAAATCTCTTTTATCATACATCCACAAGGTATTACAAATCGGCATTGTGTTAGAGCAATAATGTGTTTTTTTAATTATTTACCTTCTTTGTACAAGTATTTAGTAAATACAAAATGTTATTTACTTTCTTTATTCAAGTATTTAATAAATACAAAATGCTATTTACTTTCTTTATTCAAGTATTTAGTAAATACAAAATGTTGTTGAATTTCTTTATACAAAATGTTATTAGATATGTTTCATTATTAGATAGCCAGTAAAAAGAGCCATCATCCTTTGACTGATATCTTTCTTAATTAAAAAAAATGCTCTTTAAGGCTAAAAATCTTTTTAAAAATCTGGTTTTGAGAAATTAATGAAAGGGAAACCTTAAAAAAAACTTTTGAAATAGATATATTTTAAAATACTAAATCAGAAATACTAAATGTTTAAATGTTCAACAGTAAAGATGGGTTGTTAATTTCGACCTTTAAATTTTCTTTTAAATTATTTGATAATGTTAACTTTATAGAGTCAAGGGAGTTACAAACTGAGTTAAGTCTTGTCAGATATATTTAAAAAACAAACATTTTAATTTTTAACATTTAGAAATTAATTAGACAGATAAACACAAAATGAAATGTTAATCATATTTATAGTCTACAGAAATGTTATATTACTATTTAAAATGTGGTATTATAGAAGATCAATGGCACTGAAAATCTAACTGTAGGGGTAAGAAGGTGCTATTATCTAACACAAAGATATTAAATCTATCCATTGGTAATTAGAGGACATTGACTGGTGTCAAAAGTTATTAACAACATTTTTAGTAACGAGAAGTTATTGGTTTTACGTTTCTAATTTTTAATTTATAGTATAACTAGTGTGTTACCCATCAAAAATGACGGAAGTTTTCAAGATAAATACATTTCAGCTGAAATCTATTATTTATTTTTTTGAAAAAATAAACATCAGAATAAAAAATAATGTTATACAGAACTTTCATTTATTTAATTATTTTATTTCCTTTTATTTTATTCATTTATTTTCATATTGCACAATTTTATGGGGAACGTTCGAAAATAGTTATTAAATCCATTATATTAACTTCACCACCGTCTCTGTCGTTCGTCGTTGGGTGGAAAAACAAAAGTAAAAACTGACCCACTTTCCTTGATGCCATCGAGCTTAAATTTCGCACATAGACTCGTGTCACCTAGCAATGCATCGTATCAAAATTTCAGATCGATCGAACGTACCGTAATTAAATTAACGCATTTTAAATTTATCTCTATATAACATATGTAATTCAAATTCACGGCTTGTTATTGTTTTTATTTCACGTGCCAGTTGAGTCGACGCGTTGACGCCACCCGTCGATGTCGAAACTCCTCTCCCATTCCTTCCCCCGGTTTTAAAGCCAGGGGATATCACTCGGTTTCAGTCTGTAAATGCTTGTCGCGTTTGAACATAATCAATGCTTTTAGTTATGTCTCATATATAAGGGATTTATAGTCAAAAACATTGTTTTTATGGTGTTGCTTTATTTTTAAATCCCTTATATTAACTTCACCACCGTCTCTGTCGTTCGTCGTCGGACGGAAAAACACAAGTCAACAATGACCCACTTCCCGTGATGCCAAATTAGGCACATAAACTTGTGTCACCTAGCAATGCATCGTGTCAAAATTTCAGATCGATCGAATGTACCGTAATTAAATTAATGCATTTTTAGTTTATCTTTTATATAACATATGTAAATCAAATTCATGGTTTGTTATTATTTTTCTTTCACGTGCCATTTGATTTCAAGCGTTAACGCCACCCGTAGATGTCCACACCCCCTCCCCTCCCGGTTTCAAAGCCATGTGATATCACTCGGTGTCAGTCTGTAAATGTTTGTTGCGTTTGATAATAATCGATACGTTTATTTATGTCTCATATATATTATATAATGGATTTATAGTAAAAAACTTTGATCTTACGGGGTTGTTTTTATTGGTGCAGTAATTTAGTGCGCTGCTTTCTAAAATTAGTAGCGTCACATAAAAATATAGACGGGACAGACAGATTTGACATACATTGATAATTGTTTATATTGATAATAGTATTTAGAGGAACGAAAACAGTTCGTTGACACCTTAAGTTTATGTTATTAATACTACCGTAGTTGCAGGGTTGCCAGATTGTAATTTGGGTAAAAGGCCAAACTTACTGCCAAAAAAGGCCAAAAAAAGGCCAAACTTATTTTATATGAAAAATGTCAACAAAAATGACGTCACGCACCTAGGGGGCGGGAGGGGGTCACAGATTTATGGCGAGGGGAGGGTGCTTTTAAGAACTGTGACGTCATATTGGAAAGGGTCTAGCTCTTGATTACATGTGACGAGTGGTGGGGGGGGGGTGTGAAAATACATTGAAAATCTGCCAAAATCGCGTGACGTCTTTTATGGACGGCTCATAACGGCTGAAAATTATTTAACTATTTAAAATGAAGGTAGAACCAGGAGAAAAAGGATAATAAATGTGTAAATGCCAATGTTCGTATGTATGGTTGTACTCACAAAATAAATAGACTATGATACTAACATAAAAATTTGAAAGAAAAGCTTCAGGTCATCCTTTTCCGCTAGACTGCTATTTGCAGTATTATTATAAACTTTATCAGATGTCAAGTCATCAAGCACTCTTGGTGAAATAAGAAAGTCCTTGCTGCATTTATTTGTAAACAAAAGCTCAGCCTGGACTATAACAATAGCGTCTAAAAGTGTGAGCTGCATTCTATATCTGTCTTTTTCTTAATAGCCTTTTCGTTAAAATTTTTAATGTCTAAAATACACGTAAGCTATTCAAAAATAGAAAATAATTAATAAGGTTATTGACTAATTGGCAAATTTTTAATCTTTTTTTGTTGTGATAAACATTATTTTTTATATATATTATATATATATATTTATTTTTTTAAAGAAAAAGGCCAAAAAAGGCCAAAAGGCCAACAAAAAATTTTGAGGCCAAACCCTCTTAAAAAAGGCCAAATTTTGAGAATTTGGCCTTAAAAAGGCCAATATGGCAACCCTGCGTAGTTGTGATGTTAGTACCTTCCCACAAGGATTAAACTTTTATAAATAACAGAAAGGAAAAGTTTACAATTATTTTAAATACAAAGAAATTTAAATGCCATATAGTAAAATCAAGGCATATTTATTGTTTTGCTCTTTTACTAGTATCTAAACATCTGATATCACAACAATGAATATACAATATAATTAAGTATTTATTCAAGCTCTAGATAACTAAAAATATAATAATTTTAAAACGAATAACATCCCTTGAGACATTGAATCTTATTGCATATTTATTATTGTGGCATAGACGTCATATTAAATTATTTGAAGAGAAATATTTAGATTATAATTGATTAAAAATAGAATTAGAAAATAACAATCATTAGTTTAATGGTTTGTAGAATATTTATGTATGTAATTTACCTCCTATCTTAGTTATCTAATATATGTATATTCACTCTCTAGTCAGTTAAATCTTTTGTAGATTTTTTTCTTTACATTAAAACTAAAACATTCGATGAAGTGCGGTGAGACAAAGCAAAGTCAAATGTATGTAAGTTAAACAACAGAATGTACATCAGTGCTTTCAAATTTTATTCTAAATCAGGGACAGAAAACCTAAACATATTTTATTGAACTTACTCGTACATGCTAAGCTCCATTAGAAAGATGCCATAAGAACAAATCATTAAATTATTAATGTACATGTATATACTAAACGCCATTAAAAAGATACCATAAAAAACAAATCAATCAAACATAAAACTATTAATATAGCGAATCTATATATTGTCAACTATTTGTTTTGTTGTAAACAAATCGAAGCCTTCCTTGAGGTTATAAATATTATAATTTTTATACGTCGTATGTAGGACCAATCTAGTGTGTTAAACTGATTTGTATTATAATCAAAGGGTTGGGGGTGAGCTTGTATTGTCATTGGGGAACTAAAGCACCCACAAGAGATTGATTACATTTAATATCGTATTGTATTTTTCTTTGGTCTCTTTTTATATTCGTATCTTTACAGGAATTTTCTTTATGTTTACTAAATAATTAGTTTGAATGTCGGTATATATTCCGTAGTGTAATAATCATATAACAAGAAGCGGTGCATAAAGCGTGGGTGAATCTCGGTGTTTCATGTTAAAAGTGGTGAGATGTACGTGTTATACATGTGCAGTTGTGCTCTCAGTGAGGGCAAAGAAACGCTGTCCTGACTTTGATGCTGGCCAAGTGTTTGCTGAAGGGAGTTGAAGTTTAAAAGTGATGTAATTTTTGTATTTAAAACAAACATCTTTAAATTGATAATCTAATCTGAATTAATATACAGTAACACGATGCAGTAAATTTAATAAGCAATTCTCATCAACCATCCATAATTATAAAAGTTTTCAATTGTTGATGTTCATTAATTTTTTTTATTGCTAGCTGGAGAAAAAACATAATGAACCAAAAAAAACAATTCTTGACATATTAATACATTTTAAGAGAATAAGTGCAAAAACGAGAAGCGCATTTTAGTCAACTTCTAGGTTTTTCGTCTTCGCAAAGTTCTCACATAATCAGTATAGTCGGTTCACACGTACACATTTTGATTAAAATGTACTAAAATACAATTAAATTTGCATCACGCACTATTTTATTTGGCTATTTCAAAGCCACAATATGAGTGAAACGCTAAGAAAGTCCTCCGCTGACCAGGTATATCAAGCCCCGAGTAAGCTCTAATGAAAACATTAGGGATCCCCTACGACCATCGGTCATGGGACTTACTTTTTAAATATTTTTTAAAAATAAATAAAATAATTGTTTTAATAATGCCCAATTGATCTTTAAGAGTTTAAAATCTTATTACACCGTTAACATCTTATTGCAACCTTAAAATCTTATTACACCTTTAAAATCTTATTACACCCTTAAAACTTATTACACCCTTAAAATCTTATTGCACCCATAAAATCTTATTACACCCTTATAATCTTATTACACCCTTAAAATCTTATTACACCCTTAAAATCTTATTACACCCTTAAAATCTTATTACACCCTTAAAATCTTATTACACCCTTAAAAACTTATTGCACCCATAAAATCTTATTACACCCATCATTTTAACTCGTAGCCTCTGCTTGTCTGTTGCGAAAATTTTGGATCGATCTTTAACCCTTTTCCCGTCATCATATCTAGCTGAAATTGTGAAGGCAGACTCTCAGGGCCGGTGTTGCAAAATAAATCCTCCCTCGATACAGAGTCCCCCCCCTCCCCGGATACTCTGTTTTAAAACAAATCCTCCGGGGGAGAAATTGTTTTCCTCCCGATTAAAATAAATTCGCCCCTACCCTGTAAAATATTGTCTCCCCCAAAATAAATTCGCCCCCATCATACTTTCGATATAAAACAAAGAGATCATTAAAAAACAAAAGAATAAAGAATACTCACTTGTGTATTGCTTTAATATTCACACATGTTTAATGTAATACTATTTATGGTAGTGGCGTAGATATAGAGAGATAAGAGGGGGGTGCGGTCCATACCGTTTGACACCTCTCAGGGGCGGGAAATAATATTCACACATATTTACTGTAATACTAGTTATTGTAGTGGCGTAGAAATAGAGAGATAAGAGGGGGTGTGGACCATACAGTTTGACACTTCTCATGGGCGTGACATATTACTCACACATGTTTACTGTAATAATACTTATTGTAGTTTCGTAGAAATAGAGAGATAAGAGGGGGTATGGACCATACCATTTGACACCTCCCATGGGCGTGACATAATATTCACACATGTTTACTGTAATACAATTTATGGTAGTGGCGTAGAAATAGAGAGATAAGAGGAGGCTGTGGACCATACCATTTGACATCTCTCAGGGGCGTGACATAATATTTCACACATGTTTACTGAAATACTATTTATGGTAGTGAGTAGTGGCGTAGATATAGAGAGATAAGAGGTGTGAGTGGACCATACCATTTGACACTTCTCAGGGGCGTGATATAATTTGAAGAATTGCTTAATTACTTGATTTTTTCCCGCTGTACAAATGGACGCACAGGCAGTTTTTGGGTGTATAAAGGTAGTTGTTTTGTTTCATAAAGCAAGGATTATGTCTTTATAGGCATGGGTTTTCGTTGTTACTATAAATAGTAAGGTTGTACAACGTCGGGTGTTCAGACGATGAGAAAGTTTCTTAATATCTAGAGTCGAAGGTGGGAGTGACCCAATTAAGTAACCGCATGGAGGGAACAAAAATCGGGCTACGACACTGACCTGTTTAACTTATGACCTGATTAAGATTTAAAAAAAAACTCTGTGGGCTATGCATTGTTATTGTGAGACGCAGAGGCGAGGCGTCAATGGACGGGGGAGGGGGGTAATGGTGGTGCTGACTGCACTGGCTGACACTATCACGAGGGATAAAACAAAATCTAAAATTAAGTATGTTCCCGTTAAGCAGAAAGTTAAAAGAAAGGATTTTTAACAGTATGGTGAAATTGTGCTGCTATATGGAGCCGAGACGTGGAGAACAACGGCGGTAAACCTGACCAGAATTCAGTCCTTTATCAACAATTGTCTAAGAAGGATTCTCCGAATTCACTGGCCGGACAAAATCAGCAACCAGGAACTGTTGCAGTAGACAAAGATGATGAAAAGATTACGCAGAAGCGGTGGAGGTGGACTGGTCATACACTTAGAAAACCTGCTTCTAGTACAACAAGGCAAGGCCTGAAATGGAACCCCCAGGGTAAGAGGAAAAGAGGCCGTCCAAGAGACACTTGGCATCGAGAATTGGAGGCAGACTAAAAGAGAATGAGCAATGACAGGAAGAGCCTGGAGAAGTTGGCCCATGATAGGGATGCCAGGAGGTCTATCGTAGGTGGCCTAGGATGAATTGCAAACGCCGACGCTGATCGGTGTATGCCCCTCATGGACGAGATGATCGGTGTATGCCCGTCATGAATGAGATGATCGGTGTATGCCCCTCATGGACGAGATGATCGGTGTATGCCCCTCATGGACGAGATTATCGGTGTATGCCCGTCATGGACGAGATGATCGGTGTATGCCCCTCATGGACGAGATGATCGGTGTATGCCCCTAATGGACGAGATGATCGGTGTATGCCCGTCATGGACGAGATGATCGGTGTATGCCCCTCATGGACGAGATGAACGGTGTATGCCCCTCATGGACGAGATGATCGGTGTATGCCCTGCATTGACGAGATGATTGGTGTATGCCCCTCATGGACGAAAAGTCTCAACAACAAAAACAACATATACAGCAGTGCTTCTCAAACTTTTTAGCATGGTGGACCGGCAAGGGTTTTTCCATCGCACCAGGGGCAGGTGCACTATTTTCCCTGGACAGACGTGGTAGCAGCATGAGCCCCACATGGCGTACAGCCATAAAACATATGGCATAAATATGATACATGTCATCCAATAATTTTGAAAAGAATATACAATTTTCTTCACTGTTGATGATTTTCGTGGGTGGTTATTACTTTATGTAAACTTTTGTTTTTGACTAGAACTATAAATTGTTCTCTAAATATACTACTTGACCATAGCATGTTTCAAAATGTGTGCTTAATTTTTATCAATGATAAAAAAACATATTAATAGTATATAATTGTCCCCTAACTATGCTAGTAACAAAGTCAGTTTTAATTATATTGATTTAGTTTCTACGTGCAATTTATCAAATTTATAAAACATTACAAATAGAAAAAAGAGTATAATATAGACTTTTTGGAGGGTGGGGGAATTAATTGTTAACCTATAGCAGTGCTGCCAGTGACAATTTTGGGAAAAACCTAGCCAACACGTCCAAAACAACCTAGATCCGAAAGAAAAAACCTAGACACGCTAAAAATAAACAAATATGACGTCACAAAGCTTCTCTGTCCCCCCATCTCCCCCCTCCAAAAAAAACAACAACAACAAACAAACAAACAAAACGTATTTCTTATTTGTAAATGAGCATGTTTCAAATCATTTAATTGTCATTTAAGTATTTGTTTAGCATGAGGCTGCAGTCTAATATCGTTACACACGGGAAACAATTTAAAACGTCAATAAATTTATTGTAAGCAATCAAATATTTAAGTGGAGCTTTCATTTAAAGTTTCGCGTTTTTGATGAGACGTCACAGTTCTTAAACATCCCCTCCCCCTTGTCACACATCTCACAAAAGTGTAACTCCCTCGCTCTCCCCTAGATGCATGTCGTCATTTTTATGAACAGCTCCTAAGGCAGGGGTGTCCAAAATTTTTGAATGGCGGGCCAAATTCCTTGAAATAAAGACCCTCGCGGGCTGGATTAAAATTATATAAAAATTAGGATGTGCTGCGGCACCGTGGGGCCTGCGGCGCCCACTTTTTTTAGGGCGCATATGGCACCCACCTTTTTCAAGAGCTCAACTAACTTGTCCTTGTATGATAAATACGTAATATTAAACTTCCTTAAATGTACACAAAGTATTTTTAATAGGGGTTTTAGGGCGCCTATAGCGCCCATTTTTTTGGGTCAAAAGCCCAAGTAACTTATCCTTGTACTTGTATGATAAATCCGAAATATTTCTGAAATGTACACAAATGTACACAAAGTATTTAAATAATTTTTTACGGTGCTAATCAAAACACGATTTGTTAAACTAATTTTAGAAAGCAGCGCCCAAAATTACTGCACCAAAAAACAACTTTTTGAGTCAGTCAGCACTGTTTACAACACAAATGCTGACGTCAAAGGTTCGTGCGTTGTTTGGTTAATGTTATTCTGAAAACCAAAATGATTATGATTTTTAAGTCCATATTTTGAATTTATAAAAAAAAGCAGAGTGATGTCCTTTAGCGTTAGGCGTGAGGCAGTCAGCGATAACTGAGCGTAAATATATGTATGATGATGACATAGGTTGAGAAGTTTTTATCGCAAAATTTTAATGTGAAGGTTGAAACTGAGATCTTGAATGCAGTAAATAGTTGAGGTCCGGTTCAATGCCACTGATTTTGATACGTGTGTTATCACGTAGGTGAGATTCACTTATTCTTGTCCTCACACGGTTCTTTTTAAAATTCATAACTGAAAATGTCTGCTCACACAAGTAAGTCGAGCTAAAAAGCTGAGCATTTTCTTAGCAAATGTTCGAATCTCTTTATATCTCTCTTTATCTAGCTGTAGGTAAAAGTCGTTGAGAGAAAGCTGTTGTTGTCAGCTGCGAATTTCATTATCACTTTGTAACTCAATGAGTTCCATCTGCAGATTGCCTTGAGAATTATCAGGGTCCGCAGAGAAAGGTGAAGAAAATAACATGATGTCCTTTTCAATAGTTGCAAAGTTCTGAAAGTATCTTTAAAATTCATCAGCCAGGGATGTGATATCTGCAACATACCTCTGCATTTGCTCATTGAAGCTTCTTTCTGGGAAACTTGTCATGATTTCCTGTAGTGAGGTAAAATGTGTGGTATAAGGCTGCGTTTGAGAAAGTTGCCTTTGAAAAAGTTGCAGCTTGTTCCCAAAGGCCTTGATAGCTGAATATAATTGGCTTACCACTGCATTTTGACCTTGAAGATTTGTGTTAACTACGTTTAGATGTCTTGTCATATCAACTAAAAATGGTAAATCTGCTAGCCAAGCAGTATCAGATCATTCTGGCATTGGTTGTCCTTTATCTTCCATGAATTCCCCAATTTCTTTTTTAAGTGCAAAATTAAGGACATAATTTCTACTTTTAAAATAAATAATAAACAGAAATAATACGTCAGTTAATTAATTATTTCAGATGAGGCCACGGGGCAGTTAAAATTGATTCGCGGGCCGGTTTTGGCCCGCGGGCCGGACTTTGGACATCCCTGCCCTAAGGTATTAGTTTGTACTATAAGTATTTGTAAATTATACTTATCAGCATTCTTGGAACCCTTCTTATTTTATCTAATACAGACGTTCATTTTTTATACAAATGATTATTGAGTCATAACTTTATCCATTGTTTATGTCACTTATTGCATTTAAATTTGAGTTTTAAATTTGATAAAGTGTTGGTTTTCCTCGTTTGATCAGGCTACTCATTCAACCTCCAAATTCGGGACCGAAAGAACGAGAATTTGTATGTGTTTGTTCTTGCATATGGAATAGGAAAAGTGTTTTTATAACTATGTCTATCAGAACATTGTATAAGATTATCTGTGGTCTATACCATGTATACTTGAGAGAATATTCTCTCAACCCAGGCAGAAGAAAATGGTAGAGCTGTTAAGTTTGTCTAAAAGTCTAATAAAATTGAATATTTTGGCTCATTCAAGCTATTTTATCGTGTACCATATTTCTTTAGACACCTCAGTAGCGCCACCTTTCGAATTCAGTGGAATAGAGCCATAGATAACATAATGTAACATGACAGAGCCGCTGAAAAAAACTGTTGCCACCTGCTGCTTAATTTTATTTTTGAAAAATCGAATTTATTTAGGATATTATTTGCATATATTTAATAATATTTGTACTTTAACATAGTTTAATTACATTTTTTAAAGAAAAACCTAGATTATTGCTATTTTTGAAATAAAAAACCTAGAAACCTAGACAAGGTCGAAAAAACCTAGATCTACGTTGAAAAACCTAGCGCTGGCAGCACTGTTCGGATACATAGAGCTTGTCATTTCTAAAGGGACATCTATTAATAGAAATATCTGGTGTTTTTAAGTGAACAGGTATAATAATGATACGAGTTAATAAGTAAATGTAGGTATATTGAGAAAGAAATATCTTCTCAGCTATTTCTTAATTCTTCGTTAATTTAAGACAGCTTATTGGAATTGAACAGGAAAAAACAGTTTTGTAATTTTGCTATGCTAACAATTTTGAGAGCTTATTGATTCTTCTTAATTTATACTTAGAAATATTGTTCCTCTAAAATTTAGTCTAAAAATAGAACATAATACTATGAGTTATGACGTTTTCCGATCATAGAAATGACACGTGCATCGGTTTTGAAGGATCATTATTTCAACATTAAACATAGCGTAGGGAGATCAAGAAAGATGACAAAAGTAAACATCGATAGCAGTCCTCAATCCTTTAATACCACACCAAGATAAGGAATTTAACCCTTGGATTTGAACGAAAGTTGTGCCAATGTAAAATGATATCGTGTTACAATTTTAACATATTTGAATTGCTGCTTTTACGATAGAGGTGAAAACTTGTAATTTAGTTTACGATTGTGAAGGTTAACGCGTTGGTACTAAACGGAATTGACCTTATCAATGTAAACAAATCACCTTTCAAAGGGTTTTAAATATTATAATTTGAAATCAAAGGTGATGATAAAAACAAATAATTACGAAACCATTATACATTTTCTAATGTAGTTTCAAAAGAATAAAATAAGTAACAAACATTCAACTGATATTTTGAAACAAATATTAATTCAAAGAGACGGAAAATAGGTATATTAGTTTAACACAATATTTTGTAGACTTGTTTCCCTTTAGCTATGTTTCCAGTTATAAAAAAAAACAAACAACAGTATTTATTATCGGCGCATGAAAATACAACAACAACAACAACTGCAATAGTTAAACTTGATTTCAAGCAGTGAGTACGAAAATAAAAATACGAATCCCCGCAACTCGTGTCCCGTCAGAAAAAATGTGAAAACGAGTAGAAATCGAAGTCTTTACTTTTTATGTCAGAATGGAAATTAAATTCAAATGTTATGTGTATCAGAAAAACTTAACATGTTTATAAATACTAAGTCTTTTCTTCTAATCGAACTATTAGGACAAAGAGATGTAAAGGAGGAGCGCCTGTAAATTATAATAAAAAAGGAATGTTACTCAATCGTCAATTTTTTTAACGTCCTAAAGAATTGCAACTCATGAAATAAACATTTCACTTTGTATAACAAATTTTCTCCCATTGACATGGATTTTTGTTACATTTGGAAAGGATTTTGGGGCGCCACGCAAGCGGCTCTTTAATGTTTTTTAAAAATATCAAACACGATATTGGGAGAAAAAAGTAAAAATTGAAATAATTATATTTATGTAGAGAATTAACTTAAAGAAATTAATTAATTTCAGTATTCTTTGTACAACTTTTTATCTCACCATTATCTTTAATTGTAAGTTTTAACAAGTAAAGAAAATAAAAAGAAATAAATAAAATGAGAGAAAACCAAAGCAAAATCGAAACTTTTTGCAAACGAAACAATTACAATATTTGTTTTGTCATGACACTTTGCTTGACACACGCACGCACACGCACGCACACACACATACACACACACACACACACACACACACACACACAAACACACCAACACCCACACACACACACGCACACATACACACGCACTCTCACTCACAAACACACCCACACCCACACACACTCTCTCTCTCTCTCTCTCTCTCACACACATACTCACTCTCTCTATCTCCCTCTCCCTTGCACACACTTATACACACACGCGCACACACACACACACACACTCTCTCACACACACACGCACACACATATCTTAAGGCAAACTAATACATTTGTTGCAGATAATTAATATTCAGAGAAATAGATAAATAGTTTTCGTAAAACGTATTTTCAAATGACTTTCTTTAATTATAACGAAAATAAATTGATATAAATTGAAAACATTGTCAAGTTCTAATAACAAACCATAGCTTAAATGTTATTTTATATTAAATGTGATCCATATTATTATTCTAAATCTGTGCGAGCAACAATTGCCCAGTGATTTCATTCTGCTATTTTATGAAAGTATTTTAAAAAAATATACTTAATAACCGTTTTTTTGTTTTTTGACATGGATTTTTGTTACATTTGGAAAGGATTTTGGGGCGCCAAGCAAGCGGCTCTTTAATGTTTTTAAAAAATATCAAACACGATATTGGGAGAAAAAAGTAAAAATTGAAATAATTATATTTATGTAGAGAATTAACTTAAAGAAATTAATTAATTTCAGTATTCTTTGTACAACTTTTTATCTCACCATTATCTTTAATTGTAAGTTTTAACAAGTAAAGAAAATAAAAAGAAATAAATAAAATGAGAAAAAACCAAAGCAAAATCGAACCTTTTTGCAAATGAAACAATTACAATATTTGTTTTGTCATATTATCGGTCATTGGGCACTGGGGAATTGAATCGCTTAAATGTAGTGTTGAGGGAATCATTCGCACACTTTGCTTGACACACGCACGCACGCACACACACACACATACACACACACACACCAACACAAAAACACCCACACCCACACACGCACACATACACACACACTCTCACTCACAAACACACCCACACCCACACACACTCTCTCTCTCTCTCTCACACACATACTCACTCTCTCTATCTCCCTCTCCCTTACACTATTTTATGAAAGTATTAAAAATAAATATACTTAATAACCGTTTTTTTTGTTTTTTTCCGTTTCCGTGAGCAGTTTTCCCATGTTCATCAAGAAACGTTCACGTAGCTGTAAAGGGCTGTTGGAATTTGTTTTAAAGGAAAAATTAAAATGTTTTCATTTATATTATACAAGTACTAAAATAAGCAACAACTAAGTCCTGGCGACTTGGTAGCCAATTCAATAGTGCGCTCGCCTCACAAGCTGTGGGGCGTGGGATCTAGCCCACGTTAAAGCCACAATAAAAAATGTTGATAAATGACTATCGCTAAAAAATCCTCAGCTGACATGGAGAGGAGATGGGCGCCCCCAAGATCTACCAAGCCCCAAAAAAGTTCTAATGGAAACACTAGAACCCCCTACAACCGCGAGGTTATGGGACACCAAAAACAAGTCCTGTATCAAATGAACATTTCAAGTACACAGCCTTTTTTCGAATATCAGAAAATCGTCTTAAAAGAATTATCTGGATGTTTACTTTGATATTATGCTCATCATTCATGCGCTAACACATTTATTAATGACTCGGAAGATTACTTTACGTCAAACTCACGTTTTTTTAAAACTTGGTTGTTACTGAGATAAATCTCTAATTGTTTAAGTTGCTCAACTTCTATTGGCTTCAGTTTTGTCGGATTCTCAAACTTATCCCATGGGACTCAACGGCTACTTTCGGGTGCGCTGTTAAAGTACCTTTAAAACAGGACCATGGAGGCTTTTCGACCCGTAACTCATCAGTTATAACCACACTGCATGAGGTCACGGTTTCAATGTTATCCATACACAGAGATGAGCACAATTTCTGTTGCTACTCCATCGCCGACGATAAATAAAAGACTTATTCGTAAGTGGAATCAAAAGTTAACAAAAAAGAAACAACAAAACCCATGACCTATAGATACAAACTCATATCAGAAGAAACATAAAGAATCCCAATCTTCCGTTACCAGGGAGACACATTAAACGCTGTTGTTCTGTTTTCATGTCGGATAATTAACAACGGTAAAGTGTCGAAATAAAAATTAATCTTTCTGTCTATCTTTAAGCGTTAAAAAAGAAAAAAAATACAAACATTATTATATTGTTGAACAAATGATAAAATTGAACTGTATGACGAGTTTAAAATTAAATTCTTGCACTTCGTGAAAATAACGTTCATTAGTCAGTCTCTCTAAAACTGATGCTACACGTTAAATTACAGTTGTAGCCTGAAATACAAAAGCTTTATCATTCGAAAAACTTGAGATACGGAAAAAGATTCCAAGTTTTTTCCGCCTGACGATATTAAAAAAATATACGATAATAAACGAGTTCTCGGCGCCGAAGTTAAAAAACTTCTTAAAAAGGAAAGAACAAATGATAAAATTAGACAGAGGCAAGTAAAAAAAATAATTTAAATTTAGTTTTTCCAAAAAATTAGTGTTAAAGTTTAATGTTTTTCCTAAAATTAAGTCAAATGTTTTCTGCCATAAGTGAATGTAAAGTGCTTGTCACAGTAAGTGCTCCATCTCTGCCGCTAAATCGTTTCTGCCCTCTTTCCAGCTCCCCCACTGCTCTCTCAACATCGAGCATCATCTTCAGCATTCTGGCCATCCATGTTACTAATCCTAACTAATGATACTTTTTTACAAGTTCTGTAACTATTACTGTATAAAGATAAGTCTTGTACGGGCTTTGTAATGTATTAATTAGTTATTAATGCCTTGATGTACCACAGATGGATACGGTATACATTACTGTACACAGTGCAGTGTATTTTATTTTTTTAATTTTTTTTTAAAAGTGGTGTTTTCGTATGGCTTGGCAATTAACATATAAAATTGGACTTGACTTACGAAAAATTTGATATACGAAAGTGAATCCGGAACGAATTAATTTCGTATCTCAAGGAACTACTGTAAATAAAACAAAAGGTGATAGACCGTTATCATTATATTGCATTCCCGGTTAAGCTTGGTAGCGATTTCTAGAAACCAAGAAAAAAATAACGTTTAAAGAGTCAGTTAAAGTCAGGTATTATATTTATTGGACAATATTTTAGCAATAATTTCAATACTTATCTATTATAGACGCTCCTTCTATACAAAAGATTATTGCGTCCTACCATCTGATAAGAGCGTATGTTACTTAGCGTTCACAGTCTACGGCTATGAGGGACCACGCTGTTCCCAGCCGCCTTTGATTCCCTAAATTGTGCCAGATACCCATTCAGAGCTGAGTGGACCCAGGGACACCCTTGGCCACGGGAAGAAATTTCAGATTCATTCGAATCCTTGACCCTCGGTACGCCAGCCGAGCACGCATGCCACTCGACCACCGTATTTGATTATTTTTAGACCATTTCTAGCCTCAACAAATAATGTACTTTTCATAATTCTTAAACTAAACGTGTAAAAAAATACATAACTAAATTTACAGCGGGTCGCGCGTGCTTAGACACAAAAGACCGTGTGGATCGGTAAGAACTGTTTTAAATTCCAAGAGAAAGTTAAATATAATTTAAAAAAAGATAAAAACAGTCCAACTCACTCATCGATTAAGTTGATCTCTTCATGCTCAAGACAGCACATCAAACAACTTCAACAACCCACTTGAGGTTTTTTCCAACTGTTTTCATTTCCCGGTGACCCCTTTGGTTGGTAGGGCCTGGTTGCTACGTGACGCCATGCTCAAGTGTCCGCGTTTGAGATGTTCTCCTTCTCGCTCCCGTCCCGTCTTGTCAACAACACATTGCTCAAGTCGCCCGTCGAGGGTGTATACAAATAAATAAACAAACATCTACAAACAGAGGAAAGAAAACGAAACAAACAAAATTTAAACTCTTTAATGCTTTAACATTGAAAACTTGATAATCATTTGAGATGAAACTACAACGCCGACGGCAAACACGCTTTCTGTAAACCTGATGTTTGACCCGTAGTTACTGATCAGGATCAGAACTTTTAAAAACATCCTGCAAGGTTCTAGGATATTCATGTAAGCCACACGATTTTGTTGATATTTGAAACTATAAATAATATTAAAGAAACATTTAAAACCTTTTGTTTTTTTGTTTCTTATATTCTATTTCACTTCATTTGAAGTTAAGTCATATTTGGAAAGTTTATTTTTTCTAAGATACTGATTGCATTGATCAAATTAGATTTGAGGTAAAATAATTAAAATAATTTAAAACTAAATTTAAAAAAAAGTAAAAGACCTTCATGCGCAAAGATATCTCTAACTGGACTGATTGGATTTCACCGCAGCTAAGTTTTTTTATTCTTTCGTTTTATTCGTTTTATTTGTGTACTATTTGTTCGTTGAGGAAGGCTCTTTGCCGAAACGTTCGCTGTTGTGTTACGTCCTGTCAGGCTAACTAATACCCTGTTTATATGTTATACATTTACTAATTTAAAAGCCTGATTGCAGTCTCACCCCCATTACTTGAATTATAATACCTATTATAAATTTTAAAGCCTTCATTTACGAATTTATCTACATCTGACAAAGATTTTCAGATCCCTCCACCCGCCCCCACTTAAGTGCCAAAATGAAAAGCTAGTTAATTTAGGTATATATATTTATAATAATAATAAAAATTTGATAATTTGTATAGCGCAGTTCCCCAGCGAGCAACTGGGCTCACGGCGCTTAACATAAAAATAGTATAACACCATATTTATCAGTGCATTCAATGTAAAATATTCATTTCCTCAATACAACATATAACGACATTACAGTGCATATAAACAAAATTGATCATTTATAGAAATGTAGGATTTTTAATATGGATTTTTAATTAATTCTGAAAGTACAGTTTGAAGAGATGTGTTTTTGGTGCAGTCTTGAAGGCCTTAGTACGTGGAATAGTGCGAATATGTAATGGTAGAGAATTGCATTATTTAAATTTTCTTCTAAAAATTTTAATTTTCTGTCTTAAAGTTTAAGTTAAATCTTACATTTTAGTTACAAGATGCTATAACAAGAACATATTATTGACCTATGCAATCATCCAAAACCTGGTGGTCAGCGATGAAACAAAGTTTCTTGATTTGTGTTTTCGGCTTGAATTGTTCACCAAATTTTTGGTATATTGGCGTCTTGGTTTTTCTTGTGCAAGGTAAGATGTTGACATAGAGGCTTCATTTCAAGTTTAATGTCTATATAAAGAATAAATATTAGAATAATTCCTTTTTTTGGTATTTAACAAGCTAGCTCGCTTTCTCGAAATTAATTTTTTTTAAATGTTTTTTTTCTTCTTATGTACCCACATTATCAATCAAGTTACCACTCTTTGTCTACAACCGTACACACATTAGGTATAATTTAAGCACACAATCTTGCTCATAGATGACACACAATTTACGTATAAATCCACCCAAGACTCTTTGTCTATACTCAGTTCACGCAGTGGGAGAAAACAATCAAGTCCGCTTCCTATCCCATTGTAATACTTGAGCTCAAGTGTATAATGGATTAAATTGACATCGCAAAAATTGTTTTTAAGATAAAAACAATTTTGCAAGTAGACAATGTATACTTGATGTCATGGAATTCTTTAATGTTAATGTAAATGCACCGCCCCCCCCCCTTTTCCCGAAAGTTACACACTGACTGATGGACGGACCAGCTTACCAGTGACTGCCTTCTTCATTTGTTTTCGTATGGTTCACTGACATTTTCTGCACTCATTTACTGAGGACTCTTTTTGTCATCTTTTAAGTACACTTTTTGACTACACTTTAAATTACATAAACTTACTTATATAGTAGAGATAAAAAAAACCACATGACACTATCTGTGTTTAACTGTGTTTCAGCTCTGCTGGACTGCACGCTGGATGCAGCTGTCCCATGTCCAAGCTATCGACAGTTCACCATCATGAAATCTCCGACCATGGGGCCAGCGCGCCTGGGACCTGGTTGGCAGGCCAACAACAAACTCTCCTGCGTTAAAAACCTGCGTCGCCGAGTACAAGCGAAACTGCAGGGCGTTCATGTACAACTCGACCAGCAAGCTCTGCACCCCGGGCTCCTGGCTCAACCAGACCAACCCACTGCCCACGAAATCCGAAGGGCTTCTCTACGTCCGCACCAACGCCTCCTACTGCCACACCGCCCAGGGGTTTCAACCTGTACAACTACGGCTCCACGTACGCCTGCCTTGCGAAGTTCGAAGACACCGTCGATTTTAACACGGCCGACGTCTTGTGTCGGCAGAAGGGCGGTTTCCTGATGGCAGTGAAGACCTGGGACAAACTGATGCTGCTGAGGGATTTCCCCGGGGACACCAACGTGTGGGTGGGGCTGAACGACCTGGGGGTGGAGGGGACGTTCACCTGGATGGACGACGGAAGCGAATGTACCTACGAGCAGATTTCAACACTGTTCCCAGAGTCGGAGCCGAATGGAGAGCCGGATAGAGAGGAGGACTGTGTGCAGATAAAATATAATGATTTACTCAACGATGAGAACTGTAACGAAACGATGTCGTACGCCTGTGAGCATTACCTTTTGGATTGATGTTGACAGCTTTCATGGGGCGGGCGCTTATGAGGTTTAACATATGCAGTTCATTCATCCTCTCACCTATATATCTCTCTTTTGCATTCTAAATTATACATCTTTAATTTTTTATACTAAACACCCGCCCCCACGTTTTTAGTCTTATTAAATTAAGGCACTTGAACTTATACGTTTTAAATTATCTTCTTCTTCTTAGTCCACTTATGAAACGCGTTTTTAAAAAAAATCCGTCTTCTACGTTCTTATATTTTACACTGTTAGGTCTAAGTGTAAAATCATAGAGTATATATTACTTTTATTGTACATAAAAAATTCATTAAATACAAAATTGCCTACTTGGTTTCCATATGTTATGGATTGTCAGGTCTAACCGCGTGGAGGTGAGGCATTTTAGACCCAACACAAACAAACACAAACATATGGACAGACACCAACGCTTATCAATTGAAAACACTACACTAATTCATATTAAGACTGCTTTCTTATTCAATTTTCTTCACTGATTTAACTCCCCTTTTAAAAATCTTTTTTTACTTCTATTTATTTTACCAAACACCTCATAAGCGCCAGCCCAACGTTTTAATACCACGGGGTTGAGGTCACGGGGTTAACTGAATTGGCACGTGAAAAAAATAGCAGACGGGTACAGATGCTTTTATAGAGATAAACTAAAATGCAATAATTTAACTCCGGTACCTTCGATCGATCTGAAATTTTGATACAATGCATTGTCATCCCAGATCTATGTGTGGTCAAATTATGAGCTCTCTAGGACCATCAAAAATGGATTAAATTTACGTTGGCAAATTTGAAAAATTGCGGACAGACAGACACGAAAGCAAGTTAATAAAAACGTGGTAATAAATAAATAAAGGTAAACAAGACCTTTTAAAAAACAAACGTTTTTATAAGTGGACTAAAAAGAAGAAAAAAAGTTACGACTTATACGTTCAAGTACTGTGATTTAATATGACTAAAAACGTGGGGCGGGTGTTTGGTATAAAAATTAAAGATTTATAATGTAGAAGGTAAAAGAGAGAATTATAAGTGAGAGAATGAGTGAACTGCATATGTAAAACCTCATAAGCGCCCGACCCACGTTTTTAGTATTATTAAATCACAGTACTTGAATGTATAAGTTTTAAACTTATTTCCTTCTTTATAGTCCACTTATAAAAACGTTGTTTTTAAAAATCCTTTTTTACCTTTATTTATTTTAATCTTTTTAGTCCACTAATAAATACGTTGTTTTTAGAAATCTTTTTTTTACCTCTATTTATTTTACCAAACACCTCATCAGCACCCGCCCAACGTTAATACCACGGCAAATAGGTCACGGGATGAACTCGGCACGTGTAATGTAATAACAGCAGTCGGATAAAGATTCTTATATTGAGATAAACTAAAAAATGCATTAATTTAATTACGGTACATTCGATCGATCTGAAATTTTGGTACAATGTATTATCATCCAAAGAACTATCTGTGGTAAAATTTTAATCTCTCTAGGGATCATCAGAAGTGTTTTTATTTTACGTTGGCAAATTAAAAAAAATGCGAACAGACAAACAGACAGACACGAAAGCAAGTTAATAAAAACGTGGTAAAATAGGTGTTTGCCGCCCTTGATGGGATTTATGATTCAAGATGTATAAAATATATTTGTATTAATTTTGGAGCTTTTCATAAACAAAGATTTGAGTATTGCTACCTTTTTGTAAATGAATTACTTAAAAGCAATCTTTCATTTCAAAATGTGGTAAGTTCTTTTAAAATGAAATGAAATAGATTTCCTTCAATATCTCCAATATATTTCCTGAAATATAAAGTTAATCAATTTCAAATAAGATGACGTACACACACACGTCTAATGGGCCAGCATTTAATTTCTTTAAATCGTAGGTTTGTTGAAAGCAAACAATCTTCATTCAGACTTTGTCATCTAAAAAGTACATTTTCCATAAATTGCATATAACTTATAAATTGAAATAATCGTTGTTGGATGCTTTGCAAAAATGGAAACACAACTATTTAAAACATTAAAAAAATATTGTGAAACAAATACCATCTAAATTTACTTATTTCGTGTAAAAATAAAGACTCTGCCCACTGAATTTAAATGAAACACTAACGAACGTGTGTGCGCAGTAGTTCAGATCAATCATTTAATTCTATTATGCGTGATTCCCATTGTAACGGCTCTTATTTGTTTTTCATTGGATATAAATTACTCTAGTTTCGCCTATAACCTCATTTGGTAGTTTATCTTGACGACCTCAACTATTTGTTAGTAAACTAGGTCGTTCATTGATTGTTAGCGAAAGGATTTCAAGGAGGAACAACCCTCTCCTGACTGAAGCGATAACAATGGTGTTTCTTGGTCCGTCTGGAATGAACATTATTTCGCTCCTCAAGACTCTTGCTGCATTTGATACGAGAACATCAATAAATCAATGATTGAAGAAACAAATGGACGGTATTGAAATGAAATGGAATTCCGTTGTCGACTATTTAACATGCTCTTATTATAACAATATATATATATTTGTTGAATTAAAGGCGATTAAAAAATAAAAGTTATTCTCTTTTTATTCTTTAATTGTTTTAACAATAATGTGTTGTTGTTGCTGTTTAACAGCCGTGATGGGCGAGGACCATTTTCATCACATTTTGTCATGTGCTATGGCAGCTTGGTGTGACTAGGATCATTCTCATCATATTAGTCACATGCTCTGTCAGCTTTGTGTGTCCTTTGGGTGGCTTATTGGAACTATTCTTGCACGAAAGGTGCCGTACACACGTCTGACAAGAGATGCTTGGCATAACTCCAGGAGGGTTTCGAGCACGATCCGTCCTGGCCTGTCTTCTGGACTTTGACGGCCTGTCGTCTGGATTTGACGGCCTGTTGTCTGGACTTGCCAGCCTGTTGCCTGGCAGCCTGTTGTCTGTATTGCCAGCCTGTTGTCTGGACTTGGCAGCCTATCGTCTGGACTTGGCCGCCTGTTATCTGGCCGTTAGAAGGCTTGGACGCTGGCTGCTGCCTCCCAGGAGTCGTGTCGTAAGCCTCACAGGAGTCGTGTCGTAAGCCTTCAGTGCCGACTTGGGCGTATGCTTGTAGCGCTTCATTGGACCTCCTCCGAGGACTCTCTGCCCATCATTTAGCTCGCCATTGAAGAGCCTCTTTTGGAGCCGATGGACTGGCATGTCCACGACGTGCCCCGCCCAGCGTAAATCAGGTTCATGTAAACACTGGGGATTCCTGCCCTGACCAGTAATTAGTGTCTAGAAATTTCTTCTGCGATTTTATGTTGAGATATTTCCCCAGGCTTTTGGTGTGAAAGGGATTCAGCAACCTCGCATTGCGTCGGTACACATTCTTTGTTTCAACATCCATGTTTGAAAGGAACATCCTCTTAACAGCAGTCTAAAAAATACATCATTTTATAAGTACATTTATCAATTTTGACGGGATCTTTCAAATTGTTTTTTCAAGGAGTCAAATAAATGTAGCCGAGTGGTTGGCTAATGCAATGCACAGTATTTTAAATAGAACACAATAAATCCACAAAATAAGTAAAGATCACACAGGTCGAGGACTACAGCTATTCGAAAGGTTTATTTTGTAGGATAATTCTCATAAGAAAGTAAATTACATTTATAAATGAGTACACTAACCAATGAGCTTACCACATAAGTTTACATGCCGTATGCAGTCCTAAGTATCTACTATGCACTACTCTCCACGTTTACGTTCACATGTTACAAAATCGTTCCTTTTCCCCGTCGTTCGTCTTTTCCCGCTCGTATATTTCCACTCCTGTGGCTGAGTGAGTCTCCCCTTATATAGGTATCCCAAAGACAGCGTCAAAGCTTGTCCAGTCATGTCATGCTGACTACGTAATTGGTCAGGTCTGGTCAGTCAATCCTGGCCATACAAGAATGGCGCCAGACTGTACAGTGGTTACCACATGCCCTGGGATACTCGTGGCGGTCTTCTATGTTACGCAGTCTTTATTTGTCCGGCCACACCCGGGACAAAAGGAAGCGCCAAGGTTGCCGCCAGAGGGGTCGGACGGAAGCGCAAGACTAGCGTCAAAGCTTGTCCAGTCGTTCTTTGTCCGGCCACCAAACAACCTTGGGGCACAACCTTGAGGCACATTGCCACATAAAGTTTGATGGTGGTAGGCTAAAGCCAAATTAAATGGCTAGATATTGAACACAGGGTTCTCTTGTTTAGTCCTGTTCATCAACGTCTTATTCTTCTAAAAGGTGATAACGGTCCAGCATAATACACCCTGAAATTTTGCATGCAACATTACCTATTAACAGTGATTCATGCACTTTCTTTCTTTAAATAAGGATAGAAAATCTCATTATCAACCATTCTTAAACTTCCCAAGACGAGAACTATGTCGCAGCATTATATCTGCGCTGAATGACCCCCCCTCCCCCCACCCCCGTCTCTCGCAGATCAGAACAGGTTTTTTTAAAGCTCTTAAATCTAATAACCCCAAACAGTCCTGAAGCCGCTAATAATTCGTTCACCGTTTCCTTCACGTCTTCCAGCTAACAAGTGAAACTACACTTGACAACCAAAAGAGTTTTACCAAACTTTTTATTGATTTGTTGGTCTTCACTATGACTACTAACTAAGGGAGCGAACCCAACCATTCCTCAACTTTGAAGGTTGCTTTTAATCAACTTATTTATCTGCCCACCATTGTCCTGTCCGCTATTCCTTTTCACAGGTGACATCTTTCCATTGAATTTAAACAAATCTCTTGGTCATCAATTGACTTGAAATCTGTTCACAGGTTCATATTTTAGAGGATAATATATGAACGGAGAAAAATGAATAGTTACTTGAACAGAAACTGACGGGGAATGGATTCAATAACTCTTAGTTTAAGTTTATAACAGGAGTTATCTCAACTTGGATACAAAAAATGTGACGAGAGATCTACTAACACGACACCACTTAACAATTGTCAATGACGATACTTAAGAGCTCAACTCACCTGCATGTATCTGTGTCTTACTGAAATATTTAAACTAAATGTAATGATTTGTTTATACCCATGAATGAAATGACCATTATTGAATGTACACATGGATCACGCGTTAACCTGAACGTGGACTGGTCAAATGTTACAGATAACACATTATTTAAATAGTTAGCATCACAACTTACGGCAAGGTTAGGTTTGTAAACTAATATCATTGATACTCTCTTGCTTATTTTAACTTGTTTCTATTATATGAATAATAATCACAATAAAAACTATCAAAATAAGTTAATGATTCAGAAATATTACATATTTGTTAAATGTGTAACTTTCTGCATTATTATATGCAGAAACAATATTTTTCTCCCTTGATCGCAATGCAGAATATACATTTTTGTAAATTTTAATTTAACATTCCCATCGCTTCTTTCATAGGTGATCGAGTGGCAGTGCGCTCGACTGGCGTACCGATGGTCACGGGTTCAAATCCATGTGAAGGCAAGTATTTGTTCCCGGGGCCTAGGGCGTCCCTGAGTCATCCAGCTCCGAATGGGTACCTAACACTAGTTAGGCGGCTGGGTAATGCGTGGAACCCACAAAGCCTTGGCCTGTGAACGCTGCATCACTAGCCAACAGATCATCTGTCATGGTCTCTGGACGCAAATATCTTCTGCATAGAAGGAGCGTGTGTATAGATAAGATAAGATAACATAAAGTGGTGCACTGAACGCCTCCAAATATTTTACTAGCGATTTATTTGTTTGTGTACACTTCAGGATAAAAACTAAATTTAATAATTATAGCTTTTCATGAGATTTTATTTTAAAAATACAAAGAATTAAAGTTACATTTATTTTGCGACACGATATCATCTTTATTGAACGGATTATTGAGATTGAAAGAATTACTGGCCGCCGCTCGAGATAGGCAAATGTAGAGATCGTTGTCTGTTGATGTGTCCATGCGCTCCCCCCAAAGACAGCAACGGTCACGGGACTGATGATGATGATGATGATCATCTTTATACCTTAAATATGAACATACTCATATATCAGTCGGCAAAAGTTTATTTTTAACATTTATTTGCACTTTTCAAATATACCTGTGAATTTCTCCTGTCTAATCTATACAGACGCTCCTTCTATGCAGAAGATTATTGCGTCCAAAGGCAGATGTCGCTTCGTTGGCAAGTGACGCAGCGTTCTCAGGCCACGGCTATGAGGGTTCCACGCATTACCCAGCCGTCTTTATTTCCCTAACTAGTGTAAAGGTACCCCTTCGGAGCTGGGTGGACTCAGGGACACCCTTGGTCCCGGGAACAAATCCCTGCCTTCACATGGATTCGAACCCGTGACCATCGGTACGCCAGCCGAGCGCGCATGCCACTCGACCACGCAAAAAGTATATTATGCAAACTTTATTAATAATTCTCATTAAAACCTTTGAAGGGCCTCTGAGATCTTAATAACTTTTAAAAATCCTTACGGTCTCCCTTCCATTGACGACCTTTCTGCCTTCACTTGTTTTAAACATGCTACCACCACGATTACTGACTCTTCTTACCCAATATAAACTTCAACGACACTTTTTGTGTGAAGATGTCCTTAGAGTCTTAGAGAAATGATAAATGAGATGATTGTATATTTCCAGTGGCGTTTAAGCTCGGAAAAATACTTTCATCGGCAATTCGACGGGTTAATAAATAAAGGTGAAAAAATGATTTTTTAAACCACGTTTTTACAAGCGGACTAAATAGAAGAAAATAATTTAAAACTTGTAAGTTCAAGTACTCCGATTTAATATGACTAAAAACGTGGGGCGGGCGCTTATGAGGTCTAACATATGCAGCTCACTCATTCTCTCACTTATAGATCTCTCTTTTGCCTTCTAAATTAGAAATCTTTAATTTTTATACCAAACACCCGCTCCACGTTTTTAGTCATATTAAATCGAAGTACTTGAACTTACAAGTTTTAAATTATTTACTTCTTTTTAGTCCGCTTGTAAAAACGTGGTTTTTAAAAATAATTTTTTTACCTTTATTTATTTTATTCTTTTTAGTCCACTAATAAAAACTTGGGTTTTAACAATATTTTTTTACCTCTATTTATTTTACCAAACACCTCACAAGCGCCCGCCGAACTTTTTAAAAACATTGTGATATGGTCACGGGGGAACTCACGGATGTCAACAAAAGCCGACGGTGGTAAAGATGCTTATATATAGACTATAGATAAACTAAAAAGTTCAATAATTTAATAATGGTACATTCGATCGATCTGAAATTTTTATACAATGCATTGTCATCCAAGATCTATCTGTGGTAAAATTTTCAGATCTCTAGGACCATCAAAAGTGGTTCAATTTTACGTTGGCAGATTTGAAAAAATCTTGGACAAACAATGCCCAACGAAAGCGAGTTAATAAAAACGTGGTAATAAATAAAGGTAAACAAATGATTTTTAAAAACCACGTTTTTACAAGCGGACTAAAAAGAAGAAAATAATTTAAAACTGGTAAGTTCAAGTACTTTCATTTAATATGACTAAAAACGTGGGACGGGCGCTTATGAGGTTTAACATATGCAGCTCACTCATACTCTCACTTATAGATTTCTCTTTTGCCTTCTAAATTAGAAATCTTTTAATTTTTATACCAAACATCCGCCCCACGTTTTTAGTCATATTAAATAAAAGTACTTGAACTTACCAGTTTTAAATTATTTTCTTCTTTTTAGTCCGCTTGTAAAAACGTGGTTTTTAAAAATCATTTTTGTACCTTTATTTATTTTATTCTTTTTAGTCCACTAATAAAAAATTGCTTTTTAACAATATTTTTTTTACCTCTATTTATTTTACCAAACACCTCACAAGCGCCCGGGAAACGTTTTAAAAACATTGTGATGTGGTCACGGGGGGAACTCACGGATGCCAACAAAAGCCGACGGTACAGTTTCTTATATATAGACTATAGATAAACTAAAAAGTTCAATAATTTAATAACGTTACATTCGATCGATCTGAAATTTTGATACAATGCATTGTCATCCAAGATCTATCTGTGGTAAAATTTTTAGATCTCTAGGACCATCAGAAGTGGTTCAATTTTACGTTGGCAGATTTGAAAAAATCTTGGACAAACAAACAATGCCCAACGAAAGCGAGTTAATAAAAACGTGGTAATAAAACAAACCCGTAAAAACAAAGTTTTTGACTATAAATCCCTTATATATGAGACATAACTAACAGTATTTTTCAAACTCTTAACTCAACTTTGCTTCATAACCCTAGGGGGTAGTGGGGACTGAGCTCAGCGTGACACGTAAAATGTAAACAAAAGCACGCGGTACTTCGATGGGTCGCGTCAACTCAAACATTCACGTGGGAAAAAAAACAATAACAAACAGTGAATTTGAATTACATACCTCATATAAGGATAAACTAAAAATGCATTAATTTAATTACGGTACGATCGATCGATCTGAAATTTTGATACGATGCATTGTTAGGTGAGACGGGCCCGTGGGCCAAATTTCAGCTCGATCGGATCACGGTAAGTGGGTCATTTTTTGACTTTTGTTTTTCCGCCCACCCGCCCAAGATAGAGAGAGAGACAGAGACGCCGGTGAAGTTAATATAAGGGATTTAATAAAACAAACCCGTAAAAATAAAGTTTTTGACTATAAATCCCTTATATATGAGACATAACTAACAGTATTGATTATTTTCAAACACAAAACATACAGACTGAATCTGTCTTAACTCAACTTTGCTTCATAACCCTGGGGGGGGGGAGAGGGGGAAAAGTCTGGTCACCGATTTGCTTGACCGAGCTCAGCGCGACACGTAAAATGTAAACAAAAGCACCCCGGTTCTTCGATGGGTCGCCTCAAAGCGTCAACTCAAACTTTCACGTGGGAAAAAAACAATAACAAACCGTGAATTTGAATTACATACGTTATATAAGGATAAACTAAAAATGCATTAATTTAATTACGGTACAATCGATCGATCTGAAATTTTAAAACGATGCATTGTTAGGTGAGACGGGTCCGTGTGCCAAATTTCAGCTCGATCGGATCACTTGAAGTGGGTCATTTTCGACTTTTGTTTTTCCGCCCGCCCGCCCATGAGATGATGAGACGGCCGCAAAGTTAATATAAGGGATTTAAAAAACAAACCCGTAAAAACAAAGTTTTTGACTATAAATCCCTTATATATGAGATATAACTAACAGTATTGATTATTTTCAAACGCTACAAACATTGACAGACTGACACCGAGTGATGTCTTTGTCTTTAATAAATGGGGGTGGGACGTGAGGGGGTGTCGGCACGACGGTCGGCGTCAACTCAAACTCACGTGGAAGTGGAAGAAAAAAACAATAACAAACCGTGAATTTGAATTACATACGTACGATAAGGATAAACTAAAAATGCATTGATTTAATTACGGTACAATTGATCGATCTGAAATTTTGATACGATGCATTGTTAGGTGAGTCGGGTCCGTGTGCCAAATTTCAGCTCAATCGGATCACTGGAAGTGTGTCATTTTCGACTTTTCTTTTTCCGCCCGCCCATGAGATGATGAGATGGCCGCGAAGTTAATATAAGGCATTTTATAAAACAAACCCGTAAAAACAAAGTTTTTGACTATAAATCCCTTATATATGAGACAGAACTAAAAGTATTGATAATGTTCCAACTCTACAAAAATTTACAGACGGACACAGAGTGATGTCCCTTGTCTTTAATAACGGGGGATGGGGGGTAGGCCTGTCAACGGGTACCCGTGACCCGGGTACCCGTGGCTCGAGTGATTACCCGGGTAGTAAAATTCCGCTCGGGTACCCGTGAGAATGTGGCTTCAATGTCTATATTAACCGTAGGCCAAACTTCGGCTCCCATGCGGCTTTTTTGTGTTTACATTGTGACTCCCGAAACAATTTTTCAAATGAAAATTTTTTTTTAAAAATATGCTGTGAAGTACATCTAAGGAGAAATATCTGTCAACGGGAAATAAAATAGGCCCCAACAAACTACAATGTATTTGGATACATCTTTTTTTCTCTCAATCTGAAACAGAAGTCGCACAACACAAAAAAGTTTTGGTTCTTTAAAAGAATCATTTAAAAATCCTCTGCCAAAAATTAGGATGGACGTTTTTGAGATGAAAGACGCTGTGTTTTTTTTAAATCCTTTATATTAACTCGTGGTGTCTGCGGCGGACCTTGCTTGCTTGCTTGTCGCCAAAACTTTTGATCGATTTTTAACCCACTTGCTCGCAAGATAGCGAGCTGAAATTTTGCAGGCAGTTTCGTACCGATGATAAAAACAATGTATCAAAATTTCAGATCGATCGCATGTACCGTAATTAAATTATTGATTTTTTAGATTATTTTTTTTATTCCTATGTATCATGCTATTTTTTGAGATAGAGCGTCGCGGTGCGTATTATATTGAACAACCTTTCTGTCGCGCAATAAGGTGCGTATTTTATTGACAGCTCTTTTTATAAACATATTCCTGATCGGTGCGCATTATATTAAACATGTTTTACGACACAACTGCAATTTTGTATTTCTGGATGGTCTGGCGCTGCGTATTATAATGAACATTCTTTTAATTACTTCTCGTACATAAAGGATTTATAGTCAAAAACTTGGTTTTTTTACGGGTTTTTCTTATTAAATCCTTTATATTAACTCGTGGTGTCTGCGGCCGACCGACCTTGCTTGCTTGCTTGTCGCCAAAACTTTTGATCGATTTTTAACCCACTTGCTCGCAAGATAGCGAGCTGAAATTTTGCAGGCAGTTTCGTACCGATGATAAAAACAATGTATCAAAATTTCAGATCGATCGCATGTACCGTAATTAAATTATTGATTTTTTAGATTATTTTATTTATTCCTATGTATCATGCTATTTTTTGAGATAGAGCGTCGTGGTGCGTATTATATTGAACAACCTTTCTGTCGCGCAATAAGGTGCGTATTTTACTGACAACACTTTTTATAAACCTATTCCTGATCGGTGCGCATTATATTAAACACGTTTTACGACACAACTGCAATTTTGTATTTTTGTATGGTCTTGCGCTGCGTGTTATAATGAACATTCTTTTAGTTACGTCTCATAAGTAAAGGATTTATAGTCAAAAACTTGGTTTTTTACGGGTTGTTTTTATTTAAATTGCTTTGACACTAAATTTGCTTTGAAATACGCCGATTGATACTAGCTAATGTTGTTTATCTACCCCCTCTCCTCCCTTCACTCCTATAATCCACACCATTTACATCCGCTTGTGTTTCTTGTGTTTATTAACACGTGGTGACCTAGAAAAACTGATGGTAATAATGCGTACAAGGTTATCAGTATTTAAATTTAATAAATTAAATAGTTACTAACACCGTAAGATGGGTAAGACGTCGGCTGTGAGGATGGACTCCACAAAGATGAAAGAGGCTGTTATGTTTTTTGTTCATAAAAGCACCCTTGTTTTGACATTAACTTTGCTTTGAAATAGCCGACAGTGGGTGACCGATTGATACTATCTAATGCCGTTTTTCTACCACCCCATCTCTTCATTCCTTTAACCCAGTGCTTCTCAAACTTTTTAGTATGGTGGACCAGCAGGATTTTTTTCCACCGGTGCACTATTTTACCTGTACTTACATGGTAGCGAAATGTATTTTGTTTCCTTTTATTTCTTTCATTCATTCGCTTATTGTCAAAAATGACAAATTCTATTGGGTTAGTATTATTGGTAGAAATTGGAGGATTATAATTATATTTTTCTTTCCTTTCATGATAACTTCCGCGGACCACCATTGAGAAGCACTGCTATAACCCACACCCTTTGCATTCGCGTGTGTTACTTGCGTTCATTAACACGTGTTTGCCTTGCCCAAAATTGATATTAACAATACACCCGAAGTTAATAAGATGGTGAAGACGTCGTGTGGAATCAGGCCAATCGAGTTGACAGCGACACGGCAACATGAAACCGTTGTAATGAAATTGTGTCTGCGAAGGGTTGCAACCCAACGTAATAAAACGTCATCTGAACGCTATTCATAAAAATTGGTATTGATAAACAAATCGCCGATCCACCCAATATCAGAAATTTTTTGGTGTCAACAAAAGCAGTGCCACTGACCAAAGCACGATCACTTGAGATTTACCGCAGTGTTGCGTCCTTCATCGCCCTTAGCATTGACCACCGACGCCAAGTGGAAATTAACATTAAGGTATGACACTGAACGTTACGTCATTGCTGTTAACATTTTTTAGCATGTTTAGTTTACTATAGTTTTAGTTTATGAGTATGACGAATGCATTTACAGAAGGAATTAAATGTAAGTTTTTAGCGCATTATAGTTAATTCCAGTGTATTAGTAATAGCATGTTACTGGAAGCAAGCCGTTGGCTACTACTACTGTGTGAAATGAGATGCATGGATGGTGGCTAGGTTGCAAAGTATAGTGGTCATGACGTGGAAAATTATGCGATTTTTAGAACGGGTAACCCGGGTACCCGTTCGAAATTTTCACGGGTACCCGGGCAGCTTTTTTCAACAAAATTGACAGCCCTAATGGGGGGTGGGGTGGGATGTGAGGGGGTGTCGGCACGACGGTCGGCGTCAACTCAAAATCTCACGTGGAAGTGGAAGAATAAAACAAACCCGTAAAAACAAAGTTTTTGACTATAAATCCCTTATATACGAGACATAACTAACAGTATTGATTATTTTAAAACGCTACAAACATTGACAGACTGACACCGAGTGATGTCCCTTGTCTTTAATAAATGGGGGTGGGACGTGAGGGGGCTGTCAGCACGACGGTCGGCGTCAACTCAAACTCATGTGGAAGTGGAAGAAAATAACAATAACAAACCGTGAATTTGAATTACATACCTCATATAAGGATAAACTAAAAATGCATTAATTTAATTACGGTACATTCGATCGATCTGAAATTTTGATACGATGCATCGTTAGGTTAGACGGGTCCGTGTGCCAAATGTCAGCTCGATGCGATCACGGGAAGTGGGTCATTTTCGACTTTTGTTTTTCCGCCCGCCCGCCCAGCCCATGAGATGATGAGATGATGAGATGACGACAGAGACGGCCGCGATGTTAATATAAGGGATTTAAAAAAACAAAAACAAACAGTGAATTTGAATTACATACCTCATATAAGGATAAACTAAAAATGCATTAATTTAATTACGGTACGATCGATCGATCTGAAATTTTGATACGATGCATTGTTTGGTAAGTCGGGTCCGTGTGCCAAATTTCAGCTCGATCGATCACTGGAAGTGGGTCATTTTTGACTTTTCTTTTTCCGCCCGCCCAGCCCATGAGATGATGAGAGAGATGATGAGATGATGAGACGGCCGCGAAGTTATTATAAGGGATTTAAAAAACAAACCCGTAAAAACAAACTTTTTGACTATAAATCCCATTATATATGAGACATAACTAACAGTATTGATTATTTTCAAACATTTACAGACTGAATCTGTCTTAACTCAACTTTGCATCATAACCCTAGTGGGGGGAGGGGTGGGTGGGGGGGGAGAGGGGAAAAGTCTGGTCACCGATTCGCTTGACCGAGCTCAGAGTGACACGTAAAATGTAAACAAAAGCGCCCGTCGCTTCGTTGGGTCGCCTCAATGCGTCAGCTCAAAATTTCACGTGGCAAAAAAAACAATAACAAACCGTGAATTAAATTAGATACCTCATATGAGGATAAACTAAAAATGCATTAATTTAATTACGGTACGTTCGATCGATCTGAAATTTTGATACGATGCATTGTTAGGTCAGAGACATAACTAACAGTATTGATTATTTTCAAACATTTACAGACTGACACCGAGTGATGTCCCTTGTCTTTAATAAATGGGGGTGGGATGTGAGGGGGTGTCGGCACGACGGTTGGCGTAAACACCACGGTCGGCGTTAACTCAAACTCACGTGGAACTGGAAGAAAAAAAACAATAACAAACAGTGAATTTTGAATTACATACCTCATATAAGGATAAACTAAAAATGCATAAATTTAATTACGGTACGTTCGATCGATCTGAAATTTTGATACGATGCATTGTTAGGTAAGACGGGTCCGTGTGCCAAATTTCAGTTCGATCGGATCATTGGAAGTGGGTCATTTTTGACTTCTGTTTTTCCGCCCGCCGAGCCCATGAGATGATGAGAGAGAGACAGACAGAGAGAGACGGCCGCGAAGTTAATATAAGGGATTTAATAAAACAAACCCGTAAAAACAAAGTTTTTGACTATAAATCCCTTATATATGAGACATAACTAACAGTATTGATTATTTTCAAACATTTACAGACTGAATCTGTCTTAACACAAGTTTGCTTCATAACCCTAGGGGGGGAGGGGTGGGTGGGAGGGGGAGAGGGGAAAAGTCTGGTCACCGATTCGCTTGACCGAGCTCAGAGTGACACGTAAAATGTAAACAAAAGCGCACCGTCGTTTCGTTGGGTCGCCTCAATGCTCAAACTTTCACGTGGCAAAAAAACAATAACAAATCGTGAATTTAAATTACATACCTCATATAAGGATAAACTAAAAATGCATTAATTTAATTACGGTACGTTCGATCGATCTGAAATTTTGATACGATGCATTGTTAGGTAAGACGGGTCCGTGTGCCAAATTTCAGTTCGATCGGATCATTGGAAGTGGGTCATTTTCGACTTTTGTTTTTCCGCCCGCCGAGCCCATGAGATGATGAGAGAGAGACAGACAGAGACGGCCGCGAAGTTAATATAAGGGATTTAATAAAACAAACCCGTAAAAACAAAGTTTTTGACTATAAATCCCTTATATATGAGACATAACTAACAGTATTGATTATTTTCAAACATTTACAGACTGAATCTGTCTTAACACAAGTTTGCTTCATAACCCTAGGGGGGGAGGGGTGGGGGGGAGGGGTGGGTGGGAGGGGGAGAGGGGAAAAGTCTGGTCACCGATTCGCTTGACCGAGCTCAGAGTGACACGTAAAATGTAAACAAAAGCGCACCGTCGTTTCGTTGGGTCGCCTCAATGCTCAAACTTTCACGTGGCAAAAAAACAATAACAAATCGTGAATTTAAATTACATAGCTCATATAAGGATAAACTAAAAATGCATTAATTTAATTACGGTACGTTCGATCGATCTGAAATTTTGATACGATGCATTGTTAGGTAAGACGGGTCCGTGTGCCAAATTTCAGTTCGATCGGATCATTGGAAGTGGGTCATTTTTGACTTTTGTTTTTCCGCCCGCCGAGCCCATGAGATGATGAGAGAGAGACAGAGAGAGACGGCCGTGAAGTTAATATAAGGGATTTAAAAAGAAAACAAACCCGTAAAAACAAAGTTTTTGACTATAAATCCCTTATATATGAGACGTAACTAACAGTATTGATTATTTTCAAACATTTACAGACTGAATCTGTCATAACTCAACTTTGCATCATAACCCTAGTGGGGGGGAAGGGGTGGGTGGGGAGGGGTGGGGGGAGGGGTGGGTGGAGGTGAGGGGAAAAGTCTGGTCACCGATTCGCTTGACCGAGCTCAGAGTGACACGTAAAATGTAAACAAAAGCGCCCGTCGCTTCGTTGGGTCGCCTCAATGCGTCAGCTCAAAATTTCACGTGGCAAAAAAACAAGAAGAAACCGTGAATTTAAATTACATACATCATATAAGGATAAACTAAAAATGCATTAATTTAATTACGGTACGTGCGATCGATCTGAAATTTTGATACGATGTGTAGCCGAAGGTAGGCTTCTCATAAACAACATGTCACAGTCAACAACAAGATGGAGAATTATATTTATCAAGATTTATTTGTTTCTATAATTCTACAACCCTATGCACTATTTCCGTTCCAACCGGAACAACAACCAACCCACCAATACGTCACTCCTTCCCAGTGCATCTCGGTGCGGTGCACATGGTGCGGCGCTATCTGGGTACTATGTGGGTATGCTGGCCGGTATTTAACATCAAAGTTGAACTGTGCCAACTGTGCGGCCCAGCGTTGTTCCAAAGCACCCAGCGGTGCGGTACGAAAATATACCAATGGGTTGTTATCAGTGTAAACAGTGAACGTGGCACCAATTAGATAGTGACGGAACTTTTCACTGATTGCCCATTTCATAGCAAGAAACTCCAATTTTAAACTACTGTAGGAGGCCTGATTCTTTTCAGTAGGTCGTAGACGTCGACTGGCGTAGGCGATTACGCGTCGTGCACCATCTTGTTCTTGTGATAGTATTCCACTTAGTCCCTCATGACTGGCATCCGTTTCAAGAATAAAGGGCTTCGTGAAATCAGCATATCCCAATATGGGTGCAGCCGTGAGAGCTAATTTAAGCCGATCAAACGCCTGTTGGTGTTTTTCTTCCCAGAGCTCAGCTATTTTAACCGTCTTCTTGTTAGACCCCTTACTGCCGAGGGTGACAAGATCATGAAGTGGTCCGGCTATTTCTGCAAATCCCTTTTACAAATCGCCGGAAATAGCATGCAAAGCCTACAAAACTGCGCAGCTCTGTTGTAGTAGTTGGGGTTGGGCCAGTTTCTCACCGCCTCCACCTTAGAAACATCACAGCCAATTCCCTTGGCTGATATGGTATGGCCTAGAAAGTTCACTTCCCGCCGTAAAAGCTGGCATTTGTCTGGGCGCAACTTTAAACCGGTCTCTATGATACGGCTCAGTAGTTTAACAAGGTGTTGCAAGTGTTCCTCGAACGTCTTGGAATAGACTAGTAGGTCATCCAGATAGACCAATAAAAATTGGAAGAGGAAATCGGACATGGTGCGTTGCATCAGTCGTTGACAGGTTGCCGGAGCCGAAGTGAGCCCCATGGGCATACGGGTATATTCGAATAAGCCCATAGGGGTGACAAAGGCGGTCTTGTGCTGGTCCCCCGGATGCATGGCTATCTGGTGGTAGCCGCTGGTTAAATCAAGAGTTGAGAAGAACTGGGCTCCCACTAAAGTGTCGAAGGTTTCTTGGATGCGTGGTAACGGGTAGGCGTCGCCCATAGTTTTAATATTTAGTTTCCGGTAGTCTACCGTGAGACGCAAGCTGCCGTCCCGTTTACGCACGAGGACGATTGGGGCGGCAAATGGGCTATAACTCTCTGTGATCACCTTCTTCTCAATCAGCCCTCGAATATGTTGCTGAACCTCCTGAAGTTGATTTGGGGGTATTCGACGATAAGGCTGAGTGACTGGCTTGTCATCATGAGTTCGGATGCAGTGAAACACCGCATCGGTGTAGCCTAAATCACTTTCACCTTGTGAAAAAGCGGCGGCTCGACGACAGAGAAGTTCCTGAAGCTGCCAACGTTGCTGGTTGGTGAGATTCTGACCTTGTATGTCTACTGGTGGAACCTCACCTGATCCAGCGGCTAACTCATGACACGAAACTATGATATCGTCAGCAGTAACATTGAATTTCACAGTGCTATTGTTCTCTAAAGTCTCCACCGGTTCCAATTGGGCGATTGGTGCTCGTTTAGCCAGGAACACACCTTCGCCGGTCATGTTAGCTACACGCACGAAGGGACCAGCAGATGAGCCCAATAGGGTCGGGATGACTATTAGTCCAGGAGGAAGCGTTTCCTCACCCGGGGATGCCAGCAGTGGGTGAGAAGTCGTAATTTTTCCGACCCTGACGTTGGCTACGGACAGGGCTGGAATGAAGCTCCTTTCAGCCACACGTGCAGTCTTTGGTTCATTTAGTGTTCCCACTACGGATCTCTCGAACCGTGGATTCGAGAAATTGTGGTACCTGGTTTGCGTGTGGCAGCCACCTTTTCAATACATTCATTCCCAGCAGCACAGGAACCTCTTGTTTTCGTACTTGGGTCAGGAAGGTCGTTTGGGGTCTTGACAACGAGGAACGGGACATCTTGTAGATGCTGCACTAGTAGTTGCACGTCGACTGTCATGATTCCCAGATATGGCACCTCAGCTCCGTTGACGGCCCGTAGAGTAATGAAGCCGGTTTCAAGGGTGAGGTGGCCAAGATGTTGGGATGCCCATGTTTCTGTGATGGTGCTTACTTCGCTCCCCGTGTCAATAAGTGCCGCCACCTGGTGACCATTTAGGGTTACCTCCAAGGTTGGACACGTGCCAATGAGTCCCGTTGACGTCCCCGTTGCGTGTCTGTTGACCGCAACGGGGTTTAGAAGTTTCCCTGGTTCACAGGTTGTCTTCTTTGGGTTGATATGTTGTCTAAGTTGCTGCTGCTGAGGATGTTGTTGGGGTGCATTATTTTGGTTAGCAACGTACCTCTTTTTGGCCTGGCACTCGTCTTCTATGTGACCTCTCCGATTGCACCACATGCAGTTCAGGGTGCCCCACGGAGATGGTCCCTGGGGTTGATTTCACTGTCTGCGTGCGGTCTGCAGATGTCGTCGTGTATCCAGACTAGGCTGTCTGGGAGCTGGTGGACAGTGGACACCGTAAAAGTCCATGTCCCCTCGCTGCTGGCGAATCGACTGGTGGAGACTGTCTGCCACAGCTGCCACCTGCTGGTCTATGTGGGCCATTTGTTGTTGTGTCATCTGTGCCAAGTCGGGGAGAGGTACTGCGGAGAGCTGAGCAGCTGCGGCGACGTCAGAGAAGTCCTCTCTCATCCAGCGTTGAGCCTCCTTCCGGACTTGCTCATAAGAGCTGCCAGCGTGCAATCTGGCATATGCTCGTATGTCACGACGTAGGGCAGCTGGCTGAAGGCCTTGGATGAAGATATCTTGGAGCATGTCGTCCGCCAGGATGCCAGGTCGTGCAGAGTTCGCCAGTTGAAACAGACCTCTTAAGGTCGCTGAGTAATCGTCCACTGTCTCACCCAGGCCCTGTTGACGTCGGTAGAAGGCTGCTGTTAGAGTGCTTGCGTCTCTCTGGTCACCCCATGTCTGCACTAACAGACGTAACAGTTTCTCAGGGGTATTGATCTCCTCCGGTGCCCGGTTTAGGGCGTCCTGTCGAGCACGCCCCTCCAAGGCACTCAGGATCCATGTGACCGCTGAGGCTGGGGGCACCGGGCTGTAACTGTAGTAACAGTCGCACTTCTTTGACGAACTGTTCTGCCCCGCTGTCACCCGTGAACTTTGGTAACTTGGGCAGTCGGGTAAACTGTTGCTGTTCCTGCTCCATCTGTGTGTCCGTTTGAATTCCTTTCACGATTTAATTTAAATGAAAAACTGTCCTCACTTTACCCTGCTCGCAGCGCCAAAACTGTAGCCGTGTGTAGGCTTCTCATAAACAGCATGTCACAGTCAACAACAAGATGGAGAATTATATTTATCAAGGTTTATTTGTTTCTATAATTCTACAACCCAAAGCACCATTTCCGTTCCAACCGGAACAACAACCAACCGACCAATACGTCACTCCTTCCCAGTGCATCTCGGTGCGGTGCACATGGTGCGGCGCTATCTGGGTACTATGTGGGTATGCACAGTATGTACACTATCACAGACCAGGGGCAGTGTGTTACTGGCCCACCGGCGTGTCCCTACAGTAAAACATACTTTAGCAGACGGCTACAGATGCATTGTTAGGTTAGACGGGTCCGTGTGCCAAATTTCAGTTCGATCGGATCATGGGAAGTGGGTCATTTTTGACTTCTGTTTTTCCGCCCGCCGAGCCCAAGACAGAGAGAGAGAGAGACGGCCGCGAAGTTAATATAAGGGATTTAAAAAACAAACCCGTAAAAACAAAGTTTTTGACTATAAATTCCTTATATATGAGACATAACTAACAGTATTGATTATTTTCAAACATTTACAGACTGAATCTGTCTTAACTCAACTTTGCATCATAACCCTAGTGGGGGGAGGGGTGGGTGGGGGGGAGAGGGGAAAAGTCTGGTCACCGATTCGCTTGACCGAGCTCAGAGTGACACGTAAAATGTAAACAAAAGCGCCCGTCGCTTCGTTGGGTCGCCTCAATGCGTCAGCTCAAAATTTCACGTGGCAAAAAAACAATAACAAATCGTGAATTTAAATTACATACCTCATATAAGGATAAACTAAAAATGCATTAATTTAATTACGGTACGTTCGATCGATCTGAAATTTTGATACGATGCATTGTTAGGTAAGACGGGTCCGTGTGCCAAATTTCAGTTCGATCGGATCATTGGAAGTGGGTCATTTTTGACTTCTGTTTTTCCGCCCGCCGAGCCCATGAGATGATGAGAGAGAGAGACGGCGGTGAAGTTAATATAAGGGATTTAATAAAACAAACCCGTAAAAACAAAGTTTTTGACTATAAATCCCTTATATATGAGACATAACTAACAGTATTGATTATTTTCAAACATTTACAGACTGAATCTGTCTTAACTCAACTTTGCATCATAACCCTAGTGGGGGGGGAGGGGTGGGTGGGGGAGGGGTGGGTGGGGGGGAGAGGGGAAAAGTCTGGTCACCGATTCGCTTGACCCGAGCTCAGAGTGACACATAAAATGTAAACAAAAGCGCCCGTCGCTTCGTTGGGTCGCCTCAATGCGTCAGCTCAAAATTTCACGTGGCAAAAAAACAATAACAAACCGTGAATTAAAATTACATACCTCATATAAGGATAAACTAAAAATGCATTAATTTAATTACGGTACGTTCGATCGATCTGAAATTTTGATACGATGCATTGTTAGGTTAGACGAGTCAGTGTGCCAAATTTCAGTTCGATCGCATCATGGGAAGTGGGTCATTTTCGACTTCTGTTTTTCCGCCCGCCCGCCGAGCCCAAGACAGAGAGAGAGAGAGAGAGAGAGAGAGAGAGACGGCCGCGAAGTTAATATAAGGGATTTAATAAACCCGTAAAAACAAAGTTTTTGACTATAAATCCCTTATATATGAGAAATAACTAACAGTATTGATTATTTTCAAACATTTACAGACTGAATCTGTCTTAACACAAGTTTGCTTCATAACCCTAGGGGGGGAGGGGTGGGTGGGAGGGGGAGAGGGGAAAAGTCTGGTCACCGATTCGCTTGACCGAGCTCAGAGTGACACGTAAAATGTAAACAAAAGCGCACCGTCGTTTCGTTGGGTCGCCTCAATGCTCAAACTTTCACGTGGCAAAAAAACAATAACAAATCGTGATTTTAAATTACATACCTCATATAAGGATAAACTAAAAATGCATTAATTTAATTACGGTACGTTCGATCGATCTGAAATTTTGATACGATGCATTGTTAGGTAAGACGGGTCCGTGTGCCAAATTTCAGTTCGATCGGATCATTGGAAGTGGGTCATTTTTGACTTCTGTTTTTCCGCCCGCCGAGCCCATGAGATGATGAGAGAGAGACAGACAGAGAGAGAGACAGAGACGGCGGTGAAGTTAATATAAGGGATTTAATAAAACAAACCCGTAAAAACAAAGTTTTTGACTATAAATCCCTTATATATGAGACATAACTAACAGTATTGATTATTTTCAAACATTTACAGACTGAATCTGTCTTAACACAAGTTTGCTTCATAACCCTAGGGGGGAGGGGTGGGGGGAGGGGTGGGGGGAGGGGTGTGTGGGAGGGGGAGAGGGGAAAAGTCTGGTCACCGATTCGCTTGACCGAGCTCAGAGTGACACGTAAAATGTAAACAAAAGCGCACCGTCGTTTCGTTGGGTCGCCTCAATGCTCAAACTTTCACGTGGCAAAAAAACAATAACAAATCGTGATTTTAAATTACATACCTCATATAAGGATAAACTAAAAATGCATTAATTTAATTACGGTACGTTCGATCGATCTGAAATTTTGATACGATGCATTGTTAGGTAAGACGGGTCCGTGTGCCAAATTTCAGTTCGATCGGATCATTGGAAGTGGGTCATTTTTGACTTCTGTTTTTCCGCCCGCCGAGCCCATGAGATGATGAGAGAGAGAGACGCCGGTGAAGTTAATATAAGGGATTTAAAAATAACTGTCTTGTGTTACTGTCTGGGTTTGGGTGCAATAACAATTCTTGACGCCAGCGTTTCAATTAATGATACAAGCACGTTGTTTATTAACATACATCCACATTATCTGTACATCGTAGCTAGAGATCAGCCGGATATGGGTTTTTACTATTTGCCAAATCCGGATAGTTTGGCCCTAATATTTGCCGGATCCAGATTCCGGATCCGGATATCTCCACATTTAAGTGTAATAGCTAATAGGGTGTACTTTACTACTTCATATCAAGTATTTCATAATATTTATTAAAATATTTATCACCCTACAAATGAAGAGTATCTGCTATCGACGTTGTTACATTGTCAAAGTCAACGATGAACATTTTACGATGAATTGAATGAACGAACTTGAAGAAGTTCAACAAACTGCGTAGTGTGTACCACGCGAACACCGTTGAGTGTACTGAGTGTGTAGTGTGATGTACAAGAAGTCGTGACCTAGAACGATAATAAAACTGTTCTTTTATTCAGACAATTTAAGTTTAATATGCTTTTCTTTAACTTAGTTTATTATCTTATGTAGTTAAGTAATATCTATACTTGTAACTTTTAAACTTAATATATTTTTCTCATATTGAAATTGATTCTTTTACTATATTTTGAGTAGATTTGAATGATTTGAATGGATCAACGCTTGTTAATTTGTTTATTTTGTTATATATTAATAATTTAATTTATAACTTAATTTGTTACTTAACTTATTTTATATAATTATTATATTCACAATAGACTAGAGTTTTAAAATTATAAGACTGAATAACATATAACACATAAGACAAGCAACATTTTTATTTTTAAGTTCGCAATTCAAATCACAATTGCAACTGCCATTTAAAGTTCAAAGAAAAAAACAATGCATATAAAATTATTACAATGATATAACTTATATCATATAAGTAAAATGTTTAAATTTGAATACTGAATTGAAAGTATTGAATGATTGACTACTGTCAACGTACTAGTCAATGAAAAATAAATTAAAAACGAAAGCCAACTCTCAGCCTGTCCCAAGGCTCCTGTTTAACTATATAATTTATAGTATACAATATAAAGTAATAATTACAAATTAACTTAAAATTATTATTTTTTAACAAAAAATTAATATATCAGCTATAACAATGACAATTATTTAATGGCATGAGTAAATAAAATAGTTACTAATTACTAAATTCCGGTTAAACGTTGTGTTGTTGAAGAAAATTCTTGTTAAATGTACTGATTTCTGGTTATTGTTTTTTTAAAAACTTTTTAATACTTTTTATATATTTGTTTATAAACTAGTTAATATTAATGTAATTTAATTTCAAAAATTCTTTACTACATTGATATCCGGATACTATTCGCATCTGCCATAGGTATTTGCCGAATCCGGATAGTGGCGAAAATCCCAATATTTGGTCCGAATATCCGGTATTCCGGATATTTGGCTGTCCCCTAGTCGTAGCATTACATTAATCCAATGATTCTTGTCTAAACATATCATCACAATCACTTAGTGATCTCCTGAATTCTAACACGGTCATCTCTTCGTCTAATATCCCAGTACTACGACAGGCCTGAATTCTCCTAGTTCACTCCGTTCTAACTCTACGTGTCTCAAGTGTATCGCTACTGGATCTGCATCCCCTAGACTAACCCCAACACAATCTCTTTATAGGTCCCTTCATATACTCATGACATCTCATCAAGAGAACAGAAATCCTACCCATTATTAAACGGGTGAAAACATTTCAACTCCAATTCACAACAGTGATTGTCATACCTTTGACATCTTGGTGATTTATTCACGTCTCACCCCAGCGAGGAAAATGACGGGACTTAACTTACTTTACTTAGTTTCCTTTACCCAGTTGTGCTATTCTCCTAGCTGCAGCTGGTACACACACTGACAACCACCCCAACAATATATATATATATATATATATTTCTCTTTACCCCCGCCTCTCATTGCGTTGAAAAGAGATATGAACCTACAAGAATTACTGATCTTACTTTTGAGACTTTGCCGTTCGACATAACGTTTAAAAAACTTTCCTTTTCCATCAGTCCGTCTGCCTAAAGAAATTTAAAAATGATTTATTAGGAGGCCTTATTGTTAGCTGCGATGTATGACTTGGCGAGTATGGTTGGCATCTCTTGGACAGAGGTACTGAAAAACGTCAAAGTATTGACAACGATCCACTTGAAACCACTTTACCATAATCGACTACAAGGTCTTGATCTCATGCCTATCAGAGGGGAATGAGAAAGCATGAATACAACCTTATAGGACACTGAAACCAAATTGCTAGAATGGCATGTTCACATTGACTTGTTCAATTTTTTACCACTCTTCTTCCCTTTTTTACACCCAACACCGTGGATATACCTTTTCACCTTTCCTTTCCATGTAAATCGTAATAAATAATATATTCAGTTTCAGTTTTCAGTATTCTAGAAACATAGATGGCAGGTATGTTTTGTTTTTAGACTTGTGTCACACTTGCTTTGTTTACCAGATAAATCTCATTGCTTTCGTTTTTGTTGATACGTTGCGTACTTTTTCACAGACATAATTGTATTTAATTCCCGAATAGCTTCACTGCTGATAAACACACACCATGAAAGGAGTACGATCCACCAATAACCGAAGCATAGCCAGCCAGACATTGACGTAGGCGATCATTATCTCTCAGATAAAAACTTTAAACGGATCAATTTTAAACATAGACCAACCAACCCCCCACCCCATAAAACCTCGGATCAACAACACCCCCATCATCATAACATTTTTGCAGACGACAGGGCATTTCTCACTCATAAAATTCCGTGGTTCTGACATTCTTCCATTTAACAGCCCAAAAAGACCACGGATCCGGTTAGTAAATTATGTTTTTTAATTTTAAGCGAAGTAAACTTATGTCTCATAACTATTCAACGGATCTCATGTCAATAAATTTTCTAAATGAGTTACCTCAATAAAGATACTTCGATTTATACTCTTTCTTTATTAAATTAGGGCTCATTACTTACGTACTTAAATGTCTTTAGAAGGAATATTGAAAAATTAATTTCAAGTAAATTTCTTTAAAGGAAAATTCATTTCCCACGGGAACAAGATTTTTCATTAAATTATTGGAATTAGAAAATATAAATAGATATGGAAAGCTATATTAATTTTTTCATTAATTCATTTAGTTTTTATATTCTGTATTTACAAATAGAAATAACTAAAAAAATAAATAAAATAAAACAAAAAGCCGAAAGAAAATATTAAGTTTTAAGAAGGCGAGAACGAAAACTGCCTGGTTGAACATCTAACCACGAGGTAATCACACGTATCAAATCCAGTGTTCATCAAACCTTGCGTTCACATCAAACCTATTGTTCACATTAAGTCCAAGGCCGTTCGCACACGTACGCTGTCTCCCCTTCACACCATTCATCATTCAACTTTTGCATGTCCCATGATAGCTGACAGCAGTCCTCCCATCCACCCATGTCGTTTGGCTCCCCGTCACCAAAGTAATTGAACTTCTCCTCCTCTGTCACTAATTGACCGAGGTCCACCCACACAAAAGTTCCTTCCGTCTCTAAATCGTTACAGCCGATCCATAGGTACTCGCCTGTCGTGTTGGAAATGTCTTGCAGGATGGCCAAGCGTCCGCTAGACCTGACCGTCATAAGATAGGAGTCTTTCTGCTTGCACGAAGCGTCGGCATTTGTGTAGTTGGCATAATCGAAGAAGACGCCTATGCACACGGCCTCGTTGTCTTGAGCCACGACGCTGAACTCTCCCGAGCCCAAATCGCAGACTACTCGCTTGTACAGCTTGCCCTCAGACGGCGCAGGGGGCGCGCTCGTGACGTCGCTGATGCCACCTGGGGTGCAGAGGTGAGTGGACGAATTGTACATGACGCTGTAACAGTCGTGAAACTGATTGACGCACGAGATCACGCACGACAGAAGCGTGCGTTTGTACCGGCCTGGACCAAGTCGCAAGGGACCGAATCCTGGTAACTCATCAAGGTAAAAATTGATGTCGTTACTTCCAGAGGTTAAAGTTACTTCAGAACCGTAAGTGAACACGGAACCTAGAGAGATAGAAATACACTAATTACATACAGTATATATAGTGAGTGAACACTTGCCGCTCAAGAAATGAAAAAAAATAATTAAGTTTTACCTGGTAATATTTCTTTCATGGTCCTATTTTGGCGTCTTATGTTAGCTGGTCTTGTACACTAAATTTATTACCGTAACTCACCTCAAATGCAACAGTTTAATCGAAATTACTACTCTGACATTTTGAGCTAGGGCATTGGTCAATTTTAAATAACCATTTTATATGATAGTGTCATGCTTTGGGTACTGTCCAGTATGTAAAATCTACAGTCTCATACTGAAGAATGGGGAACTGGTAGTTTATCTTTTCCATTTTCAATTGTAAGATTTGTTTAAAGGTCATGAATCATTGAAAATAGGTTTAGTTACGTCCAGAATATCGGGCTTATTCGTTATCGCCCGATCGATGTTTCTTTAATACACCTAAAAGCCTGTCACATGTCAGAGTGATAGATGCACAAGGGTGTCGCTAATAGAATGGATCCTATCGAGAAGGTCACGCAAAGCAAATGGAAAGGGATTAATACAACACGATTTCGGGTAGGATTTATTGTTGATTACTGACTAATCCTTTTATAAATAAACCACTAGATAAAATGAAACCTACCATACAAACCCATAAAATTACCCATAAAAAATCTAATAATAATAATCAAAACATTCTCAAATCACTAATAGTTAATTTCCAAAGCTTAAAAAATAAAATTCCAGATTTAGAACTACTTATAAAAACAGAAGAACCAGACATAATTGCTGGTTCTGAAACTTGGTTGAACCCCAACATATATAACTCTGAGATTTTAAACACCAATTATAATATTTTTAGGAAAGACAGACCAGACAATTATGGAGGAGTGCTACTTGCAATTAAATCAAATATCATAGCTGAAGAAATTACTACACAGCCAAAGTTTAATATAGAGTCTATTTATTGTAAAATAATTACACCAAACTCATCCCCACTTATTGTAGGCAGTATATATAGACCTCCGAATACAAACCTAGAATACATGAACAATCTTTGTAGTCAATTAACTTTCATAAAAGAGAATAATAAAAATGCAGTTCTATGGATTATGGGGGACTTTAATCTTCCAGATATAAATTGGAAAAATTATACAATTGATAACCATCAAACTAACAAAGAAATTAATGAACATTTTTTAGACACTATAAACAACATAAACCTAGAACAGATAGTAAAAACAGCAACAAGGAAAAATAAAACACTAGATTTATTCCTAACAAATAGACCAGGACTAGTGTTAGACTATAAAATAATTCCAGGATTGTCCGACCATGATATTGTTAGGGTCACCAATACAATAAAAACTAAAATTAATAAGATACCTAGAAGAATAATCTATCTTTGGAATAAATGTAATTCAATAAAACTACACCAATCAGCGGCTAACTTCCAACAGACTTTCCTAAGTAAATTTAACACAAATAGCCCAGTAGAAGAAATTTGGAAAGATATAAAAACAAATCTAAAAACTATAATGGATGAGAATGTTCCAACAAAACTAACATCAAATAAAATTAACAAATGCTGGTTCAATTCTAGATTGAAAAAGCTATGCAAACTAAAAGAGAACTTATTTAAGAAATATAAAGCTACCTATTCATATAGGATACACAAAAATACTTAAAGATTAAACACTTGACACAAAAACTTAGTCGAAACCTCCAAAATGAATATATAAACAATGTAATTACCAAAGATAACAATAAAAACTTATGGTCCTTTATCAAATCTAAAAAAATGGAACCTTCAGGAATAGCCACACTAAAAGGCTCAAATAATAAAACCTATAATGATAATGAAACTAAAGCTAATATCCTTAACACATATTTTGCATCATCTTTTTCTGCCTCAGGCGACAAGGAAATTTTAATAAATTTAAATAAAATTGAGGAAATAGGTAACATAACTGTAGATGAGATAGGTATACATTCACTCCTAAAAAACTTAAAAATAAACAAAGCTACTGGCCCAGATGATTTGCCTGCAAGATTATTAAAAGAACTAAGCAATGAACTGTCCCCAATCCTTGTAGTTTTCTTTCAAGCCTCTCTAAACCAGGGTAAAGTGCCCAAGGATTGGAAATTAGCTAACGTAACTCCACTCTTTAAGAAAGGGGATAAATCAGACCCTGGTAATTACAGGCCTGTATCACTTACTAGTATCACCTGTAAATTACTAGAACACATAATATATAGTAGAATAGTTAACCACCTTGACAAATATAATGCCCTATGCCCACATCAACATGGCTTTAGAAAAAACAGATCATGTGAAACACAATTAATAGGTTTAATAGATGAACTATCAAAAGGCTTAGACAAAAATGATCAAATAGACACAATATTACTAGACTTCTCAAAAGCATTTGACAAAGTTCACCACCTTAGTTTACTTAAAAAACTTAACTACTTTTGAATCTCAGGTTCCTTACATCACTGGATCCAAGACTTCCTTTTGGGCAGGGAGCAAACTGTAATAATTAATGGATCTAAATCTGCACCAATAAATGTTAACTCAGGAGTTCCACAAGGAACTGTGCTAGGTCCCTTACTCTTTTTAATTTATATAAATGATTTACCCAACAACATCTCATCAGGTACAAAAGTTAGGTTATTTGCTGATGATTGTATAATCTATAGAACAATTAAATCAGAACAAGATAGCAAAATTTTACAAAAAGACTTAGATGAATTGATAAAATGGGAAACTAACTGGAGTATGTCTTTCCACCCAGAAAAGTGTCAACTGTTAAGAGTAACAAAGAAAAAGAAACAAATAAATTCAAAATATTACATTCATGGAAAAGAACTGACCCAAACTAAAGATGCAAAATACTTAGGAGTCTTAATAAATGAGAAACTATCATGGAATCCTCATGTCAATGAAGTTATTAAAAAATCAAACAAAACCTTAGGCTTTATAAAAAGGAACTTTAACAAATGTAATAGAGATATAAAACTAAAATGCTACCTCACTTTGGTGAGACCTGTACTAGAATATGCATCTTCTGTATGGGACCCATCCACCAAAGATAACATTGATAAACTAGAACAAATTCAAAAAAGAGCTGCCAGATTCATTACTGGAGAATATTCAAAACTGACAAGAATAACACCATTAGTTAAATCATTAAACCTTGAAACACTAGAGGATAGAAGAACCAAGAGCAAAGTAGTAATCATACATAAAGCAATTAATTCTAATTTAGAAATACAACACAAAGATAACTTAATACAACCCTCAGATAGACATAAGGATAAAAACACCTTTCTTATTCCGTATGCAAGAACAAACACATACAAGTTTTCCTTCTTCCCGTCCGGAATTCGGGCGTGGAATGGGTTGCCTGAAGAATCCAGGAAAACCAACACTTTATCAACATTTAAATCTCTAATAAAAATGCAGGACTAAACACAAACCATAGATAAGCGTAGGACGCAATAATCTTCTGTATAGAAGGAGCGTCTGTAAACAGATAAGATAAGATAAATAAAAAATATATAAAAACACTTTTTAAAAACTAGTCTTATATTAGAAATGCAATTTTTCCTACTTTTTAGTGCATTTCTAATATAAGACTATTTTTTAAAAAGTGATTTTTATATATTTTTATTTTCTACTTTTAAGTCTTCACATTTAAATTTTTAAAAAAAATTCCCACAGACCAGGGGCAGTGTGTTACTGGCCCACTGGCGTGTCCCTGTTCATCACGGGACTGACCTCCCCGTGCATTAAACACTGGTAGTTGGTCAGTCGCTCGTGACCCGTGCCGGTCACTAAGGCGGACTACTGAGGTTTACCTCTAGCAGACGTAAATCGAAAATATTTAATTAAATTAAATCTAGCCGTGGAAAAAAGTCCGCAAAAATTCACAAAAATACTATCACCAAAATTGAACATGAGTGCAAATTTTCAGAATGATTGGATAACGGGAAGGGGTTCAAAATTTGGAAATTAATAATCGTCCGATTAAACAAAGCGAATTAATATAAGACTCGTAAAAACAGTTGAAATATAAAAGCAACTGTTATTTACATGAAATGTATAAACAACAAACGCAGACATGTGATACATAAACAACAGCTGTGGACATGAAGAGCATAAACAACAGTTTTTAACATAAATAGATTATTAAAATATCTATAGAACGTCAGTAAGTTTGCACAGAGTCCAGAGAAGCTTCTCACTTGATGCATTCAAGCAAATTAGTAGATAATTCACTTTTTTATGTTGTTGAAAAAAAAGATTTTAGTTAGACTCCTGTTTAGTTGAAATTTAATTCAATCTACTGATATTTAAAAACATCAAGTTAAAAGAGATAATACTAATTCCACTCGAAATGATGAAAATGACTGCACTGAAAAGAAAAACGTTTTGAAATAATTTTAGAATATTTATTTTTCAATTCTCAAAAATGGAAAAAATAAAAGATAAAGAACTTTTCTTTATATCAGGTTATTAAAAAATTTGGGACTAAGCGATTTTCGTTATGTCCAGTGTTCATGAAATGTCCTAGCTTTTTTAACGTTGGCTTCATCATTCAAACAAAACTTTTTTTGAGATAACATCTTATTTTAAAAGAAAAGAATTTATAGCAGAAAATTGAAACAACGAAAGCATACAAGTTGTAGTAGCCGCTAACAAAATAAGAGCCTGAAATGACGTGAGATACCGAGTATCGGATTTGGTTGAAAATGACGAAACCAGATTGCATGAAAAATCTGCAAATTTAGAAATTTAGACGTTTATAAAACATCAGTAATAACATAACGCCTGAAAAAAAGCTCTTTTGAAAACTTTTTAAAATACGTAATAAATATAAATACACATTTTGTATGATGAAGAATTACTAAATTATATGATATACCTAAGAGACAAACCAGTAGTTCTGCCCTTAAATCTATCCCTTGCGTCATCTTCACCAGCTGGCAATGGTAGTTTTGTTGTTACACGGAGATTGGTGGGGACAAGGCAGACGTTCATAATAATTCAGCTACGTCCTATAATCATTCAGCTACGTCCTATAATCATTCAGCTACGTCCTATAATCATTCAGCTACGTCCTATAATCTCGAGATGACTTCTCACAAATGTGGACTTTGAATACATTATTTTCATGCAGTCTCTGAAATAGTATGAAAAAATAAAACTTTACATAGACTGCTTGCCGGATGAATGCTTCACATCGGATCCTAGTCAATCATCCAACAAAATGTGCGTGGGTAATGGTCGACCTAACACCTTTACTTGTTTTGGCTACGACTAGTTTGATATGTCAGCTAAGGAAGTTGATCGTGGTGCTCTACTTAATGCAATGGCTCCATACAGCGCGAAGCAAACAGAAAAACGCTTGCAAGTGCATAGAAGACAAACATATGAACGCAGGGAAATTACCAGTATCTGTCCATAGCAATAATTTCATAGGAAAATTCGTATCCAAATCAGCCCAATCAGCCAACTGCAACCTATAACTGGTGCTGCTTCAATTATACAATAGTTTATATCTGAGGTGATCAAAATAAATAACTAAACAGTTTATATTTAAAATGTTCAAAAGCTATTAACAAAATAGTTTATATTCAAAGTGTTCAAAATTAATAATCAAATAGTTTATATCTAACATTTTAAAACTTAATACATAAATAGTCTATATTTAAAACGTTCAATATTTATAAAAGAAATAATTTATAATAAAATTTTATGTTTAATGTCGCTATTTAATCTGACGGATTATTGTAAATGGCATGATGTAATTTTCTAGCAATTCAACCAAAAAAAAATTTTAAATAAAAAAATATTTGAATACGATTTTCTCAGAAAATAATTACACTACGATATACGTATGAAATGACAATTTTTATTCTTTTTAGCGACGCTCTTAAAAACGCGACCATTGAGAAGTATCCAATAAAATATGAATGTTAATTAAAAAAACAACAACAGGATCATTTGCGATTTTCAAAGTTAGAAAATGACATGTAACTATAAAAAATAACAGTACACTAAAATTATTTCATGCCTCAAAAAGATACTAAAAAATAATTTTAATAGATTTCAATTCTTTATTACAAACCGTTCACTAATTCCAAGGACACAATTGTAAACTGCGTCATCCGGTCTACATCTGAATCCATCTGATTGGTTTTGAAGACGCTATTCATTGCACTGATAATCAATTATGAACACAGCGAGCGAACCGTTTAGGCCTCTCTTTGAGCTTAATCATTTTATGGACTGTTAAAAGACAATTTGATTAGAGCCGGCTGAAAACAGAGGTTCTGAAATTTTAATGCAACGATATATTAGGAAACTCTCTTTTTAACATGACGCTACCTCTCTACCTACCAACCTACTTACTTACCTACATATAAAAATGACTATATATATACCAACCTACTTACCTACCTAAATATATACAAAAGTACCAACCTACTTACCTACCTATATATCGACAAAACTACCAACGTACTTACTTACCTACCTGAATATCTACATAAACAGCAACTAAATGCCTTCCTTCTTCTCTGTCTGCCTACCTACCTATCTATATACAAATCTACCTATTCACCTCCTAAATACATATCTACCAACTGAAAAGCCCACTTCCTTCCCTCCCTCTAGCCTCCCTATCTATCACCTGACTACCTATGTACCTTCCCTCCCTCTAGCCTGCCTATCTATCTCCTGACTATCTATGTACCTTCCCTCCCTCTAGCCTGCCTATCTATCACATGACTACCTATGTACCTACATACCAACCTAACTTTCGCTCCCCTATAAACATTTTAATATGTCTATGTATCACCCCCCCCCTACATTCTTTCTATACATTTATGCTCAGCTACCTACCTGTCTTCCTACTGACACACCTCCCTACCCACATACCTACCAATCTAGCCAAACATAAGTCTACTAATCTATCATAAACCTAGCCTAGTTAACAATTTTATTACCTACCTACCCCTATTTACAAAACCAACTATCTTCCTTCATTATTACCCATATAATTCACCCCCACCTTAAAAAAGGAGAAATTAAAAAAAAACTATTAAAATTAAAAAAAGACACAACAAACATCGACTTTAAACTCAACATACTACTATGCAATGTAAGATGTAAAATGACTCACCTGATAATACTTAATTTTAGATATGAAAAAAAGTAAACTTGACAAACTAATTTTATTTGAAATTAATGAATTCATACGCCAAAATATTTATAAATGTAATATTGAAAAAAAATTTGCTTTATGTTCCTAGATTCACTGAAAAGATAAAATCGAAGTATTGATCTCTACCTAATGCCAATATTGTTTTAAAACACGCCCTCTGTCTGTAGCATGGATCTCACAAATGTAAACTCGGCTGAAACAATAGAGAATCTATTTATTGGAAGAGGATAATGACTTAATATGAACTTGCCATCTTCGTACCGGTACTTGAATACCACAGAGAATATCTAAGAAATTAAAAATTGCTCGAGTATGTTTGTATGTCACGTTTTTATGTATGTATGTTTGGACTAGTGTGATCTTTGCAGTGTAAAGCGTTGGTAAATGGTTAATAGACTCGTATGCCGAGCCGGGTTGGCGCCGATGTTGTAGGGAATCGAAATAAAAAAATTCCATCCTTCCTTTCTGAGGTAAATATCATGGAAGGCGACTCGGGCCAGGGTGCTCAGGCGGCACTTTCAGAGAGGACCACTCCGGGGTTGTCCCTTAGCAATGAGTTTGTTCGTGGGGAGCGGGGGGGGGATTGGACGGGGCGATGCTGCTTTGAGAATTTCACAGGAAGACCTGGCTCAAGGTTTTTGGCGCCATTCCACATATAGGATATTTAAAATGGCAAATAAGTGTGGTCATTAATACCCGCCCCCCACACACACATATGTTATGAATAAGAATCGTTAAGTTTGGGGGTCAAGAACTAAACAACCTTTTTTTTTAAACACCTTGAACTGAACGGAAATTCACGAGAATTTTCTTGTATGAATTTTACAATTTTAAAACGCCTTTATTCAGAACGATTTGCTTCAAAAAAATCTTCAAATGGAATGGATATGCTTTACTTTTATTTCCTTGAGGCCATGTTTTCAATAAATATAGTGTAGGTTTGTTCTACTGATTAGTTTTCGAAAATTAATGACAAGGTAATTTATCAGCTTCATAAGGTTGAAGTATGTGTGGAAGAGGAATGTCAAGCTAGTACAAGGCTTACGTTCCAAGGACTCTTTAGAAAAAAAAGAACAACAATCGAATTTGCTGCTGTGCATTTATTAGTGCCCGCACTTAAACTAAATCTTTCTTCAATGTGCAATAGAAATATCAAAATCAGAATTGACGCATAGCTCAGAGGGACGAACGATACGGATCCTTTTCGTATGTTAATGTGTTTACAGAACTGGGAGTTATTTTTGTGAAAATTCATAAACTTCACAAATTAGATGTTTGTAAATGATACTCTCAAATATTGTATTTATGGCAAACTCAAAATGTCTCGTTAAGATTGTTTATTTGAAAAATTTTAAAATTAGTTATGGGCTCCTAGATTGTGGTATACGCTTATTCTTTCCTAAACATAATTTGTTTGTTTAGTTTATTCTGTTAATGCCATTAGTAGTCATAAATTAAACACTTATTGTTTTAATAATAATCTAATAATAATTTAATAATAATTTATTATTTTTTATAATTTTTATTTTACAACTTTTGTTACACACCGTCCTAATAGGTCCAGGGGTCTCTTTATCAATATTTGTTGATATCATGAGTTTAGAGAGTCGAGTAACTAAATATTTTTTTGTGTGGATATAATGATTTAAGAGAGTCAGGTCTTCGTATGACATTTTTGTTGGTACATCTAAAGATATTTAAAAAAGCCCATGTGTTGCAATAAAAGTATTTAATCAAATATGTGTTCAATAAATATTAGCTAGGAAAACATAGATAGGATGCTGATAGCATGGATTGAGAATAGATATATTATTCAAAGTCTTAATGTGACTTACTGAATAGATTACTGAATATGTTTTAATTAGCCCCTGCTAATTGTGGCTTTCGCTAAACTTACAGTCATTGAATCAAGAAAACAGAAATAATTATGGAACTGCTTTAAAAAGGTGAATCCATAATCAAGTTATTCTGTGTTTTAAAAAAAGTTTCAATATACCATAAAATATACAACGCGTTAGAAGGATTGTTTTTTTTTGTTTTTGAATCGACAGCTTTCCGTTAAATCAATGAAAAAAAGTCTTTTTAAAAAGTGGTATTGATTTTTTACCAGCGCTTCTTTGTAGTGCTCATAGAATTGCCCATGTTTAAAAGAAACGAAAATATTTCAAAATCTTTATGAGGAAAATTGAATTCCGTTTAGAGGGATACAACAGGGTCACAACAAACAAACTGTCCGACCAATGCAAGGCGAGCTCCGTCCAGGCCTTCTGTAAACTAATAGAGCACGAAAGAAATACAAGAATGCTGCGTCTGACGAGAATGAATTACATTCAGCTTACTGCACACACTGATATTCAATTACGATTTATTTAATTTAATTTTTTAAATTTTTGTTTTGTTTTGCGTGTGTGCGTCAATGTTCCCTCTAAGGTTCTTCAGTCCGTGCTAAAAGTAGGAACACTCGTGTGCAAACTTGCAAAGGCTTCATATTTTTGTGCAATATTATTTTTTTTTGCTGTGTAGCAATTCTTAACAGTTGCGCGGCGTCTGTCAGATACATTCGCGGCCGCGCAGCCTCACAGCTTAAAGGTGACATTGGTGTATGTGTTAGTGTGTGTGTGGGGGGGGAGTTATAAAAGAAGGCTGTGAATTGGTCATTAAAAAAATTTTAAGTTAAACAATTAATTGTACAAAATATTTTCAAAGACTGCTAACATGAAGTGTCCAAAAATTAATATCGATCAAATGATGTCTACCTTTATTTTAACAGTAAATTTTGGAGTTATTAATATCGTCATTGTTTTTTCTCCATGAATTCAATCTACATTAAAGAAGTTAACACAAAAAATTTCAATCATCACCACCATATCATACTCACCTACATCTTATACTCACCTCTTGTCTACCCAACTACATCCCCTACTTACCTACATCCCCTACTTACCTACATCCCCTACTTACCTACATCCTCTACTTACCTACATCCCCTACTTACCTACATCCCCTACTTACCTACATCCCCTACTTACCTACATCCCCTACTTACCTACATCCCCTACTTACCTACATCCCCTACTTACCTACTTGTCTACCCAACTACATCCCCTATTTACCTACATCCCCTACAACAGTTTTTATTATCGGCGCCTGAAAAAAAACCACAACTGCAACTGCAATAGTTAAACTTGATTTCAAACAGTGAGTACGAAAATAAAATACGAATCCCCGCAACTCGTGTCCCGTCAGAGACTGAAAACGAGTAGAAATCTAAGTCTTTACTTTTTATGTCAGAATGGAAATTAAATTCAAATGTTATGTGTAACGGAAAATTTTTAAATGTTATAAATACTAAGTCTTTTCTACTAATCGAATCTATTAGGGCAAAGAGATGTAAAGAAGGAGCGCCTGTAAATTATAAAAGAAAAGAAATATTACTCAATCTTCAATTTTTTTTACGTCCTAAAGAATTGCAACTCATGAAATACAAATTTCACTTTGTATAACAAATTTTCTCCCATTGACATGGATTTTTGTTACATTTGGACAGGATTTTAGTGCGCCACGCAAGCGGCTCTTTAATTTTTTTTTAATATCAGACACGATATTGGGAGAAAAAAGTAACAATTGAAATAATTATATTTATGTAGAGAATTAACTAAAGGAAATTAAATCACTTAAATGTCGTGTTGAGGGAATCCTTCGCACACTTTGCTTGAGACACGCACACACACACACACACCAACACAAAAACACCCACACCCACTCACAAACACACCCACACCCTCTCTCTCACACATACTCTCTCTATCTCTCTCTCCCTTACACACACGCGCGCACACACACACACACACATATCTTAAGGCAAACTAATACATTTTTTGCAGATAATTAATATTCAGAGAAATAGATAAATAGTTTTCGTAAAACGTATTTTTAAAAGACTTTCTTTAATTAAAAAGAAAATAAAATGATATAAATTGAAAACATTGTCAAGTTCTAATTAAAAACCATAGCTTAAATGTTATTTTATATTAAATATGATCAATATTATTATTCTAAATCTGTCCGAGCAACAATTGTGCAGTGATTTCATACTGTTATTTTATGAAAGTATTTTAAAAAAAATATACTTAATAACCGTTTTTTGTGTGTTCCGTTTCCATGAGCAGTTTTTCCATGTTCACCAAGAAACTTTCACGTGGCTGTAAAGAGATGTTGGAATTTGTTTTAAAGGCGAAATTAAGATGTTTTCATTTAAATTATGTAAGTATTAAAATAAGCAACAACTAAGTCCTGGTGCCTTGGCAGCCAATTCAATAGTGCGCTCGCCTCACAAGCTTAGGGGCGTGGGATCTAGCCCACATAAAGGCAAATTAAAATTATTGATAAATGACTATTGCTTAAAGGCCTCCGCTGACCTGGAGAGGAGTTGGGCGCCGCCAAGGTCTACCAAGCCCAGAGAAAGTTCTAATGGAAACATTAGAATCCCCTACGACCACGAGGTTATGGAACACCAAAATAAGAAAATCCTGTATCAAATGAACATTTCAAGTACACAGCCTTTTTTGAATATCAGAAAATCGTCTTAAAAGAATTATCTAGATGTTTACTTTGATATTATGCTCATTATACATCCGCATACACATTTATTAATTATGAGAAGAAACATAAAGCATCCCCATCTTCCGTCACCATGGAGACACATTAAACGCTGTCGTTCTCTTTACATGTCGGATTATTAACAATGGTAAAGTGTCGAAATAAATTAATCTTTCTGTCTATCTTTAAAAATTCGCGTTTTCACTTTAAAGAAGAAAAAATACAAACATAATACAGTAATAATAATAATAAGTAATGAATTGTTAATTTATATAGCGCTGTATCCCAGTAAGGATACTGGGCTAACAGCGCTTTACATGAAGGTAATAACATACATATAAGTAATAAATTAGCATTCATACCATGACAACCACATTAATTACAGTACATAACACAAAAAGCTACGTTAATCATTAAAAGCTTTATGTTGTTGATCAAGTGTTAAAATTGAACTGCATGACGGGACAAAGTTTAAAATAAAATTCTGACACTTCGTGAAAATAACGTTAATTAGCAAGTCTCTCTACAAACTGATGCTACACGCTCAATTACAGTAGTAACTTCTTGAAATACGAAAGCCTTATCATTCGAAAAACTTGAGATACGGAAAAAGATTCCAAGTTTTTTCCGCCTTACGATATGAAAAAAAAATTACGATAAGAAACGAGTTCTCGGCGCCGAAATTAAAAACGTTCTTAAAAAGGAAAGAAAAAATTATAAAATTAGACAAAGGCAAGTAAAAAAAAATAATTTAAATTAAGTTTTTCCTAAAAATTAGCGTTAAAGTTTAATGTTTTTCCTAAAATTAAGTCAAATGTTTTCTGCCATTTGTGAATGTAAAGTGCTTGTCACAGTAAGTGCTCCATCTCTGCCACTAAATCGTTTCTGCCCTCTTTCCACCTCCTCCACTGCAACTCTCACCATCGAACATCACCTTACTCAAAATTTATTCTTCAGCAGTCTAGTCATCCATGACTCATGATACTTTTTTATAAGTTCTGTAAATATTATTGTATAATTATAAGTCTTGTTCTTGCTCTGTAATGTATCACTTAGTTATTAATTGCTTGATGTACCACAGATGGATACGGTATACACTACTGTACACAGTGCAGTGTATTTTAGTTTTATTTTTAAATAAAAAGTGGTATTTTCGTAGGGCTTGGCAATTAACATATAAAATTGGACTTGACTTACGAAAATTTGATATACGAAAGTGAGTGATCATTATTTGCTCCTCAAGACTCTTACCGCATTTGATAGGAGAACATCAATAAATTAATGATTGAATGAAACAAATGGACGGTATTGAAATGAATGGAATTCCGTTTTCGATTATTTAACATGCTCTTATTATAACAATATATATAAATTTGGTGAATTTAAGGCGATTAAAAAATAAAAGTTATTCTTTTTTATTCTTTATTTGTTTTAACAATAATGTGTTGTTGTTGCTGTTTGACAGCCGTGATGGGCGAGGACCATTTTCATCACATTAGTCATGGGCTCTGGCAGATTGTTGTGACTAGGACCATTCTCATCACATTAGTCACATGCTCTGGCAGCTTTGTGTATCCTTTGGGTGGCTTATTGGAACTATACTTGCCCGAAAGGTGCGTACACACGTCTGACAAGAGATGCTTGGCATACCTCCAGGAGGGTTTCGAGCACGATCCCTCCTGGCCTGTCGTCTGGACTTTCATGACCTGTCGTCTGGATTTGACGGCCTGTTGTCTGGACTTGCCAGCCTGTTGCATGGCAGCCTGTTGTCTGGACTTGGCAGCCTGTTGTCTGGACTTGCCAGCATGTTGTCTGGACTTGGCAGCCTGTTGTCTGGACTTGGCAGCCTGTTGTCTGGACTTGGCAGCCTGTTGTCTGGACTTGGCAGCCTGTTGTCTGGACTTGGCAGCCTGTTGTCTGGACTTGGCAGCCTGTTGTCTGGACTTGGCAGCCTGTTTTCTGGACTTGGCAGCTCGTTGTCTGGACTTGGCAGCCCGTTGTCTGGACTTGCCAGCCATTTGTCTGGACTTGCCAGCCTGTTGCATGTCAGCCTGTTGTCTAGACTTGGCAGCCTGTTGTCTGGACTTGTCAGCCTGTTGTCTGGACTTGCCAGCCTGTTGCATGGCAGCCTGTTGTCTGGACTTGGCAGCCTGTTGTCTTGACTTGCCAGCATGTTGTCTGGACCTGGCAGCCTGATGTCTGGACTTGGCAGCCTGTTGTCTGGACTTGGCAGCCTGTTGTCTGGACTTGGCAGCCTGTTGTCTGGACTTGGCAGCCTGTTGTCTGGACTTGGCAGCCTGTTGTCTGGACTTGGCAGCCCATTTGTCTGGACTTGCCAGCCATTTGTCTGGACTTGCCAGCCATTTTGTCTGTACTTGCCAGCCTGTTGTCTGGACTTGCCCAGCCTGTTGTATGGACTTGCTAGCCTGTCGTCTGGACTTGGCAGCCTTTTGTCTGGCCGTTAGAAGGCTTGGACGCTGGCTCTGCCTCCAAGGAGTCGTGTCGTAAGCCTCCGAGGAGTCGTGTCGTAAGCCTCCCAGGAGTCGTGTCGTAAGCCTTCCCAGGAGTCGTGTCGTAAGCCTTCCAGGAGTCGTGTCGTAAGCCTCACAGGAGTCGTGTCGTAAGCCTTCAGTGCCAACTTGGGCGTATCCTTATAGCGCTTCACTGGACCTCCGAGGATACTCTGCCCATCATTTAGCTCGCCATTGAAGAGCCTCTTTTGGAGCCGATGGACTGGCATGCCCACGACGTGCCCCGCCCAGCGTAAATCAGGTTCATGTAAACACTGGGGATTCCTGCCCTGACCAGTAATTAGTGTCTAGAACTTTCTTCTGCCATTTTATGTTGAGATATTTCCCCCGGCTTTTGGTGTGAAAGGGATTCAGCAACCTCACATTGCGTCGGTACAAATTCTTTGTTTCAACATCCATGTTTGAAAGGAACATCCTCTTAACAGCAGTCTAAAAAATACATCATTTTACAAGTACATTTATCAACTTTGATGGCATCTTTAAAATTGTTTTTTAAGGAGTCAAATAAATGTAGCCGAGTGGTTGGCTAAGGCAATGCTCAGCATTTTAGATAGAACAAAATAAATCCACAAAATAAGTAAAGACCACACAGGTCGAGGACTATAGCTATTCGAAAGGTTTATTTGGTAGGATACCGTCGAAAGGGGGCGGCCTCTACGGGGCTCGGCGGATGAGTAAGGTCGTGGGGCACGGACCAGACCGCGACTCGGCGGCCTGAAAGCAATAACTCCCGGCAGGCAATGCCAAAGTCCGATATGTTAGGTGTTAGGAGCTAGTCACATATGATCACAGTCGCTGTACGGATCTTAGACAAAGCATCTTAAATGCATTGTCGATGATGAAAACCAAAGTACCCGTTGAGGTTCGATTAAATCCGAAGCGACCGTTTCGTCCCCCTCAATTTTACTAGCAACGCCAATGAGCGGTGCCGGTTTAGGGCCAGGAGAGCCAGTACGGATTAGCAAAAGGAACCGCGAAGAACGCAGCGGACGCCAGCTCTGAGGAAACCTTCCAGTGGGGGTTGCACCCTAGGTAGGTCATTGATGATCCCCCGCATAGCGGCGGTCCTAACCATTGAGACTCGTATGCTTTGCCGGGGTGGCGCCAAAGTGTTAGCGGGTCATAGTAAGGCAATTCCACCCCACCTTGTGAGGCCAACTTAGTGGGAGGCATATTCGACTTTCTGTCCTGGATGCCCAGGTGGCCGCTTCAGAAGCGACCGCTCCGGGGGGGGGGTTCCCAGCTGTCACGTCCTTTTCTGGTGGAGGGGGCCAGATATCTGGGAGGGTCTTCCAGGAAGACCCATGAAGAGCACTAGGCTCGGGGCTTCTGATTTTCTTCCACATGTATGATCATTTGGTAGGATAATTCTGATAAGAAAGTAAATTACAGTTATAAATGAGTACACTAACCAATGAGCTTACCACATAAGTTTACATGCCGTATGCAGTCCTAAGTATCTACTATGCACTACTCTCCACGTTTACGTTCACATGTTACAATATCGTTCCTTTTCCCCGTCGTTCGTCTTTTCCCGCTCGTATATTTCCACTCCTGTGGCTGAGTGAGTCTCCCCTTATATAGGGATCCCAAAGAAAGCGTCAAAGCTTGTCCAGTCATGTCATGTTGTCTACGTAATTGGTCAGGTCTGGTCAGCCAATTCTGGCCATACAAGGTTGGCGCCAGACTGTACAATGGTTACCACATACCCTGGGACACTCGTGGCGGTCTGCTGTGTTACGCAGTCTTTATTTGTCCGGCCACACCCGGGACAAAAGGAAGCGCCAAGGTTGCCGCCAAAGGGGTCAGACGGACACGCAAGACTGTAGCGTCAAAGCTTGTCCAGTCGTTCTTTGTCCGGCCACCAAACAACTTTGGGGCACAACCCTGAGGCACATTGTCACATAAAGTTTGATTGTGGTAGGCTAAAGCCAAATTAAATGGCTAGATATTGAACACAGGGTTCACGTGTTTAGTCCTAACGTCTTACTCTTCTAAAAGGTGATAACGGTCCAGCATAATACACTCTGAAATTTTGCATGCAACATTACCTATTAACAGTGATTAATGCACTTTCTTTCTTTAAATAAGGATAGAAAATCTCATTATCAACCATTCTTAAACTTCCCAAGACGAGAACTATGTCGCAGCATTACATCTGCGCTGAATGACCCCCCCCCCATCTCTCGCAGATGAGAACATGTTTTTTTAAAGCTCTTAAATCTAATAACCCCAAACCGTCCTGAAGCCGCTAATAATTCGTTCACCATTTCCTTCACGTCTTCCAGATAACAAGTGAAACTACACTTACAACCAAAAGAGTTTTACCAAACTTTTTATTGATTTGTTGGTCTTCACTATGACTACTAACTAAGGGAGCAAACTCAACCATTCCTCAACTTTGAAGGTTGCTTTTAATCAACGTATTTATCTGCCCACCATTGTCCGCTGTCTCTTTTCACAGGTGAAATCTTTCCATTGAATTTATACAAATCTCTTGGTCATGAACGGAAAAAATGAATAGTTACTTGAACAGAAACTGACGGGGAATGGATTCGATTACCTCTTAGTTTCAATTTATAACAGGAGTTATCTCAACTTGGATACAAAAAAAATGTGACGAGGTCTACTAGCACGACACCACTTAACAATCGCCTATAACGATACTTAGAGCTCAACTCACCTGCATGTATCTGTGTATTCCTGAAATATTTTAAACCATATGTAATGATTTGTTTGTGCCAATGAATGAAATGACCATTGTTATGTATTTTTATGATATGGCCTGTTAATCGTAAGTCAGAATGGTCAAATGTTAGTGAAAACACATTATTGATACAGGTGGTATTAATTAAATAGGCAGGGATTGGTTTGTAATCTAATATGATTTATAATCTCTTGGTTCTTTTAACTTGTTTCCATTATATTAATAATAATCACAACAGAAGCTACCAAAATATTGATTTAGAAATATTGCATATTATTTAAATGTGTAACTTTCTGTATTATTATATGCAGAAACGATATTTCTCTCCCGTTATCGCAAAGCAGAATATACATTTTTGTAAATTTTAATTCAACATTATTATCGCTTCTTTCATAGGTGAACATAAAGTGGTGCACTGAACGCCTCCAAATATTTTACTAGCAATTTATTGTTTTGTGTACACTTCAGGAAAAAAAACTAAAATTTAATGATTCTATAGCTTTTCATGAGATTTTATTTTTAAAATAAATAAATAAAGAATTACAATTACATTTATATTGCGCCACGATATCATCTGTACAAAATGAATTTGAACACATTCAAATATAAGTCGGCAAAAGTTTATTTTTAACATTTATTTGCACTTTTCAAATATACCTGTGAGTTTCTCTTGTCTTATCTATACAGACGCTCCTTCTATGCAGAAGATTATTGCGTCCAAAGACAGATGTCGCTTCGTTGGCAAGTGACGCAGCATTCTCAGGCCAGGGCTATGAGGGTTCCACGCAATACCCAGCCGTCTTTATTTCCCTAACTAGTGTTAGGTACCCATCCGGAGCTGGGTAGACTTAGGGACACCCTTGGCCACGGGAACAAATTCCTGCCTTCAAATGGATTCGAACCCGTGACCATCGGTACGCCAGCCGAGCGCGCATGCCACTCGACCACGCAAAAAGTATATTATGCAAACTTTATTAATAATTCTCATTAGAACTTTTGAAGGGCCTCTGAGATCTTACTAACTTTTAAAAATCCTTACGGTCTCCCTTCCATTGACGGCCTTTCTGCCTTCACTTGTTATAAACATGCTACCACCACAATTACTGACTCTTCTTACCCAATATAATCTTCAACGACACTTCTTGTGTGAAGATGTCCTTAGAGAAATGATAAATGAGATGATTGTCTATTTAAGGTGTAGTTTCAGCTCAGAAAAATACCTTCACAGTCCCATTTAACGGCTTAAAAAATATCATTCTTGTGTTACGGTATGGGTTTGGGTGCGATAACAAGTCTTGACTTCAGAGTTTCATATGATGAAACAAGTAATTTTTTAACATATATACACAATACATGTAGGTCGTAGCCATACATCAATCAACAAATACTTGTCTAAACATATTTTTACGATCAATGAGTTATCTCCTAAATTCTCCTCGTCCAATGAGTGATCTCCTAAATTCTCCTCGTCCATTGAGTGATCTCCTAAATTCTCCTCGTTCAATGTGTCATCTCCTAAATTTTCCTCGTCGAATATAATAGCTCAGTATAACAAGCCTGAACTCTCTTAGTCCTAGTTCGACTTGTCCCAACTCTTCCTACGTGTCTCTACTGTATCGCTGCTGGTTCTCAATCTAACCCCTACACAATCTCTATATAGGCCCCTCTGTCAACTCATGACATCACATCGAGTGAACAGAAATCCTACAACTATTAAACGGTTGAACACATTTCAACTCCAGTTCACAACCGTGATTCTCATACCTTTGACATATAGGTGATTCCTTCACGTCTCACCCCAGCTAGGATAGTGGCGAGAATAAACTTACTTTACTTAGTTCGCAAATACACTGTTGTGCCATTCTCCTCGCTGAAGCTGACACACTCACACACACTGACACCCACCCCACCGCACCTCTCATTGTGTTGAAAAGAGATACGTACCTATGAGATCTAAATATCTTACTTTTGGGGACTTGAGGTTTGGCACACATTGTGAAAAAAATTCCCTTTCCATCATACATTTGTGTCCATAAGGCATTTTAAAAAAGTTTGCATTTGAATTCATTAATTGTAGCTACGATCAGCGGCGTAGCGTGGGTATGTTCCGCCCGGGCAGAACCCAAATTTGCAGCCCCCCCCCCGAAAAAAATTATGTTAATACTATAAAGTAAAGATAGTGTTTATTAGAAAGTAATAATAAGGACACAATACATTTTTATATGAGAAATAAAATGGAACGATTTATTTCTTGAAAAAAATCGAAGTAAAAATTTGTTTTTCCTCATTGCATAATCTTTTATGTATCCATGTTTTCAAACATGCCATGCTCAATAGCCAAACTAACTAAAGATTAGATAATCTTGGTGCATTCGTTATTGATCATAATTAATTTTTTATAAACTTAATTTTAGAGGAGCTTTTTTAACACCTTGAATTATTTAACACTGTTGTAAGCAATGTTCGAATTAATGATATTATTTTAGGCAGGGTAACTTCTAGCCTCAATATCTTAATAAACTTGAATAAATTAACTGGTCCTAAATTAGTTTTTATTACCCGTGGAGTTGAAATATTCCTCGCTTGACAATGACATGTTAGATATTTTGAATACTCTAATTTGAAGAACTAATTTCAAAATCCAGTATATTGGTTGGTGTACGAAAATAATATCTGTTTTCTAAATTCAATATTACTGACAAAAACTCAAACGTATTTCTTCAGTAATCTCTTGTTATGAAGAATACAACTTTCTTCTCAACTGGTTTTTCTTCACAGCATGGATTCATATTCACTTCCATCACCAAAAATAATTTTCTATCTCGTTCTTTGAGTAGAAGATTCGATTAAAAGAATGAGGTCTCCACATATAATTTTTATTAAATGTCAAAGCTTCCTTTAAGTATTCCAAGAGTAAAGTAGTAATCATACATAAAGCAATTAACTCTAATTTAGAAATAATCTTCTGTATAGAAGGAGCGTCTGAAACAGATAAGATAAGATAAGTTTCTCTTTGAGAAGACTCTGCTTAGCATTTTTTAACACTATACGTTTGTTAATAATTTCGGACATCTTTGACATAAATTAGAAAATAAAAAGATTTCATTTTGACTAGAAAAGTACCTGCTTCTGTTCGTGTGTTGAGCTTTTGTCTGCACCTATCAGTTCTTCTATAGCTTTCAAAATGACCTTAAAATTGCTACATGGTATATTCATTATTTTGTATCCTGAAGTCTGTTTAAAACCTTGCTTGTAGAAGCAATTAGATGATACTCCCAACGTAGTATGAACATTGAAAAGAATGCGTAACAATGTTTTAGTGTACTAAAAAAGTTAGAGATTTCGTTTCATTTGGAGTATCATGAAAACAAATTCGGTTAAATGAATTTTTTATTGAGCTTTTACATTGACATTTAATTTATTGCGTCTTTCTTGACTCCTGTATATTTTCCAGCCATGAAGAAGTATTAACACACATTGGGACTCTGTAGACCATTATATTAAGATCATCATTTATTTAAAATGATTTCAGAAAAGTCAAAAGCAGATTCAAATAATTGTGCTTTAATAAAATCTTTGAAAGATTCGACAATGTCTACTTTTTGTTGTTCATTCTTTACATACAACATATTATATGAAACATTTGAAGAGCTATGGAATACAATGGAACAATATTTGGTATCTTGTTCCTGATGAAATATTATTTTTCGCAAACTGTATCCCATAAAATTGCTAAGAGCTCAGTGTGAATTTGAGATGACACTTTTTTACCCTTTTTCAAACGATGTTCATGGAGTGCTCGGTCGTACTTTTCAAGCAAATGCATCGGTTCTATAATTTTATTTGCAACAGTATTGTCTTCTCTGTGACCGCATAACGCAACTTTGGTTTTTTGCTTTGTTTTGTACAACTTTTTGTTGTTCTCAATTAATAATCTTTTCTTTTTATCCTATTTACAATTCTTTCCCATTGCAAAGACTTTGGTAATGTTGAGCACTTGTTAATTGCTACTTTTGGATTTATGTGTGACAAGTTTTAATTCCATTAGATAAACCATTGTATTCATTAATTTTTAATTTATTCCACATAATAAAGACCTAAAAATTTAAATAATGATGATTTGAAAGAATAAATCATTATAGTACACCAAAAAAATAAATTTTGTTCCAGTAGTTTACCTAAGTTAAAATCAATTATATGTACCTGCATATAATTGTCATGTTCGTACACTACTTTTGCTCCTATGTTTTTCAGCTCAGTAACATTAGTATCAGAAGACTTTAGAATAATATTAGAATAAGAGTTTTAAATTTTGGAATAAGAGACGTTCACGTATTTTAATATAGATTCTTCATTAAAAATATCTTGGCTTTTATTTTATTAAACATTATTATAACGATATTTATTTTTAGAAGCTAATTTAATTAAATTAACAACGAGGAATTTTCGCCCCCCCCCCAAACCAATTTGCCACACGGAGACTTTGATTGGCTCATGTTTCAAATTGATAGGGTACAATAAACTTTGTTTTTACAATAGGAGAGGCTGTCAAATTGTCAAATTTTAAGAATCAATTAAATAGATATTACATCAGGCTCTGGTTTTTTAAAAACAGTACCATCAGTTTCAGAAGAATTTATGAATTTTTTTCAGTTGAAGCGTTTCCATGCTTTATAATATTTACTTTATTTCTTTTATTAACTACTTATTTGGATTTTATTTTATTTCGATTAAAAGCTCCACTTTCTTATAAAACTTTCATTGTTAGAAATTAAATAAAATTACTAGGAATTTGCCGCCCCTGGCAAAGTGCCGCCCGGGGCATTCTGCCCCCCTCGCTACGCCACTGGCAACGATGTATGATTTATCTGGGCGAGTATGGTCGACATCTCTTGGACAGAGATACGGAAAAGTCAATATATTGACAATGAGCGATTCGCAACAACTTCAGTAGAATCAACGTGCCTATAGGGTTGCCAACTCTCCCGTTTTTTGACGGGAGTCTCCAGGAATCGGCTTTCATGTCCCGTCTCCCGGTTAACTAATGACCCGGGCGATATAAATTGTAATAAGTTAAAATAATTATTTTGTTTAAATCTTTACGTTATTAGTAATCATATAATTTTACAACTTAGTTAAAATCACCAACATGTGACGTCATGTGTAATTACAATGAAAACCAAAAAGAGTGAACAAACACCTGTAATATTTATTAAGTGTTATAATGTTTGCAATTCTATAATCTCCTGGGATCGAGGTTGTGGGAGTTGGTAACCCTACGTGCCTATCAGATGGAATGAGAAAAAATGAATGCACCTTTATAAGAACCTGAAACCGACTTGTGAGAATGCCAACGTGAACGCAGTGGATTTACTTTTCCTCCCGTTCCTTCCCACGTAATTGTAATAAATAGTTTACATTGTTCATTATTTTATAATTTTCAGTTTTCTGTCTTTTAGAAACATACATGGCTGATATGTTTTGGTTTTAATTTTGTGTTACACTGGCTTTGGTTTTCCTAAGAAATCTCCTTATTATCGCTTTTGTAGTTAAATTTGGTACTTTTATGCATGCACATTTCAAGTAGTTACAAAAGAGCTTCAATGGGGATAAACACATGCCATGTAAGGAGTACGATCCACCAATAACTGCAACAAATACACCCAGAAATGACGAGGGCGAACTTTACCGCGCAGATGAAAACATTTAACAGACCAATTATTAACATAGCCAACCCTCATAGAGCCTCGGATCCATCATGAAATTTGCAGACGACAGGGCATTTCTCAGCCATACAATTACTTGACTCTCAAATGAGGATTTTTACATGCGTCCCTTTCCCAGGCAGATAAGTGGCACTGATCCGGTAAGTTAGTTAATTTTTTAAGTTCTAAGAGAAGTGACATTTATTTTGTCCGACAACTAGTTCATAGATCTCATGTCTATAAATCTTCTAATGAAAGTATCTCGAAAAAGATACTTCGATTTATACTCTTTTTTTAAATTGTCTATTGACGATTTATTTTCAGGTAATTTTTTTTTAAGCGCAAATTAATTCCACGGTAGCAAGACTTTTCATTAACCATTTGGAATCAGAAAAAAATATTGATAAAGAAAACAATTTTTCATTTTTCATTCTTTAAAATTTTAGTGTGGTGTTTACAAACACTTCACACATTAAAAAAAAGTCGCTAAGAAAACAATCGACAAGTATAGAAGGCGAAAACGAAAAGTGCGTGGCTGAACTTGTAAACATGAGGCATGCATGCGCATCAAATCAAATATTCACTTCAAACCCAGTGTTCACATCAAATTCAGTGTTCACATCAAACCCAGTGTTCACATCAAACCCAGTGTTCACATCAAACCCAGTGTTCACATCAAATCCAGTGTTCACATCAAACCCAGTGTTCAAATCAATTCAAGTGTTCACATCAAACCCAGTGTTCACATCAAACCCAGTGTTCACATCAAATCCATCGTCGTTCACACACGTACGCTAACTCCAAGCCACACGTGTCGTCATTCAACTTTTGCGTGTCCCATGACAGATCACAGCAGTCTTCGTTTCCACCATCGTCGTTTGGTTCCCCGTCACCAAAGTAGTTGACCTTCTCCTCGTCCGTCACTAACCGACCGCTGTCCACCCACACGAAAGTTCCTTCCGTCTCTAAATCGTTACAGCCGAGCCATAGGAAATCGTCTGTCGTGTTGGAAATGCCTTGCAGGATCGCCAAACGTTCAATAGACCTGACCGTCATAAGATAGGAGTCTTTCTGCTTGCACGAAGCGTCGGCATTCGTGTAGTTGGCATAATCGAAGAAGACGCCTATGCACACGGCCTCGTTGTCGTGAGCGACGACGCTGAACTCTCCCGAGCCCAAATCGCAGACTACTCGCTTGTACAGCTTGCCCTCAGACGGCGCAGGGGGCGGGCTCGTGACGTCGCTGATGCCACCTGGGGTGCAGAGGTGAGTGGACGAATTGTACATGACGCTGTAACAGTCGTGAAACTGATTGACGCAAGAGATCACGCACGACAGAAGCGTGCGTTCGTACCGGCCTGGACCAAGTCTAAAGGGACCATATCCTGGTGACTCATCAAGGTAAAAATTGATGTCACTACTTCCAGAGGTTAAAGTGACTTCAGAACCGAAGGTGAACACGGAACCTAGAGATACAGAAATACACTGATTACCTACAGTATATATAGTGAGTGAACGCTTGCCACTTCAGCAATGACAAAAAATCGTAAGTTTTACCAGGTAATATTTCTTTCATGGTCCTACTTTGGCGTCTGATGTTAGCTGGTCTTGTACACTAAATTTATTACCGTGACTCATCTCAAATTGAACAGTGTAACCGAAATGACTACTCTGACATTTTGAGATAGGGCATTGGTCAATTTGAAATAACCTTTTTATCTGATAGTAACATGCTTTGAGTACTGTCCAGTATGTAAAATCTACAGTCTCATACTGAAGAATGGGGGAACGGGTAGTTTATTTTTTCCATTTTTCAACTGTAAGATTTGTTTAAATGCCGCGAATCATTGACAATAGGTTTAGTTACGTCCAGAATATCGGGCTAATTCATTATCACCCGATCGAAGTTTCTTTAATTCGCCCAAAAGCCTGTCACATGTCAGGGTGATAGATGCACAAGGATGTCGCTAATAGAATGGATCTAATCGAGAAGGTCACGCAAAGCAAACGGAAAGGGATTAATACAACACGATTTCGGCTAGGATTTATTATTGAATACTGAATAAAAAACAGTTGAAATATATAAGCAACTGTTATTTACATAAAATGTATAAACCAGTGGCGTAGCTAGGGGGGCGCGGTGGGGGCGGTCCACCCCGGGCGGCACTCATTTAGGGGCGGCATTTGTGGGCATCTGAAAAGTAAAACCATTTCCGACAACCTTTTTCTGTTGAAGGGGGAAAACCAAGGTGAAACAAAAATATTCGTAATTTCGAGTCTTAATTAACTGATTCGCACATTTGTCTGATTACATAGTGGAGATTATAACTAATGCAAAACCGTTCAAAAATTTTAAATCGCTCAAAAAAAGTTTCCATTTGTTTGGAAAACTAAGCGGTATAAGTCACAGATGACGCTTTAATAAGAAAACTACCAAACAAAAAAAAACCACATCACCGCTGGGCCGAATAATGTGTGCTAGTAATGTAACTTGCAAGTAGTAATTTATATTACTGTTTCAGTTTTCAGTAAATTATTGTAAGGTAAGTCATTGAAAATTAATTTTATTTTGTTTTATTGCATTAAGTAGCACAAATAATTTGTGTTTTTTAAAAATTAAAATACGGTTATTCATTAAAAATGTTACGCCTATCCAATTAAAGTAATAGTAATGTGTAAATAATTTAAATTCGTATATTTTATGGAAAAATATTAAGATTTATGACAAGAATAGGCAAATATTCAAATTTCTCTGTTAATAAACACCACAATAGGCATAATAATTTCGAAAAAGACATACTTTAAAATTTCAAGTGTCTTGGAAAATTGACATCTGAAGAAGTAACTAGGAAAACGAGATCAGATGCTGGAATTTTACTCAATTCAATGCAATCTTTTTCTCTTCTATGTTATCTCAATTTATGGGAACCCGTCATTTTTCAAATTAATGCAAAGCCATTGCATGGAACAAAGAGATGTGCTAATACAAAATGCTGTTATATCAGCCAAATAATTTGTGAAGAGATGGAGATATCAACTGAACGTCGAGTTAGAAGGAGAAAAAAATATGAGTAGGTAAAAATTCAGAAGACGTGATTCTATCTTGAGAACAAGAAGTAAAACGAGTTATGTTTTTATCCATGGATGGAATTATAAAAGAAAATACAATAACGCTTTGATGAGTTGCGTGTCCTTGCAAGAAAATATTCGTATGTAATACCATACTAAAGGAAGAATTTGAATATCAAATAAATTACTTTATTGAGATTGATAAAGAACAGTTCATTATGGAAAGAAAAAGGATCAAGGTTTTTATGGATGTACCTACACTACAAGAAGAGGAATTATGTTAGAAAAACGGGAGGAAATGCAACCTTGGTCTATTAAAATGTATTCAACGGTAAAGATTGGAAAATTCTGTACCCAACATTGTAATTTTGCTATGAATTTTTTCAAATATTGTTATCAGTGTCGTTAGTTGTGAAAGGAACTTCTCCATAGTGATAATTGATAAAAAAGTATATTCGTTCCACAAGGAGCGATTAAAGACATTAAAATCTTGCAACATTGTGCATAGAACAAGATATTACACATAATTTTAATTTTGATAAAATAATACACGATTTTTCTATTTTGAAAGTTAGGAAAGTAAATGTATAAATATGTTTACATACTAATGTATACAATTTCTTTTTTTGTAAACAAAAATCAGTTATTATAAATACAAAATAAAAGAAGAGTAATTGGTAATGTTTTTTTGGTGTAAATTTGGAATATGTTTTGTCTCATTGGGGAAGGGGACACCTGCGTGTGCGACCTCAGTAACTTTCGTGTGGCCTAAATTATCTTGTATTTTAATAAATGTGTATTTATAGGTCTATCATCTTATGCGGCCTCTTTTATTACTGCTTACATAAATATGGCATGCGATGGTAAACAAGTTCCCCATCTTTATTTTGTTTCAATTACAATTATTTACTCATGTTTATTAATTTTTAAAAACCACAATATAATCAACTAAGTGGCCGTCCATAAATGACGTCAAACTTTTTTTGCCGATTTTTCACCCCCTCCCCACTCGTTACACGTCATCATAAAAACTTATACCCCTTCTTCAATAAGACATCACTAAGCTTTGACACCCCCTTCCCCTATAAAAGCCGTATTTTCTGTTTCAAAATGAGCATGTTTCAAATTAAAATTTTGCCATTTAAGAATGTTTTTAGTGTAACGCTGCATTCTAATATCGTAACACGCGTTTCAGATAAACGTCATTAAATAAAATGTCAGCAATCAAATATTTAAGTGTAAATTTATTTAAAGTTGCGCGTTTTGACGCGACGTCACATTTCTTAAACACACCCCACCTCGTCACACATTGTCACAAACGTGTGACTCCCTCCCCCCCAGGTGCCTGACGTTATTTATTGATGGCCCCTAAAAAGGGCGGCAAATTGGATACCGCCCCGGGCGGCAAAAGTTCTAGCTACGCCACTGGTATAAACAACATTTGTGGGTATGAAATGCATAAACGACAGTTGTAGACATGAAATATATAAACTACAGTTGTAGACGTGAAATATATAAACTACAGTTGTAGACGTGAAATATATAAACTACAGTTGTAGACGTGAAATATATAAACTACAGTTGTAGACGTGAAATATATAAACTACAGTTGTGGAAATGAAAAGCATAAACAAAAGCTTTTAACATAAATAGATTATTAAAATAACTCTAGAACGTCAGGCAAGTTTGCACTGAGTCCAGAGAAGCTTCTTACACTGACACTTGATGCATCCAAGCAAACGTGTAGGTAATTCATTTTTTTGTTGTTGAAAAAAAAAGAAGATTTAACTTGGACTCCTGTTTAGTGGAAATTTAATGCAAGCTACTGATATTTAAAAACATCAAGTTAAAAGAGATAATACTAGTTCCCCTCGAAATGATGAATATGACTGTACTGAAAAAAAAATCGTTTGTGAAATTTTTTTAGAATACATATTTTTCAATTTTCAAAAATGGAAAAAAAGAGATAAAGAACTTTTCTTTATATGAGGTTATTAAACAAATTTGGGACTAGTATTCATGAAATGTCCTAGCGTTTTTAACGTTGACTTCATCATTCAAACAAAACTTTTCTTGAGATAACATCTTATTTTAAAAGAAAAGAATTTATAACAGAAAATTGAAACAACGAAAGAATATAAGGCGTAGTAGCCGCTAAAAAATAAGAGCCTGAAATGACGTGAGATACCGAGTAACGGAGTTGGTTGAAAATGACCACTCTAGATTGCATGAAAAACCTGCAAATTTAAAAGTTTAGACGTTTATAAAACATCAGTAATAACATAACGCCTGAAAAAAAAAGCTCTTTTGAAAACTTTTTTTAAAAATACGTAATAAATATAAATACACATTTTGTAGGATGAAGAATTACTAAATATGATTTACCTAAGAGACAAACCAGTAGTTCTGCCTTTAAATCTATCCCTTGCGTCATCTTCACCAGCTGGCAATGGTAGTTTTGTTGTTACACGGGGATTGGTCAGGAAAAGGCAGACGTTCATAATAATTCAGCTACGTCCTATAATCATTCAGCTACGTCCTATAAACGCGAGATGACGTCTCACAAATGTTGACTTTGAATACATTATTTTAATGCAATCTCTGAAATAGTATGAAATAAAATAAAACCATTAAAAAAAAACTAAGTTTTTGACTATAAATCCTTTATGTACGAGACGTAACTAAAAGAATGTTCATTATAATACCGCAGCGCAAGACCATCCAAAAATACAAAATTGCAGTTGTGTCGTTAAACATGTTTAATATAATGCGCACCGATCAGGTATGTTATAAATAGTGTTGTCAATAAAATACGCACCTTTTTGCGCGACAGGAAAGGTCGTTAAATATGATACGCACCGCGACACTCTATCTCAAAAAAATAACATGATACAAAGAAATAAATAAAATAATCTAAAAATTCAATAATTTAATTACAGTACATGCGATCGATCTGAAATTTTGATACATATTTTTTATTATCGGCACAAAACTGCCTGCAAAATTTCAGCTCGCTAGCTTATGAGGAAGTGGGTTAAAATCGATCCAAACTTTTGGCGACAAGCAAACCCTCAACCAAACAGAAGCGACGAGTTGATATAAAAGATTTACAAATAAAACTTTACATAGACTGCTTGCCGGATGAATGCCTTACACCAGATCCTAGTTACTCATACAACGAAATATGCGTGGGTAATGCTCGACCCTAAAATCTTTACTTGTTTTATCTTATCTGTTTCATGCGCTCCTTCTTTACTTGTTTTGGCTACGACTAGTTTGATATGTCAGCTAAGTAAGGGCATCGTGGTGCTTTACTTAATGCAATGGCTCCATATGGCATGAACGTAACAGAAAAACGCTTGCAGTGCATAGAAGACAAGCAGATGAACGTAGGAAAATTTCCAGTATCTGTCCATAGCATTAATTGCACAGGAATAGTTCCTATGTAAATCAGCCCCATCAGCCAACTGCAACCTATAATTAGTGCAGCTTCAATAATACAATAGTTTATATCGAAAGTGTTCAAAATAAATAACTTAAAAGTTAATATTTAAAGTGTTCAAAAGTAATAATCAAATAGTTTATATCTAAAATTTTCAAAATAAATTAGTAAACAGCTTATATTTAAAATGTTCAATATTAATAAAAGAAAAAAATTATATTTAAATATTACAACTACATGTAGTATCTAATCTGACGGATCATTGTGAATGACATAATGTAATTTTCTAGCAATTCAACAACAACAACAAAAAAATATTAAAAAAATATCTCAATACGATTTTCTCAGAATATGTTTATATAAGATGTGCGTATCAAATGATCATTTTTATTCATTTTAGCGACGCTCTTAAAAACTCGATTATTGAGAGAGAATTGTCCATTACCACGAATGTTAATTTAAAAAAAAAGAAACCGGATCATTTGCGATTTTCAAAGTTAGAAAATGACATGTAACTATGAAAAATAACAGAACACTAAAATTAGTTCATACCTCTTAATAAGATACTTAAAAAATTATAATTTAATAGATTTCAATTTTTTTTTGCAAACCGTTTACTAAATCCAAGGACACAATTTTAAACTGCGTCATCCGGTCTACATCTGAACCCATCTGATTGTTTTGAAGACGCTATTCATGGCACTGATAATCAATTATGAACACAGCGAGCGAACCGTTTGGGCCTCTCTTTGAGCTTTATCATCGTATGTACTATTCAAAGAGAATTTTACAGAGGTTTTGAAATTTCAATGCAACGATATTTCAGTAAACTCTCTTTTTAACATGACGCTACCTCTCTACCTACCAACCTACTTACTTAACTACATATAATATTAACTATATATATATATATATATATATATATATATATATATATATATATATATATATATATATATATATATATATACCAACCTACTGAACTACCTATATATATATAAAATCTACCAACGTACTAACTTACCTACCTAATAAAACAAACCCGTAAAAACAAAGTTTTTGACTATAAATCCCTTATGTATGAGACATAACTAACAGTATTGATTATTTTCAAACATTTACAGACTGAATCTGTCTTAACTCAACTTTGCATCATAACCCTAGGGGGGGAGGGGTGGGTGGGAGGGGGGAGAGGGGAAAAGTCTGGTCACTGATTCGCTTGACCGAGCTCAGAGTGACACGTAAAATGTAAACAAAAGCGCCCCGTCGCTTCGTTGGGTCGCCTCAATGCGTCAGCTCAAAATTTCACGTGGGAAAAAAACAATAACAAACCGTGAATTTAAATTACATACCTCATATAAGGATAAACTAAAAATGCATTAATTTAATTACGGTACGTTCGATCGATCTGAAATTTTGATACGATGCATTGTTAGGTTAGACGGGTCCGTGTGCCAAATTTCAGTTCGATCGGATCATGGGTAAGTGGGTCATTTTTGACTTCTGTTTTTCCGCCCGCCGCCCAAGACAGAGAGAGAGAGAGAGAGACGGCCGCGAAGTTAATATAAGGGATTTAATAAAACAAACCCGTAAAAACAAAGTTTTTGACTATAAATCCCTTATATATGAGACATAACTAACAGTATTGATTATTTTCAAACATTTACAGACTGAATCTGTCTTAACTCAACTTTGCATCATAACCCTAGTGGGGGAGGGGTGGGTGGGGGGGGAGAGGGGAAAAGTCTGGTCACCGATTCGCTTGACCGAGCTCAGAGTGACACGTAAAATGTAAACAAAAGCGCCCCGTCGCTTCGTTGGGTCGCCTCAATGCGTCAGCTCAAAATTTCACGTGGGAAAAAAACAATAACAAACCGTGAATTTAAATTACATACCTCATATAAGGATAAACTAAAAATGCATTAATTTAATTACGGTACGTTCGATCGATCTGAAATTTTGATACGATGCATTGTTAGGTCAGACGGGTCAGTGTGCAAAATTTCAGCTCGATCGAATCACGGGAAGTGGGTCATTTTTGACTTTTGTTTTTCCGCCCGCCCATGAGATGATGAGAGAGATGATGAGACGGCCGCGAAGTTAATATAAGGGATTTAAAAATATGTTCGTTCGTCCGTCGATACGACGAGGACCACTCTAGTGATTCGAGGGTTTTCTGTGCGTGCGCAGATGGCTGATTAGGCCGATCCTTGCACGTAAGTTTCGGGAACAGAAGGAACAGCGGACGAGTGCGACATCTCCTGGAGGGTTGACAGCTTGGGCCTTTCGGGCTTGCCTCTTCTTTTCTGCGGCGGTGATCCGGTTTGCCTCGCATGACCTGGCACCTTCGTGGATGGAAGAGCGCCAGGTGGATCGGTCCATTGCAGCTCGTTCCCACGTGTCTGGATTGATGGCAAACGCTTTCATTGAGGCTTTCAGTGTGTCTTTGAAGTGTTTCTTTTGCCCACCGTGGGACCGCTAGCCATACTGGAGCTCACCATATAAGATACTCTTTGGCAGTCTCTCGTCTGGCATTCGGACAACGTGCCCTGCCCAGCGAAGCTGGGACTGCATCAGGAGGGTGAAGATGCTTGGGAGACCTGCCTTGGTCAGTACCACTGTGTCTGGAATTTTGTTCTGCCACTTTATGCCGAGAATCTTCCTGAGGCTTGTTATATGAAAGTGGTTCAGCTTTCTTGCATGGCACTGATAAACAGTCCAAGTTTCACAAGCATATAGCAGTGTGGGGAGCACTACTGCCCTGTACACTTTCAGCTTGGTCTGGATGGTAATGCCTCTTCTGTTCCAGACATTAGGGTACAACCTGCCGAAAGTGGAGCTGGCTCTGGCAATTCTGACGTTCACTTCGTCATCGATGGTGACATTTTGAGACAGTGTGCTGCCTAGGTATGTGAACCGGTGCACTGTGTTGAGTCTCTGGCCGTTGACACCAACCAACTGACTTTCTTCTTCTCTGTCTGCCTAACTAGCTTCCTAAATACCTATCTATTTACGAATCTACCCATTCACCTCATAAATACATATCTACCAACCGAAAAGCCCACTTCCTTACCTCCTTCTAACCTGCATATCTATCACCTGACTACCTATGTACCTTCCCTCCCCTCTAGCCTGCCTATCTATCACCTGACTACCTATGTACCTTCCCTCCCCTCTAGCCTGCCTATCTATCACCTGACTACATATGTACTTTGTTAAGTACCTGAATATATTGTTTGAGAATTGTTAGAAGTTTAGAACCGTTGGGGATAGGGGTTAGAACCAACCAACGCTACAGTTGACCTTGATGTTATGCAAATGAGGCCGTGATTGGTACCTACTGGTAACAGTCCATCACGTGCCAAGAGGATGAGACGTAGGGTTTGACCAAGCAGGAGAAAGTTGTCACATGCACCAGTCATGGGGCAAAGGTTCGCCCAATAGAATTGTTAGCAATGTAGGGCAGATGCTATGATGGCGTGGGTGAGCGGTCCTTTATATACTGGGGAGAAACCATGATGCGTTCTCTCTCCCAGCTATCACAGGTCACCCGGAGAATTATGTTCTAAGGGGCTAGACTGTGGGGAACAGAGCCTTGCTGAAAGGGTTCAGGTTTGTTAGACTGTTAGACTTATAAGGATAGTCAAATGTATGTTAGAGTTAGATGTTATTATTCTTTTATGTATTGATTGATTGATGTATTGATATACTGTTAGTCTATATATGTATGTGTAATTGTATTTTCAGCAAGTACTGTAGGGTAGTGTTGCCTAAAGAGACGAAAAGTACGGTAGGGTAGTGTTACCTGCCTACAGTGAAGGAAGTAACATAGGGCTAGAATAGCCAAGTGCAACTTAGTGTTGAGGTGAGCACCAGATGTGCTCTACAGGCAAAAGTGGGCAAGACGATCCTGATCCGTGACGAAGTGAGAACCAGTGCTGAAGGCGTAACTGAGGGGGCACGACTGTCAAGTCTGGGAACGCCCACTTGAGTTAGCGGTCAAGCGAGACGGACAGATGGTCAGACTCGCATAAGCATTTTGGAGGCGGAGCCAGGGGTCCGAAGAGGAGAAAGGACTTGGACCAGTATTAGTATTGAAATTGAGAAGTTAAGTTGGGAACACATCGTACCTTAAATTTATATGTTTTGTAGCTGACTATTATTGTAAAGATATTCATAGTTTGTAATCAATGTCATTTTATATTTATATGTATATTATCTCTTTAATGTAAATAAATATTTCTCTCTGTTGTACACAGAGATGTTAAGTGTCATTTATATGTGTTTAAGTATTGTAGTCGAGATTAATATTAATACTTAAAACACTGGGGGCTAGAGCCATTAATTAATATTACCCTAGACAACTAGAGCCTAAGTACTCGGTGTCTAATACCATATAGACATCAGTCCGTCAACATACCTTTCCTCCCCTCTAGCCTGCCTATCTATCACATGACTACCTATGTACCTTCCCTCCCTCTAGCCTGCCTATCTATCACCTGACTACCTATGTACCTTCCCTCCCTCTAGCCTGCCTATCTATCACCTGACTACCTATGTACCTTCCCTCCCTCTAGCCTGCCTATCTATCACATGACTACCTATGTACCTTCCCTCCCTCTAGCCTCCCTATCTATCACCTGACTACCTATGTACCTTCCCTCCCTCTAGCCTGCCCTATCTATCACATGACTACCTATGTACCTTCCCTCCCTCTAGCCTCCCTATCTATCACCTGACTACCTATGTACCTTCCCTCCTCTAGCCTCCCTATCTATCACATGACTACCTATGTACCTTCCCTCCCTCTAGCCTGCCTATCTATCACCTGACTACCTATGTACCTTCCCTCCCTCTAGCCTGCCCTATCTATCACCTGACTACCTATGTACCTTCCCTCCCTCTAGCCTGCCTATCTATCACCTGACTACCTATGTACCTTCCCTCCCTCTAGCCTGCCTATCTATCACCTGACTACCTATGTACCTTCCCTCCCTCTAGCCTGCCCTATCTATCACCTGACTACCTATGTACCTTCCCTCCCTCTAGCCTGCCTATCTATCACCTGACTACCTATGTACCTTCCCTCCCTCTAGCCTGCCCTATCTATCACATGACTACCTATGTACCTTCCCTCCCTCTAGCCTGCCTATCTATCACATGACTACCTATGTACCTTCCCTCCCTCTAGCCTGCCTATCTATCACATGACTACCTATGTACCTTCCCTCCCTCTAGCCTGCCTATCTATCACCTGACTACCTATGTACCTTCCCTCCCTCTAGCCTGCCTATCTATCACCTGACTACCTATGTACCTTCCCTCCCTCTAGCCTGCCTATCTATCACCTGACTACCTATGTACCTACATACCAAACTAACTTTCGCTCCCCTATAAACATTTCAATATGTATAAGTACCAACAATCTCTCTATACATTTATGCACAGCTACTTACCTGTCTTCCTACTGACACACCTCCCTGCCTACATACCTATCTACCAAAACACACGTCTACTAATCTATCATAAAACTAGCGTGTTAAACAATTTTATTACCTACCTACCCCTACTTACAAAACGACCTAACTATCTGCCTTTTTATTACAAACATAATTTCACTCCCACCTTAAAAAAGGAGAAATAAAAAAATAAAAATAAAAAAAACACACAACAAAAACAGACTTTAAACTCAACACATTACTATGAAATGTAAGATGTAAATGACTCATCTGATATTACTTAATTTTAGATATGCAAAAAATAGTGAACTTTACAATATAGTTTTATTTTTAAATTAATGAAGTCCTATGCCAAAATATATATAAATGTCATACTCACAAAAAAAAACATAAACAAATTATTGCTTTATGTTCCTAGATTCACTGAGAAGATAAATCGAAGTATGGATCTCTTACCAATGCCAATATTGTTTTAAAACACGCTCTCGGCCTTTATCATGGATCTCACACATGTAAACTCGGCTGAAACAATAGAGCAGTGCTTCTCAAAGTGGTGGTCCGCGGACCGGTGCCGGTCCGTGGGCCATCCGCTGCCGGTCCGCAGAAGTTATCAAAAAAGGACAGAACAAAATGTCAGTGCATGGAAAATAGTCACCGGTCTCTGGTGCAATGGAAAAAATTCCTGCCGGTCCGCCATACTAAAAAGTTTGAGAAGCACTGCAATAGAGGATCTATTTATTGGAAGAGGATAATGACTTAATATGAACTTGCCATCTTAGGACCGGTACTTGAATACCACAGAGAATATCTAAGAAATTTAAAATTGCTCGAGCATGTTTGTATGTCACGGTTTTTATGTGTGTATGTTTGGAATAGTGTGATCTTTGCAGTGCAAAGAGTTGGTACGTGGTTAATAGACTCGTATGCTGAGCCGGGTTGGCACCGATGTTGTAGCGAATCGAAATAAGAAATTGCATCCCTCCTTTGTGAGGTAAATATCGTGGAAGGCGACTCGGGCCTTGTTCCTGGGTGCCCAGGTGGCACTTTCAGAGAGGAGCGCTCGGGGTTGTCCCTTAGCAATGTGTTCGTTTGTGGGTGGGGGGGGGGCGATGGTGCTTTGAGAATTTCACGGGAAGCCCTATAACAACATTTGAATCAAGGCTTTTGTCGCCTTCCCACTTGTAGGATATCTAAAACGAGCAACAAAAGCCCGTCCAAGGACGTTCCGCCACCGTTCGGTGGCATATTGTAACTCCCCTCCAACAGCAGTCTCGACCGGCATACATTTGCATCACGTAAAAAATACTATTCATTATAGTTAAAATAAATAACTAGTAAAACAGAACTTTTGACTATAAATCCCAACGCGCATTACTCAAAATAAAGTCTTGGAAGAAATATTTCACCAAAGATAACTCGTTTTGAGCATCCGCGTGAAGGTGTTCAATATGATTGGCTGTAGGAGTCACGCGTGTTTGCTATCGACGACCACACGGAACATATCCTTTTATTATATAGGATTATTATATAGGATGGCAAATAAGTCTGGTCATTAATACACATATGTTATGATTAAGAATTGTTAAGTTTAGGGGTCAAGAACTGAACAAACTTTTTCCTATTGTACAGCTTCAAGGGAACGGACATTCAGGAGAATTTTCTTGTATGAATTTTTACAGTTTTAAAACGCCTTTATTCGGAACGATTTGCTTCAAAAAAATCTCCAAATGGAATGGATTTGCTGTACTTTTATTCCCTTCAGGCAATGGTTTCAATAAATATAGTGTAGGTTTGTTCTACTGATTAGTTTTCAAAAATTAATGAGGTATTTAACAGCTTCATAAGGTTGAAGTATGTGTGGAAGAGGAATTTCAAGCTAGTACCAGGCTTACGTTCCAAGGAAACTTGCGGAAGAAGAATGTCAAGCTAGTACCAGGCTTACGTTCCAAGGACTCTTGTTGAAGAAGAATGTCAAGCTAGTACCAGGCTTACGTTCCAAGGACTCTTGTTGAAGAAGAATGTCAAGCTAGTACCAGGCTTACGTTCCAAGGACTCTTGTGGAAGAGGAATGTCAAGCTAGTACCAGGCTTACGTTCCAAGGACTCTTGTTGAAGAAGAATGTCAAGCTAGTACCAGGATTACGTTCCAAGGACTCTTGTTGAAGAAGAATGTCAAGCTAGTACCAGGCTTACGTTCCAAGGACTCTTGTTGAAGAAGAATGTCAAGCTAGTACCAGGCTTACGTTCCAAGGACTCTTGTGGAAGAGGAATGTCAAGCTAGTACCAGGCTTACGTTCCAAGGACTCTTTAGAAAAAAAAAGAACAACAATCGAATTTGCTGCTGTGCATTTATTAGTGCCCGCACTTAAACTAAAACGTTTCTTCAATGTGCAATAGAAATATCAAAATCGGAATTTACGCATAGCTCAGAGGGATGAACGATACGGATCCTTTTCGTATGTTAATGTGTTTACAGAACTGTGAGTTATTTTTGTGAAAATTCATAAACTTCACAAATTAGATGTTTGGAAATGATACTCTCAAATATTGTATTTATGGCAAACTCAAATTGTCTCGTTAAGATTGTTTATTTGAAACATTTTAAAATTAGTTATGGGTTCACAGATTGTGGCATGCGCTTATTCTTTCCTAAGCATAATTTGTTTGTGTAGTTTATTCTGTTAATGTCGTTAGTAGTCACAAATTTAACACTTATTGTTTTAATAATAATCTAATAATAATTTAATAATAATTTATTATTCGTTATAATTTTTATTTTACAACTTTTGTTACACACCGTTCTTACAGGTCCAGGGGTCTCTTTATCAATATTTGTTGATATTATGAGTTTAGAGAGTCGAGTAACTAAATCTTTTTTTTTGTTGTGTGTGTGGATATAATGATTTAAGAGAGTCAGGTCTTCGTATGATATTTTCGTTGGTACATCTAAAGATATTTAAAAAAGCCCATGTGTTGCAATAAAAGTATTTAATCAAATATGTGTTCAATAAATATTAGCTAGGAAAACATAGATAGGATGCTGATAGCATGGATTGAGAATAGATATATTTTTTAAAGTCTTAATGTGATGTTAAAAAATAGATTACTGAATTTGTTTTAATTAGCCCCTGCCGCCACTTACGCTAAACTTACGGTCATTTAATCAAGGAAACATAAATAATTATGGAACTACTTTAAAAAAGGTGGATCCATAATCAAGTTATTCTGCGTAAAAAAAATATTTCAATATACCATAAAATAGGATTGTTTTTTAATTATTTTTTTATCGATAGCTTTCCGTAAAATCAATGAAAAAAAAGTTTTTTAAAAAGTCGTTTTGATTTTTTACCAGCGCTTCTTTGTAGTGCTCATAGAATTGCCCTTGTTTAAAAGAAACGAAAATATTTCAAAATCTTTATGAGCAAAATTGAATTCCGTTTAGAGGGATACAACAGGGTCACAACAAACAAACTGTCCGACCAATGCAAGGCGAGCTCCGTCCAGGCCTTCTGTAAACTAATAAAGCACGAAAGAAATACAAGAATGCCGCGTCTGACGAGAATGAATTACATTCAGCTTACTGCACACACTGATATTCACTTACGATTTGTGCAAACTTGCACAGGCTCCATTTTTTGTGCAATATTAAAATAAATATTTGTTGCGTGGCAATTCTTAACAGTTGCGCGGCGTCTGTCAGATACATTCGCGGCCGCGCAGCCACACAGCTTAAAGGGAACATTGGTGCATGTGTTAGTGTGTGTGTGTGGGGGGGGGGTGTGATAAAGGAAGGCTGTGAATTGGTCATAAAAAAAATAATTTAAGTTAAAAAATTAATTGTAAAAAATATTTTCAAAGACTGCTAACATGAAGTGTCCAAAAATTAATATCGATCAAATGATGTCTTCCTTTATTTTAACATTGATTTGTGGAGTTATTAATATCGTCATTGTTTTCTCTTCATGAATTTAATCTACATTAAAGAAGTTAACACAAAAAAAATTAAATCATCATCACCATATCATACTCACCTACATCCCCTACTCACCTACTTGTCTACCCAACTACATCCCCTACTCACCTACTTGTCTACCTAACTACATCCCCTACTCACCTACTTGTCTACCCAAGTACATCCCATACTCACCTATTTGTCTACCCAACTACATCCCCTACTCAACTACTTGTCTACCCAACTACATCCCCTACTCACCTACTTGTCTACCCAACTCCATCACTTACTCACCTACTTGTCTACCCACCTAAATATATCCCTTACCACCTACTCACCGACTTGTTTTCCCACCTTTATCCCATATCACCTACTTAAATTCTTGTCTATCCACCTATATCACCTATCACCTACTCGTCTACCAACCTACATGCATCCGTTCACACCGGCCCACGACCATCCCCCGCTGTGTTCAACTCCACAGTTGTTGCAAGTCCCTCTTAACATCAAAGAACATTGTCTGGGGTGCCAAGTGAACCATCTTCTAGTTTCTTCTCAATGTTTAGATGTCTTGCAGAGTGACTTGTACATCACTATCTTGACCCTAAGCACTGCTAGTCATACAACTGATATTGCTCATAGTTTGAGCGAATTCACCACTTTTGTTTGTTTCGTTACTAACTTATATTTTCATGATTACTGCTAATTGCTGAGCAGAATCTCTGCTTTTCTTATAAGGAATCAAGTTTTGTAAAAAATTACAACTGCTCTTACAATTACAACTGTACTTTATATATTTTAATTACTACCCCTTGTGCGTCTTCCGCATAATAGAGTTGTTTTTTTAGGCCGAAATAAAACCGATCGCCTAATGCAATGCCATATTTCACCTCTTTCATTTTTCACTGTTTTCATTTATAGTAGCTTTTAAATATTTGAACGTAAGCACTCGCTTAAAATTGGTCGTTTATCTTTTGACATTTTCAACAGTTTTTCTACTTATCACATTAATTACATTTTATCTTCGCCTCGTTTACGCAAAGTCCATCTTTAAATGGTGCACCTTAAAGGTCTTGTCATTGTTTAACTATATCATAATTAATGCTCCTCCCTATTTGAGATATGTCAGCTACATACACGAGGCACTACAAGGTTTGGCTGTAAAAAAGCTCATGGAAAAGAAAAAAACGCTTAACGGAAATCTGAAGCCAGATATATGATTTGACATAGCATACAAATACATAAGAGATGTGTTGGAGGAAGTCAAAATGAAAGAATAAGAAAGACTGTTCCATAATTTAATTTAAAAAAACCCAAAAAAATTACATTGCCTTCGGCAAGAATAGATCTCTATAATTTCATGTGTCACCCATTTAAAGTAATTTTTGTTCGATCACGTTTAGACATGTTCCTGTAGGCATGCGATTAAGCTGTAGATTTTTCATTTAGCATAAAATGCACTACGAAAAAAAGGGTTGAGGGGGGGGGTGTGAAGGCGGTTATAGTATTTGTATTGAGGACAAGACTTAAACTGATTAATATTATTATTTTATTTAGCTTGTTGGGTTCATTGATTTACCGTACCCAGATTTCTAAATGTAATGTAAATAATTGGAATGTTCACATCAAAGATTTCAGTACAGCAATGGAACGAGTTAGTTGATTGTTACTTCAGGAGCTAACTGAAACGCAAAAATGAAATGATAATTTTGAATACCCTTAGTCGGTATTTAAATGGTATTTTCAAAAAATTACTGCATATGGAAGAAACGCTAGTACATTTCGGGTAAAATAATTTCCATCTGATTAGTTTCCACAGTTTACTGTACAAAGTAAAAAAAAATTAACGTATAATTAACATTATAGATAAAATTACATAGCGAGTTATCGGCATGAGGAAATAACGAAGATAACTTTTGGTTATTCCTGTCTCGCTAAAAGCAATAGAATGTAAACAGTCGATCAAAGAGCAATCAAATAACAATCTGCCCAGGAGCAAATTACAATCTTCTGATTTTGTAAATATTGAAAACGGTAACTGTAGACATTAAATTGCTTCAATGTTGAGCAACCAGAACATTATTTGGTGTATTTTACGTAATATCACATGCGTTTATTAGTAGTTCCCAGCTCCTGTTATTTGAGCGCGGAAGTTTCATAGCGCACTCGAATAGCTTCGAGCGTAGACGATAAAGTCAAACATAATTTTCAGAGGAAATTCTCATTCTTCTGAATTAACGATGTCTAACGCGTCCGACACATCCCTCATTTTCAGGTTTGTTCCTCTTGAGATTTACGAACCGGTTCTGTTCGCAGTGGCGTACGTGGCGACGCCAGTCTTCTCGTTCATCAGCCTGTTCACCAACTGCGTCACTGTGGTCGTCTTCATCAAGCAGGGTCTCGGCGAACACGTAAACTTCACGTTCTTCTGCCTCGCGCTCACAGACGCCATCCTGGCCTTCGTAACGTTATCCTATCTTTTCAGCACCCCGGGACTATTTTTCCAGATGAGGTCCTGGCAACTCAACACGATCGTGTCTTGGACCCGCGTTATGGTGTCGGACATCTCAATCGCCCTGACGGTCTTCATCTCCGTTCAGCGGTCGCTCTGCGTCATCTTCCCGTTTGCGTTCAACCTGAATTTCAACATGAGGAAAACGAAGATCATCATCTGCGCGGTGTTTTTGTTTGTCTTCTTCAACTACTTGCCGCTTTACGTCTCCATGACCTATTGCACTGTCACCAACGCCAACAACGTAACGAGCGATGGGATTTGTGACATGGACTTGTTCGTGTTCATGGCGCGTTACGTCGCCGTCGTCTTCGAGGTCGTCCTGGCGTCGCTCTGTCAAATCTGCACGCTCGTCAGTGTCATCGTGATGCACGCCGTTATGTCGCGGTCGTCGAACATCCGCAAGGGGGACCACGAGCCGGGCGGGTTGTCCCTGAGGGAGAAAAGGGTCGTCAAGAGCGTGGTGGCCATCGCGATGATCTACATGCTGACCAATCTGCCCAAGGTGCTGGTCAGTGCCGCCGGGGCCACTGTCCAGGAGCTGGCGTTCGTCTACCTTGCCTTGTTCAGCATCATTTCCAACATCGCGTACCTGACGAGCGCGATGACAGGCGCGTTTCACATCGTCATTTTTTACAAGTTCAATTCCTCGTTCCGAAAAACTCTTTTGAACTTTTTAACAGTTGGTCGAACTTCTATGAAGGAAAAAAAGTGACGTGAAAATGACTTTAGAGAAGAAAAAAAAAGAAAGAAAGTAATATATATTTATATATTGTGATAAATATTTGTAATTTAGACTCAATTTTATAGAAACATTTTAAAATCGCTCATTAACAACGTTACATTTTAGACGCATTCATTAAAAGATTTTATATTACATTTAAAAAAATTATTTTATAGTCTTCATATATACACATATATATGAAGATATGCATATATATATATATATATATTCCCATATGCATTGAATATTAAAATAAATTTATTATGGGGACATATATGTTATTTCGCTCATTCAATAATAACTATTACGCTTCTATAAACAGTACATGATTGGCCATAAAGCCACTGTCCAGTTAAATGGGGTCCCTAAAGTACTTCAGTGAATTTTAAACTGTGTAATTCTCTAGTTTGCGCCCGTCATCACTTTGCCTGTGGGTGGTTGATCTTGTACCTAATATCAATCCCACGTCCATGTTGTCAGATGAGCTAAAAGTTCGATCACACAGTGACATTACATACCTCGACTGGCGTACCGAGAGTCACGGGTTCGAATCTCAGTTAATTTTTTTTTCTCCGTGGCTAAGGGTTCCCTGAGTTCAACCGGCTCCGAATTTTTTTTTACATAATGCCCTAATTGCCGTGGCCTGTGATAGCTGCTTATAAATTCTTAGAAATTAAGAATCTTCAACACAGAAGACGCATCTGTAGTCTTCAGTAGTTGACAACAAGTGACTACCGTCTCGCATGTCATGTTTTAGGGAGTTAATGTTTGATGACTTCTGATAGAAATAAACGTGTATACGTCAGCCCCCTCCTACCCCAGGCGCGTAAAACGCCTTCTTGTTTAGCTTATCACAACTGCCATCCATATTCCCTGGAGTAACATCAAATTATCATCTCAGTTTTAAAAATTATTGACAGTAACAACTATGTGTTTTTAAAGTTTGGGGTGTTGTTGTATGTTGAAAGTAACAAATATATTCTTTTTGAAACAATTTGTTTTACAATTTCTTAGTGCAATTTCGGTTATGTGAATGTACAATTAGAAAGAATTTGAATCTTCTTTTTCTAAAAAATTTAGTTTTTATGTTAACAAGTATGCTAGCCTACTGCGTGGCATTTATTTTCATGGTTTCTCTTATTTATGATTTTATTTTCTCATCAAATTTATCACACATTCCTCTAAAATACATACAAATAAATAAACAACAAACAAGACTTAGTAAATTCGTGCTCAAGTAAATGTAATTTTGTCAAGAGTTTAAGTAGAAACATCCAAATAATGAAAATAAAAGAATAAAAGTAAATTGTTTTGATTAAGGATAAATCTCTATAGCCGCAAAACTGAATGACTAGAAAATATCCACTACTCGGATTGGGCCTGTTGCCGTCTATGTAGCTTACTTTAACGATATTCAATCTTAGAAACAGCTACAAAAAGTATTCCCTATGGTTAACTTCAGAAGTATGAGACATACAAGACAACACACTTTACTTCAGAGTGTTTATATAACAGCAGGATTCAATTACGTGACTCGGGATTTCGAATTGACCACTATGTTATTAGGAAACGTATAGCATCAGACGGGCGTGTGTGACCACCCCTGAGATTGTAACTAAATGTAATTTCTTTCAAAAAATATAATGCAACTTTATAAAAAAAAATTCGACATGTCTCAACATGGCCGAAAGTTTTGCCATTTTCCTTATCATTGGGGTTTTAAGGTTACCAAAAGACAAAACGTTTACGTAAGAAATACGAAGTTACACGTTTACAGATGCATTGTAATACAAGAAGGAATATATGGGGTATTGGGCGATCGGTTGCATTGATTACATAGCAGAAGCTGAGCCGCGGGCGAGATAAGGTCCCCACGAAGATATCACGTAAAATTAATATGTCGATTTCTGACGCATCAAAGCCTTAAATATTGATATGCGTTTCCCAGAGAAAAGGAGCTAGTTACTCATTGAATAGTCTAAATTGGTTAGAGACCGATTGATGATATAACTTCTATAGTGGAGGATCACCGTCATAATTTCACAGTCGTTCAAAATGTATTTTTTGGTGTTTATTCAGGTAAGCTTAGAGGACACATGTGGCTGTCTAGCACATGTCAAATAAAAATATGATGAGAGTGGTCATCGTCGACTTCGACGGACGAACAACAACAGAAGTTTAACATTGCTGAAAGTACACTAAATGAGACCTTGAGCTCAGGTTAAACTCATTGAACTGTTTAACGATTAATGTTAACGCACTCCAACCCTAACACAATGCATTAACATGGAATTGTTAGGTCTTTAAAGAGCAACTATAAAAATTTAATAGGAAATATGTGAACAAATCAGAAACCTAACACACTTTTAAAATTTAAAACACAAATAAAATGCAAGACTTGATATAAACGATTGAAAAGCGTAAAACGCAATAATCTTTTGTATAAAAGGTCACGTCTTAAATAGATAAGATAATCAAACCCCAGCAAAGAGCACTCTAATCCTAGCAATTACATTCACCATCTAAACTATATAAAGAATCCATATTATTTTTTTCATTGGGAAAAGTCAACGCCAATAGTAGACCTTCCAAAACGAGTGGTTTGTTCGGGTGATGAATGGATGGGGTAAAGGGTGTTATTCTGGACAATCCGAGTGATATGGAAAGTTTGGGGGGGGGTTGTGGGGATATTGATGAGAGTTATAGATTGATTGTAAATATCTCACACAGAAAGGTATAGCGCGAGGAACAAGAGACATCATGCAATGTTCCAAAAAATAAAACACAATCTTCGAGATCTTGACTGTCGTCTGGTTCACCAAAATTAAATACCACGTTCTTAACCTCAGTGGTCAGCGTCGAGTGGTCATCAGTCCATATAAAGACACCTTCTTGTATTGTGTCATCCAGACCCACCCACGCCGGTTTCGTGACCAAACCGCGAAGCATCCTTAGCTTTTCGATGGTCTTTGGGGTCATCAGGTAACCTCCCTTTGATCTGCATTCATTATCTGCCTCTGCATAGGTCAAAGCGTATTGAAACCAACCGAAACAAGAAATGGAAATTCCCGATTTAAAGATCTTAAATCCTTTGGAAGCGTCACACATCACCATGTTGAGGACTTGATCGGCCCAACTTTGTGATATCTCTGTGCTTAACCCTGGAGTGCAGATCTTAGAAACGCGATTGAAACTGAAGCTGAAACTGTCCGGATAGCGTTGGAGAGTTCTGATCCCGCACGAAGCAACAGACTGGTCCGTCCACCTCGTAAATTTTTGTGTTGGTCTGTGATAACACTGTTGGCATCGATGGAATCTGTAGAAATGTGAACTTGTGTCGGCACTGTTAGTACCTACGTCAGGTAATAACATGATGGTCATCTTAATCTCGTAAATTAATATCATAGTACAGTGGAACCACTCATATGGAGCAACTCTCATAACGATAGATCGCATAACGAGCAAACAAAAAATGTTAAAAGTTGCTTTGCTAACGTGTGACATTTCGCATTACGGTTACGCAAATAGAGGAATCCCAATTTTCTCGACATTTATTTTATTAACCGGGAATTCCACGCCGATGCATTCGTTTGTGTTAAGCACTTGGTCTGTTAGACTAGAGTGTATTGTTTTCGTGTGTGATCACTAATTTTTACAAATTTTGTTTCAAACAGAATTCGTAATTTTTTATATGCAAAGTGTAATAACCGGTGTGAAATGTCTTCGAAAAAAAAACAACAACAAACACTAGAAGACATTCACTAGAGAGAAAAATAGCTGTTTAAATGAAAAGTAAAATCATTGAAAAGCGAGAACAAGATGAGAGCCGGGGTTGATTTAGACTGCACGGCTGCAATTCAAACGGGGGCCTTATCCAGCAATCGCAGCTAAGTGTTTTTATTCTTTCGTTATATTCCTTTTATGTGTGTACTATTTGTCCGTTGAGGAAGGCTCTTTGCCGAAACGTTCGCTGTTGTGTTACGTCCTGTCAGGCTAACTAATACCCTGTTTATATGTCATACATTTACTCCCTTTAAATAAAATGATTGCTAGAAGCTAATATAAGACAGTCCACTGGTTCCTTGGCCATGCTTTGTCTGTACTACGGGTTCGGCCTTCCCAGGCAAAAATATTATTCATGAAAATGAACACGAAGAAATAACTGTTTGCTGGTATACTAAAATTGAGTGTAAGAATAAAAATGATACACCACTGGGAATCGATCCTGACATCGCTTGCACGACAAGCCTACAAACTTCCATACGACCAGGAGAACTTAATGACAATTATAAATTTAAAGAATATTAACAATATTCTTTAATATTAACCCTTATTAGGCGTATCAAATCAGGTATTTCAATTACTAAGACTATTGGGTCGGAATAGCGATCAGATTAATCGATAATATTTTATTAATTTATCTAATTCATGATATTCTCAGGGATTCATGCCCCCCTCCCGTTCAGCCCCCTCCTTTATTCCGCCATAGGGTGTCAGCGTAGATAATCTAGCGTGCACATACATTCGGTCAACATCAACGATCTGCACTATTATCAAGATCAAAAATAAAATTAAAAACATCGTAAAAAAACAAAGTTTTTGAGTATAAATTCTTTATATAGGAGACACAACTAAAAGAAAGTTCATTATAATACGCATCGCACGACAAAAAAAATCCAACATTTTAGTTATTTCTGAAATATATAAAGGATTTGTAGTAAAAAGTCTGCCTGCTAAATTTCAGCTCGATTTGATCAAGAGAAAAGGGTTATAAAATATGTGTAATATAGTGCACAACGCGAGACCGACTAGCAATTACTAGCATTTACATTTACAGATCAGGAATATATTTTTAAAAAGTATATTCAATATGATACGCACCGCACCGCGCGAAGTTAAGTATTACAAAGGTTGTTAAATATAATACGCACCGCGACACTAGCACAAAAATTAACATTCTACATAGAAATAAATGGAGATAATCTAAAAGTTTATTAATTTAATTACGTTACATTCGATAGATCTGAAATTTTAATAGATCATTTTTATCGTTGGAACGAGTCTGCCTGCAAAATTTCAGCTCGCTAGCAAACGGGGAAGTGGGATAAAAATCAATCCAAATTTTTTCGGCAAACAATCAGGCAAACAAACAGACGCAACGAGTTAATATAAAGGATTTAATTAAGGAGATGGATGCTTCAAAAGGAGTGTCAAGAATGTCTACGGAACGATTACGACACGCAATCGTCAAATTTTGAAGCCTCTCCAAAAACAAATGTCCTTAGACAGTTTTCTAGTGAAAAAGGATTAATTATTTTAATAAATTCATATTTTTATGTACGTTTTTTGTTTCAAATCTTACTGTATTCCAAGCTTTCACACTTCTTAACAATTCGTAAGTAATTTTATTTGAATAAATGTTCACAACATTTTTAGAATAAAAGAGTGTTTTTTCAGCATGGAACGCATTATCGTATTTTACATTGATTTGAATGTGAAAAATTGTTTCGTATAACGAGTGTTCCGCTTAACGAGTAAGATTCTGGAACGAATCATGCTCGTTATAAGAGGTTCCACTGTATCTAAAAATTTAAATTTAACTTAAAAAGATGAAATTATAATAGATATAAAATAATATCTCATAAAAATTAACCGTAAAACAAAAATTAAACAAATAAAAATAAAATGTAATTTAGGAAGCTAGAAATCATACTTATCATAACTTAAGAAATTAAACGGACATTCATTTCATTAATTTTATGTATTAGACCGTATTATGTCGTTGCCAATTCTAGTTTAAGACAAAGCTATTTTGGGAGTCATCATTATTACTACCAATGATAACTGTCTTTTACACAAAATTACACGGATAATTTTTTTATACCCACAATAGGGTGTGAAGAAAGCTAACACAACGTAGCTAAATACCAGGCCTTATCATTTTCTACAATAAAAAACTCTTTCCGTCACCCTTACAAACTTCATAGCTATTTTATGACATTAAAATTTTGGATTTAAATACCTTCTGCTTTTGATTTGTGCCGTCCAAAAATTACAATGGACGTCTAATTTTTTTTGATTCACTCACATTTGCGTTAGAGCTTTTCGGCCGACTAACCGACGCCAGAACTTCAATCGAAACTTTTTAATTGTCAGTAATGTTGGCGGCTGGATAGCGAAGTCAATAGTCCACTCGCCTCACAAGCTGAGGGGCGTGGGATCGAGCCCACGTTAAAGTTACTATAAAATGTTTGATAGAAACAGAGGAAGTCAAGTGATTTATACTTACGATGACAGAACTGAATCATCACCAATGACAACCCAAGTGCTCTCAAGATGTTCAGAAGTCGCAACATGATCTCAGTAATCGGATCCGCGTTATCTACTTGTTCTAATACAGATAACTCACAAATCTGGACGAAGCGATTGCGTAGGAAATTATTTTTGTAAGCGCACAAAAGTTCACGTGATCACGTTAACAAGATTGAGTCTGAAATAAATCTGTATTTATTTGAAAATTAAAATGCACCACAATCTTAGAATATGCTCAAAAAACCTTTTACGTTTAAATCAAAAAGTGATTTTATTAACTTATTCAAAGATAAACGCATGGACGGATCAATACATTTCAATGGAATTAACATATGAAGGCACTAAAACTCACAATAAATCTGGAGAGTTTATCATTCAAAATGTACACAAAGTGTGAGTGCACCTAGATCGTTGTTATTGACAAAAAACATGAAATGTAAAAACCAACAATCTTTTTATTAGAAGTACTGTTTGTAATAAATAAGATAAGATAAGTAGTAGATTGCGTCCTTATGGATTTAAATGTGATGTAAAATGAATTTCCACAATTGCTTTGATTCATTGGTAGCGTTTTATCCTTGCAATAAAGCAATGCACTTTTCACTTATCACAACAGGGGAAAGGTTAGATCGCTTTGTACTGGTTTTATTACTTAATAATTCGATTTCCGCTTTCTAAGGCGAACTTTAATATTGTCCAACATTTTCTCTTATCAGTAAGCAAAGTAGATGTCGCGCATTGAACATTTTTAAAATAACACATTATCAAAAACAGGAGACTCAATTAATTTCACCAAAACATGATTTAGCTAGCTCTAAAATCATACATAACTCACTTAAGTAGAATAAAACATGCGTAGTTTAAGTACCCCCCCCCCTTTACAAAGCTTCGACGACAGTAAATGCTATACGAGCAACAAAGCCCGTCCAATGACGCTCCGCCACCGTTCGGTGGCATGTTGTAACTCCCCTCCAACAAGCCGTCTCGACCGGCATACATGTGTATCACGTCAAAAATACTATTCATTATAGTTAAAATAAATAACTCGTAAAAACAGAGCTTTTGACTATAAATCCCAACGCGCATAACTCAAAATAAAGTCTTGGAAGAAATACTGCACCAAAAATAATTCGTTTTGAACGTCCGCGTAAACGTGTTCAATATGATTGGCTGTAGGAGTCATATGTGTTTGAGGGACCAATCGCTATCGAGTACAGCACGGAACATTGCCTTTTATTATATAGGATTCAGGATGATGATGTGATGCTTACCTCAAAACTCAACTCCGTTGGGTTTTCTTCATGAAGATCAATTTAAACGATGTTGCCTCTACCAACATCGTTAAAGCTGACAAAAGATGACGCACAACGTCAAAGAGAACAGCCGAGTTAGATCTCAGACCGCCATGGATTAGAGAAATTAAAACGTCCACGCCAACCATATCTTATAATTGAATTTTGACTTATCTCAGTTGATTAGGTTTTTGCACATTTTGAACTAATTCATATGATTGGGAATTTTTGTGTGTGGTAAAACAATATTTACAAAGATTTAAATAGAAGAGGATTCTTTGTGGAATTTGAATCAAATGATTTATTTAATAACAACAAACCCCCATACAATCCCCCCCCCCAAAAGAAAGAAACAAATAAACGAAATAGAACATATGTTCCACCCGCAAGTTAATGATAATCAAGGAGTTTTGCAAATAACGTTTCCTTAATTTAAAAAAAAAGGTTTTTGACAAATATTTATCCTCTACAATATAGAGTCTACATTAAAAATTCAAATTTCAAACCCCTTTTCAAGTTTCTAATGTTTAATAAAATCATCTTCAATATACACTATTTTAATGATTACATATGCTCTTTAATCATTATATCTGTTTTGTAATGTCTCCATCAAAATAATTAAATTCCTGAAAAAAAAGAAGAAAAAAAGATTAATGTTAGTTTTAAATTCATTTTCGTAAATACGAAGCTAAGTTTACATTTCTTTTTTTGCAACCACTAGGTAGCTTGCATCGTTCACATGCTCTTACATACAATAGCAAAATCCAATCAGCACAGGAATCATCCAAAGAAGTCAAACGAAACTCGAGGAAGGACTGCCAAGGTGTCGAGCCTTGTGTTACATGACATTTCACGGCTTTCTGGTTCAACTAATCCGTTTTGATGTTTCATTGATGGACCACCTACGTGGTATATCCTCCACAATTAATTTAGAAATATAAACGCAACAATAAATACAACTTTTAAAGACTCAAATGCCTTCTAATTTTTATACATTGCATTTTAGTTTATGTCCTAACATTTGGCCTAACATACAGAATCTTTTCATGGGTGATTAAATTACGTATTGAATATAGGGACTTCAGTTAATCTGTATCTTGTGATTTGTTACCAAATATTGTTGTTGTCGTCTGAGTTGAGCTGTCTCTCTCAAACTAAAAAATGTTTATATTTTGCGCTCTTTCGTCAAAAACCCTTCAAAACAAAAAACAGAAAACAAAAAACAAACAACAGCAAACAAACAAACAAAAAATTAACAAAATAATAATAAGTATAATGTATTAGTAGAATCCAAATTTGTTTGTCTATAGCAGGGGTCGGGGAACAGGGGTAAATTAGAAACAATTGGGGTAACAAGGGAACTATTGGGGATAATGCAGACTGATTTGGAGCCTATATAATCAACTAAAATCTGCACCTTTGGGGTAATGACATCATACAATTTAATAATATTTGGTTATCAGGCAAAAACGATCGCCAACCCCTGGACTATAGCCTTGTTTATATTTGCAACTGTTTAAAGAATGGTAGGAGAACCGTTGTTTGAGTGAATGAATACACGAGACGGGTGATGAATGAGGATAATTGCTTGAAAGGTCGTTGATATTTATTCCTCTTTCTATTAATTGGTACGGAAAAAACATTCGATGAATGTCATATATTAACTTTAAATATCTCACACACAAAAGTGTAATTTAACCAACAAGGGACATCATTCAGTAATGGCATACAATACGCTACACAGTCTTCGATTTATGCATTGTTATTTGGTTCAGAAGCCTCAAACAACATGTTCTTGACCTCAGTGGTCAGATTCGAACGGTCATCTGTCCATATATAAACAGCTTCTTGTATTATGTCGTCCAGACCCACCCACGCCCGTTCAGTGACCAGCCCTTGAAGCATCCTCAGCTTTTCAATGGTCTTTTGGGTCATCAAGTAACCTCCCTTTGACCTGCATGCATCATCTGCCTCTACATACGTCCAACCGAAACAAGAAACGGAATTTCCGGATGTAAATATCTGCAGACCTTTAGAAGCGTCACACATCACCATGTTAAAGACTTGAATCTCAGAAGATAGTGATGTCTGCGTGTTTAATCCCGGGGTGCACACGTTAGAGACGGGATTGAAACTGAAGCTAAAACTGTCCGGATAACGTTGGAGAGTTCTGATCCCGCACGAGATAACAGAGGTGTCCGTCCAGCCAGGGTAGATCTTTGCTGGTCTGTGGTAGCACTGTTGACAGCGGTAGAACGTGTAATTGTACGAACTTGAGATGAAACTGTTGGCACCTACGTCAATAAATAAGATGAATAAGGTTATTGTAATCGTGGGTCTGAAAATATCTTTATCCTTACTTACTCACATATACAGAATCGTCGTCTGTACCCTTCACTGAAGTAAATCGCTCTGATAAATTGACTGAAATTCTCCTCTCTTCTCAATGGTGAAAGTACTGTTTCCGATGTTTCTCGTTTACTATTTGGAAAAGCATTTCTGTTTGAATGTAAATCAGCCCCTTCAAAAATGTAAAATATTATCTTGTATATAAATACGGTAATTTAATGAAGGAAAAGACAAATTAATATTTTTAGTTAACAAAAGCGAAATTTATGTGATGATATGTTTACAATTTTACGTTCTTAATGTTTGTATATAAAACTGTCTTTAAAAATAATAATTGAAAATTAGTGAGTCAATTCAATGATAAAATAATTAAGATTTTTTGGATGTTAAAAAGAATTGAAATAAATTAATTTTAAAAAGGGGGCTAATTTATTATATTTTTTTATTTTGTTTGGAAATCCGTTTTACGTATAACCTACACGATGATTTAACACAAATTCTCACGCTGAGCATACATTGGAGATACTTTTTAATTCTATTTAATTAACTTACTCATCAACATTGGGTCTATTTTTAACTAGACGAATCAGGTAAAGCTACGGTCTGAAAATTGATCTGCATATTGTATGCGGGTGATAGTTACCCATCTACGTTATTTTAAGAAGGAGTATTACGTAGAATTCTAACCTAAAAAAAATTGGTTTTTGAGAAATGTTTATTCTCTACATCAAAGCTTCACGCCGGTTTTCAAGTCTCTAAGGTTTAATTAAATCTTCTACAAAATAAACTCAATTTAATGATTACATATGAAGATTTAACATTGGAAATGTTTTATAATGTTTACATCGAGATGATTTAATTCCGAATATTCCATGAAAATGATATCGAATAATTTTTAGTTGTCGATTTATTTTCATAAATATGAAGTTTAAATTTCATTTGTTTTTGCTATCTCATTGTGACGATGATTAAAAAATACTTTAAAAATTAGTAACCCAGGAGAATATTTTGAAAATTCAAAAATAAAAACTGTAATTTAGAGCGCCCTTATGTTTTCTATTGTATCGTTTATATTTTCTAATATACAATTTAGTTTTAAAAAAACATAATGCATTAGTAAAGAAAATTAAATGAAATAATAACTTATTTTTTTATTCCGTTTCCAAGCTATGTTTTCAGTAAAATTAATAGAGTTTTGGGTTAATTTCGTAAATAGTTCTAAAAACATACTCATGTCAGTGAGATATTTTATGTTTGAAATATAATGGAAAAAAAGAGTCAAATTTGTGAAAAATAATATATGGAGTCAATAACTTGTGAACTTAAGAAATAAAAGTCTAAATTAAACTCAGTGTAGAGTATTTAAAGCTATCCATTTGGCATACTCGGCAAACAAACATAATTTTTAAGGGAATCAACGATAAATGTGATTTTTAATGAGTTCTGTTTCTGATTACAAACAAACATCTCATAGTCATTAAAAAAAAAGTCATCTTTACTTACAACAAAACACAAACGTTATCAAGACGAGCCCGCGTGCCATCAAGAGGTATGAATCGCACTTAAACATTGTTGCTGTAACCAAGTCTGCATTTGTGATAATATAGTTCTGGATACTCACCAGAATTTTTTTTTGGCAAGCACACAAGATCACGTGGTCAACAATAAAATTTGTTTGGCTAAGAAAATCGATATTTGTAACAAATATACATCACGGGCAGAGCGCGTTTTTTTTAAGTTTGAACTCGATAACGATACTTTTAAAGCTAAAATAAAGATCGTGAGTAACCAAAGATAAGAAAATATTAAAATCGATTCATACCATTGAAATACTCTCCTCGTTTTTAGCTTCTCTTATAATATCAATGAAATAATAATCCCTTTCCAGTCCATGACGGACTATGGGGCAAGTGAAGTAGCGTTCACAAGTTGTATTTAGCCACCTCTAACGAGCAAGGGATTGTGTGGCCAGCACAATGCCCCGGGGGCCTTGCCAGCACCGAGAATGGAACCCGTGACCCTCTTCTACCTCGGTTCGGCAGTCCAGCGCGCTACCGCTTGACCACCGCGAAAAAATTTCTATTTAATGCTAAAAAATCTTTGTGATATGATTGTTTTACCCAGAAATCATCATAATGAGTTACAGAATTAAGGAGCTGATTTCTAGACTTATAACTGTGTTACAATTATTGTTATGCTTAATTTGATAGTAGATTAGCTTTCTGTCTGTAAAATATACTATTTCGCTTTTGTTTCATTGTAAAAAATCCTTCCCTGACTAAGTCCTGATAAGTTGATAAACGTTTTTGTTAAGGAAACAATGCTAACGACAGCAAGACCAAAAGAGAAATCTATTATTTGTTTACCTCGAGTCTAAAAACGTGTTTCTGGGGAAATGAAGGAAATAATAATAATACTTAAGAAAACTTTAAAGGATCGATAAGTGCGTCAGGATAAACAAGGATTCATTGGAAGGAAAGTCACGTGATCAAGTCTCTTGGCATTTAACAGTAATATAGAATGGGACTGCAATAAAGCTTTTAAATAAAATACAAAATACACAAACAAATTGTGCAATGATAACAATAAATATGAGCTTTATTTTTAGACTGATACGACAGTAAACGTTTCGGCTAATGCCTTCATCAGTACAACATAAAATACATTCTTACAATACTTACATAAGTAATAATAATATTCTTAAAACATATTGTATTTTAAAATATTTATGTTAAATAAAAAGAAAGGAAAAACAAAAACAAACATGGACACAGGATATAGCAAAAAGGGGGAAGTATCCAAAGTTACAGTAAAAACCACAACGGGAACAAGATTATGCAGTTAAGTAAAATTATGAATTTGGTTAATTCCATATGGAGCCAACGTACCAAATCTTTTTATGAGTCTATTTTCCATGTGGACTCTATCATGGGTATTGCTTGCATATAAAATACCAGTTACTGCAATATCTGATATGCCGTTATGGTCAACACTGTTAAAATGTTTAGAAACAGGACATTGAGCCTGTTTATTTATATTATACAGGTGTTCTTTATACCAATCTCCAAGACGAAGACCAGTCTCACCCACGTAAATTTTATTACACCTCTTGCAAAGAATTGCATAAATCACGTTGCGACTTGTGCAAGTGAATCCATCTTTTATTAAGAATTTTTCAAGAGGGAAAGAAATGTTGTTAATTTCCATCACATATGGACAAGTATTGCAACGGTTACGGTTGCAACCTTTTGTTCCAATATGTGCTTTCATTGTGGGAAGGTGAATTCTTACAAGAATATCTCTGAGGCTTCTATCTCTCCGGAAAGCAAAAAGAGGAGGTTTTTTGAAGACCTGCCGAGTTAGAGGGTCAGCCATAAGGATTGGTCGGTTTTTGAGAATCACCTGGCGGGCTTTAAAATTATGAGGATGAAAAGTTAAAATAAATTTTGATCGATCACATTGATCAGAAACAGATGATTTAAATGTATCCTGTCTGGTCATGCCTTTAATTCGATTGACAGCGGATATTAAAACTGTTTCCGGGTATGACCTTCTTCGAAAAAAATCCAGCATTTCATTACTTTTCTCCAAAAAGTCTGCCTCATCACTGCAGAGTCTTTTAAGTCTTTAACAGTAAACAGCGTCGCTATAAAACTGAAAAAAGATACATTTATAATTTTAATACTTATGTAAGTACTGTATGTTAATTGTAATGATGAAGGCATTAGCCGAAACATTTACTGTTCACGATTTAAAAAAAAATTCAATTTAACTCCTTACTTGTACGCCAAAATTGATTGTATTTACTTATTCAAATATATGAAAGATAAAAAAAACTGGCATATTGATTATTCAATATGTACAAAATTGTGAGCGTACCTAGGTTCTAGATTGTTGTCATCGGCACAAAATATGAGATATAAAAACCAAAAATCTTCTGATTAGAAAGGGCGTCTGTAATAGATAAGATAATATACGATAAACAGTTAATTCCATCATTATGCGTTTAAATGAATCTTTACAATTGCTTTGATTCTATGGTAGCGTTTTATCCTTTCAACTAGTTCAAAAGCCTGCTGAAGCTGGCAGAACGAAATCCCACAGAAGGGATAACAAAGAAATATACCAAATACTGCAGTAGAAAAAACCACGTGGCCTTTATCGCCATGAACAGAATACGATATATGAACAGAAATAACAAAGAAATGTAAAAATTACTGTAATAGCAACTAACATTTGGCCTATATTGCCATGAACACAATACGATATGAAAATAAATAACAAAGAGATGTACGAAATACTCAAATAGAAAAGAACTTTTATATTTTATTGCCATGAACACAATACGATATGAACAGCTAAATATGAAATATCTCCTTGTACACCACATTTTTAGTGTAGCAGGTGGAGCTGTCGTGGGGCAGTTTCCCTTGTTTATTATCTGCCACATGGACCTTGACATCTGCTGATCTGCGTACACGGGAGAAAGCAACGTATAATTGTCTATGGCTAAACACAGGTTGTGGTAGTTAGATACCGACCTTATCCAGTGTCTGGCCCTGCGATTTGTTTATGGTCATTGCGAAAGCTAAGTTCACAGGGTATTGCCTTCTCCGTAGAATGAAAGGCAAGTATGTGGTTGTCGGGGCAATGTCCACGCGTGGAATGAATAGAGTGCAACCTTTGTCACTTCCGGACAGAAGTTCAGCTATGATGAGGTTGGGTTTGAGGTCCCTAACAACCAATCTGGTGCCGTTGCATAGACCTCGTTTGGTGTTCAAATTGCGAAGAAGAATTATAATTACTACGACTTTTAATGTTAATTGATGAAGCGGCATTACCGAAGGTGTCAATTGATGTAGAAATTCCACGGGATAATTGTTTTCATCATCTGGCGTGCAGTCGTCGATGGAGTCGAAACTTAAGTATGTCCTGGGTTCTGCTTCAAGTAAATGCAGAACCTGACTATTGATAAGGTCCACATCGGCATTTGTAGGGCAGAGAATAGCCTTATTTGCAAATTCTTCCGCATCTCTCGCTAGAAGTCGTTCACCGAATATTTCAGAAACAATAGATCCTGTGCAGACCATATGGGCTGGAACTTCAAACATATTCTCGTTCAATCCATGTTCATTGGTTAATGTTCCATTGCCTAGCTCAATTAACCAAGACGTAAATTCTGGATCAATAGATCGCACATTACTTGTCAATGTGAGAATTGTAAATTTAGACCAAAGATCGGTAAACTTAATACTCGCTTCGACAATGGCGGACCTGGTTCCATGAGCAACAACGGGCAAGGTTTGTCTGAAGTCCCCACCCAAGAGAATGGTTTTTCCAACGAAAGGTTGTCATTTTGCATGATATCTTGTAAGAGTTTATTCACGCATTTCAATGTGTCCTTAGAGGCCATCGTGGATTCATCCCAAATGATTATTGTGGCTCTTCGGAGAATGTCAGCATCGGAGGAGGTCATTCTCATTCTGGAGGTTGAGGTGTCGATAATTGGGACGGGAAGTTGAAATTGGGAATGATACGTTCGACCACTTTACAGTAAATTGGCCGCGATTCCAGTTGATGCAGTAGCTAAAGCAATATTCTGTTCCACTCTAAAGAATGCAAGCAAGGTTGTGTACAAATATGTTTTACCACTGCCACCAGGTCCGTCAAGAAAGTAACACCTATGAGGAAGATGATCATTGGCTGCGGCTGTGATAATTTCATCAAATGCGTGTCTCTGCTGTTCCTTGAGACTCCGTACCATGTCTGTTGCTTTGCTGAGCTGTTGGACCGGATCAAAAACGCTGTCATGTATGTCTTCCCCGTGACTTGGTGGAACTGGTAAACCTAAATCCTCGCAGGTTTTCCTATTAGCAATAAAGATCAATTGAATATCAGTAAGGGCCAAATGGAGGCAGTGTTTGCAATTCACTTCGTGATGAAACTGCAACGTAAAATCTTCATAAAAGTATTCTTTATATTTCTGGACCAATTGTGGAATATTTGAAGGAGAAGCGAGCAGGCACATATGTGCAAATAATTCCCGTAGAAGAGCGGTTATCTTTTCGGCAACTGCATCATGTAACGTCACATCCCAGACCTGCTTGTCATTGAAGAGGCCTCGGTGCTGTGAAGCTTCCTTGAATGTTGGATATGTAATACCATGGACGGTCCGAAGGTCCTCAAAGGAAGTTGCACCTGGCACATGAAGGAGAAGTAAGCGCAAGCAGAAGCGCTGAATGTCTGACACTAAACTGACAGAGTACATACGACCAATTATTCTGTCAGCATCCCTTTGCCTTCTCTGCCATGTTCTTGTCCTTTCGTGAAAAACATAATGTTCAGGTATGTCAGTATGTATAGTATAGTATACCTGTAGCCATCTTGTATTGTTGATTTAGTTTGAACCATGCCGTTCAAGTAGTGTCTCTCGAAGCTGCGTTCTGTGCTGCAGCCTCAACGTTATCAGTAATAAAAACTACTGATTGCTCGCCAAGGAGATGAACTTGGAGTCTGATAATTGCATGAGACTGCTTGTGCATGTGGAACCCAAAAAGGCTTTCGCGTTGGTTTCGCGTTACACGTCGCCGGGATGCCTCCTCGTGTGTTTCTGTTCTTCTTCGATTCCTGTTATGTTCGTTTCTGCGACGTTTTCTATCGGCAATTTGGGCTTCATCGAATGTTCTTTTTTCGAGGCATATTTATCTCGTGGCAACACGCGAAGGTTTGTAAATTTGTGGAGTTGAAGAAGAAATAATAAAGCAATGCGAACGTGACATTGACGATGGGTACAGGCGTAGGAGAACGGTGTCGTACCTTAAATGCGGCGCAGCAATGTAGTTGGCAGTGGGTCAAGAACCGAGGACCGACACACCGACATCAACCGGTTGGTGGTGACTAACATCATGATTTATAACGGAGACACACACACGCATAGGCTGGTGGCCGATGTTAGACTCAACACAAATGTGTGTTTGTGTGTACACAAATGCTGACGTCACAGGTTCGTGCGTTGTTTCGGTAATTGACGTTCTAGCTAAAACAATGCCGTCATATAATATTTTTTTTACGGCGAACATTTTTAATTTATTTATAATTAGTTTGCGCGCCTTTTTTGCGCACCTTTTTTGCGCGTCTTTCGAGCACCTTTTCGAGCGCCTTTGAACGGGGAGACACACGCATACTTAGGGCGATTATATATTAGATAAGGCAGTAAATACACTTTTCAACTATCACACGGGCAAAGTTAGATCACTTTGTACTGGTTTTATTACTGAATAATTCGATTGCCGCTTTCTAAGGTGTGTTGAGTACGATAATAATTGTTTGAGAATTGTTAGAAGTTTAGAACCGTTGGGGTATGTGTTAGAACCAACGAACACTGCAGTTGACCTTGGGTCAAGCGAAGTTATGCAAATGAGGCCGTGATTGGTACCTACTGGAAACAGTCCATCACGTGCCAAGAGGATGAGACTTAGGGTTTGACCAACCAGGTGAAAGTTGTCACATGCACCAGCCATGGGGCAAAGGTTCACCCAATAGAATTGTTAGGAATGTAGGACAGATGCTATGATGGCGTGGGTGAGTGGTCCTTTATATACTGGGGAGAAACCATGAGGCGTCCTCTCTCCCAGATATCACAGGCCACAGGTCACCCTGAGAATTAGGTTCTAAGGGGATAGACTGTGGGGAACAGAGCCTTGCTGAAGGGGTTCAGGTTTGTTAGACTGTTAGACTTATAAGGATAAACAAATGTATGTTAGAGTTAGATGTTATTATCCTTTTATATATTGATTGATATACTGTTAGTCTATATACTATATATGTATGTGTTTGTGTATTTATATTTTCAGCAAGTACGGTAGGGTAGTGTTACCTGCCTACAGTGAAGAAAGTACGGTAGGGTAGTGTTACCTGCCTACTGTGAAGAAAGTACGGTAGGGTAGTGTTACCTACAGAGAAGAAAAGTACGGTAGGGTAGTGTTACATGCCTACAGTGAAGGAAGTAACTTAGGGCTAGAATAGCCAAGTGCAACTTAGTGTTGAAGTGAGCACGAGATGTGGCTACAGGCAAAAGTGGGCAAGACGACCCTGAGGGGGCACGACTTTGAAGTCTGGGAACGCCCACTAGAGTTAGCGGTCAAACGAGACGGACAGGTGATCAGACTCGCATAGGCATTTTGGAGGCGGAGCCAGGTGTCCGACGAGGAGGAACTTAAGTTACGAACACAACGTACCTTTATTTTATATATTTTGTAGCTGCATATTATTGTCAAGATATTCATAGTTTGTAATTAATGCCATTTTATATTTGTATGTAATATATTTATGTATTAAATATTCTCTCTCTGTTGTACACAGATGTGTTATGTGTCATCATATATATGTGTTTAAGTATTGTAGTCGAGATTAGTATTAATACTTAAAACACTGGGGGCTAGAGCCATTAATTAATATTACCCTAGACAACTAGAGCCTAAGTACTTGGTGTCTAATACCATATACATATCAGTCCTTAACAAGTTGTAGGCCTACTCAGTGGCGTAGCTAGGGTCATCAGCGCCCGGGGGCATGTCACAAATTCTGCGCTCCTTCTCGGACCGACAGATTCTGGAGGATCACTGAGCCCCCAAGAGATTTTCGAAGCATCTGGTATATTAATGAAGTAGAAAACGGACTAATAAATCTCTATGCGATTGTAAACATTTTTTTTGAAGAAAAAAAATTGACTCTACTAATTATACATGACTGGAATAGACATAGTCTACACCAAATTGATCCTCCTTGATTTGACTGCCTCAAACTCATCAATCACATTGTCAAAATTAATATTCTCAAGTGTTTCTCTTTCGATGCTAAGGAGTGCAAGATCACTCAGACGATCTTGTCCCATTGAAGCACGTAAATATGACAAAATAAGCTTCAGTTTGCTGAAGGACCGCTCACAGCTTGAAATTGAAACATCAATTGTTAGAAGTATTTGGAGTGGAATGCACAGATTTGGAAATACGTCATCTCCATATGAAACAATAAAACCATGAAGCTCCAAAGTAGTTTCCGGTAGAATTTCAGTCCGGTAACTGAACAGCATTTTGTAGTCTCCGATTTCTGTGCACAATTTGTGACCATTAACGTCAGTGTCGTAGAAATTTCCAACATCTAAGCAATTTTGACGAAGTGTATCGACATTTGTCTCAGCGAGAAGAGTTTCGACGTTTATTAAAAATCCAAATTTGGTGTTTAAGATTTTTAGACAAAAACCGTATTAATATCTCCTGTTGGAGTCTATCAATTACGCAGATCATAACAAGTGCAATTTCTTCTTCTGCCGAAAGTCCTGCATCTCTTTCTAATTCTCCAGGTATCTTGATGTCGTCTAACCTTCTGTCAACCTCGATTCCCCAAATTGTGCATCTTGTTTTTCCATTGTCCATCGCAACTAGGCTAAAATAATCACAAATGTTGACAAATGCTTGCCCATACCACCAACACCCTATGCCACCAACTCTCCATTACACCAACTCCCCATGCCTCCAACTCCCTGTGCCACCAACTCCCCATGCCACCAACACCCTGTGCCACCAACTCCCTGTGCCACCAACTTCCCGCGCGACCAACTACCCGTGCCACCAACTCCCCATGCCACCAACTCCCCATGCCACCAACTCCCCATGCCACCAACTCCCCGTGCCACCAACTTCCCGTGCCACCAACTCCCCGTGCCACCAACTCCCATGCCACCGTATCCCTGTGCCACCAACTTCCCGTGCCACCAACTCCCCGTGCCACCAACTCCCCGTGCCACCAACTCCCCATGCCACCAACTCCCCGTGCCACCAACTATCTGTGCCACCAACTATCTGTGCCACCAACTCACTGTGCCACCAACTTCCCGCGCCACCAACTACCCGTGCCACCAACTCCACATGCCACCAACTCCCCGTGCCACCAACTATCTGTGCCACCAACTACCTGTGCCACCAACTCCCTGTGCCACCAACTCCCTGTGCCACCAACTCCCCGTGCCACCAACTCCCCGTGCCACCAACTCCCCGTGCCACAAACTCCCTGTGCCACCAACTCCCCATACCACCGAATCCCCGTGCCACCAACTTCCCGTGCCACCAACTCCCCGTGCCACCAACTCCCCATGCCACCAACTCCCCATGCCACCAACTCCCCGTGCCACCAACTCCCCATGACACCAACTCCCCATGCCACCAACTTCCCATGCCACCAAACTCGTGCCACCAACTCCCCATGCAACCAACTCCCAGTGCCACCAACTCCCCATGCCACCAACTCCCCATTCGACCGACTCCCCATGCCACCTACTCCCAGTGCCACCAACTCCCCATGCCACCAACTCCCCATTCGACCGACTCCACATGCCACCAACACTCCATGCCACCAACTCCCCAAGCCACCAACTCCCCATTCCACCGACTCCCCATGCCACCAACTCCCGGTGCCACCAACACCCCATGCCACCAACTCCCCATTCGACCGACTCCACATGCCACCAACACTCCATGCCACCAACTCCCCAAGCCACCAACTCCCCATTCCACCGACTCCCCATGCCACCAACTCCCGGTGCCACCAACACCCCATGCCACCAACTCCCCATGCCACCAACTCCCCGTTCCACCGACTCCCCATGCCACCAACTCCCCGTTCCACCGACTCCCCATGCAACAATCTCCTCATGCCACCAAGTATCTGTCCCAACATCTCCCCGTGCCACCAACTCCTTGTGTCACTAACTCCATGTGCCACGAACAGTGAGTAGGCCTATCAATAATAATAATCGGCATCCTTCCGTCTCGCGAGACGATGGTGCATCACCGTTGAGTTAGGTTGCATTTCTTCGAGTGGCTGTGCAGTCCTATCCTTGAGTGACAGTCTTTATCACAGCTTTTACACACGAATTCTGTGCTACCAAATGTTTTGGCCTTTCTCCTAGCTCTTCTTTCTGTAGCTTCCTCCATCCTACGCTCCTCGGCTACTATGACGCCCTCTTTGACAACTGCGCGCCACGTAGATCGGTCTTCTGCCTTACACTCCCAGTCGCTTGTGCGTATTCTGGCTGCTTTCATGTCCCTTTGGCAGACATCTTTAAATCGTAGACATGGGCGACTTATCTTCCTCCTTCCCAATGCCAGTTCTCCATATAGCAGATCCTTGGGGATTCGGCCAGGGCTCATTCTTTTAACATGTCCTAGCCATCTCAGGCGTCTTTCACTAATGATTGAGAACATGCTTTGGGTATTGGCACGCATTAGGACCTCAGTATTAGGCACCCTGTCTTGCCATTTAATGCCTAGGATGCGTCGGAGGCATCTCAAGTGGAAGCTATTAAGATTGCGCTCTTGGGATGTATAAGTGGTCCATGTCTCGCTCCCGTATAGCAGTGTACTAATGACGCAGGCTCTATAAACACAGTTTGGTTTTCTCTGTTAACTTGGTGTTTTGCCAGACCCGTTTGCTTAATTTAGCCATTGTGGCAGCTGCCTTGCCAATTCTACTGTTTATTTCCTCTTCAATGGACAATGTATTGGAGACCTTGGAACCCAAGTAGGTGAAGCTGTCCACAACCTCCAAGTTTTCATTTTCGATATTGATGGTAGGAGGAGGTTGTGTGTCTTGGGCCATGATGTTTGTCTTTTTCAAGCTGATTTGCAGGCCTATCAATAAACATTTCAGAAAGCAAATCAACAGATATATGAAAGCAACTACATAGAAATATAATAAAAATAATTAATTGAAACCTTTGAGCTTTTTGGTCTAAGTATAGCTTATAGAGTTTAGATTACGCTCAATTTTAAGTGAATTTTAAGAAAAACAAATGAAATAATGAAAATTCAAAGAAAACATTTTTGGGGGAAGGGTCGGAATGAGGAGGGAATCGTTGTTTCCGTGAATGAATAAATGAGGCGTGTGATAAATAAGGATAAGCACTTTAAATATCGTGGCTATTTATAACTTTTTCAATAATTTAAATCTAGAACACATTCGATAAGTATCATATAGTAACTGTAAATATCTCACACAGGAGACATCATTCAGCAATGGCACGCAATACGCGAAACAGTTTTCGTTTCGTTGTTCGCTAAGTTTAAACTGAGCACCCTAGTGTTATAGTCATGGCGAACAACGAGATAATCGATTTCACCAACGATTTAACGTTCCTGTCTCATTGTAAACTTTTACATTTTCATAAACTTGGAACTAAAGGTCTTTTCTGACTGTAAATTTCACATTTTACAAGTTACACGCTTTTATTTAACTCACACTGTTTGTATGTTGTATTTTCCATCCATCCATCCTTCCGTCAAATCTTGTAATGTAAAATTAAACCACTTCTGACGGTTCTAGAGATCTCAAAATTTTACAACAGATAGATATTGGATGACAATGCATTGTATCAAAATTTCAGATCGATCGAATGTACCTTAATTAAATTATTCAATTTTTAGTTTATCTCTATTTAGAATGTCTAGTCGTCTGCTAGAGTTGACCTGCACGGCTCACTGGTTTTACTCCAGCCCTCAATTACAAAATTCCAGTGTTATATAAGGGGAGTTCAGCGCATTTCAGTCTGTAATTTTAAGTGGATTAAAGAGAAGAAAATAAAAGCGTGTTTAGATTTTTAAAAAGTATTTTCTTATTAAATTTATTTTCTACTTTTTAGTTCATTATAATAAAATGTTTATTTTCTACTTTTTAGTGCATTTCTAAAATAAGACTAGTTTTTAAAAAGTGTTTTTAAAAATAATTTTATTTTCTAATTTTTAGTCTTCACATTTTTATTAAAATTTTCAAAGTTTATTGCTCTTTAGTCGTTTTTAATTACATTATTATTCTGGTCGAAGAGTTCGACACTCACTGTAAATCGAAAATATTTAATTAAAATAAATCTAGCCATGGAAAAAAGTCCGCAAAAATTTACAAAAATACTATCACCGAAATTGAACATGTTTGCACATTTTCAGAATGATTGGATAACTGTAAGGGGTTCAAAATTAAAATATTAAAAATAGTCCGATTAAACTTACAAAGCAAGGTAATATAAGACTGCACATTGTGCGGCACTGTGTGGGTGTGCACACTACCACATTATTAACTGCTTAGGATATCAATCTCTCTCACAGACCAGGTGCAGTGTGTTACTGGCCCACAGGCGTGTCCCTGCTGATCATGGGACTGACCTCCCCGTGCAGTAAAACACTGGTAGTTGGCCAGTTGCTCGTGGACCCATGCCGGACACTAAGGCGGGCTGCTGAGGTATAGTCCGATTCAACTTACAAAGCAAGCTAATATAAGACTAATAAAACAAATTTAGGATGGTATAGACACGTTGCAAGATCTGGAGGTATCGCAAAAACCATAATGCAATACATGGTCCAGAGAGGAACAAAAAGGCTGACGAATGAAGAGAAGGGAGGACAACATCAAGGAAGGGGCCTGCCTGCCGTTCATCAACTTTCAAAGGGCAGCACAGGACCGGGACAAACGGAGTGAAATAGTGATCTGCGATGAAGCCCCAACGACCCACCAGAGGATTAGGAAAATACGAATCATTATACTGCATTTAGCAGTTTAGGTGCTTTCTAATGATTTAAAGAAAAAACAAGTAATAAAAACTCGAATGAGTATTTAAACGAAATTTCTAACAATTTCTCCATAACAATTTTCGAGACAAATCACTACATAGTGTTCAGCAAGTAAATAACGATCACACATAATTCATAATAGAAAGGAAAAAAAAAGCTTATTAATGAATTGTAAGAAATTGAATGAATATTTTTTCTCTAAGACGTCATATCCCCTCACGCTCTGTCACACCAAAAATGTGTCAATATAATTCATACCGCGCAACAGTCTAACATTAGCATTCACAAAGTGGGAAAACCCCATAAACTATCATTCTAGATTACATTAAAATTCATTTAAAATCAATACGTAATTTTGAAACTAAACAAAACAATTGCTATCTACAAATTACTGCTAAAATTACGGGACTCGACAGAAAAGAGATTTTTCAAAAATTCCCTCTCCAACATTGCTCTAAATATTATTAGCTATCGTTCGGCGTTCTTTTTCAAACCGATAGATGTTATGGTTGGCGAGAAATTGACAAAATACTGATATCTTTTCGTTTTCCCCCCCTTTTTTTTCCTCAGGAAATCCAGTGAACCTTTTCGGTATGTTTTTTGGCCAGAGAACATCCTTGGTACCTCCTTACCATATTTGCAAAAGACCCGAACCTTCTATCTGGTATGTTCAGGAGGAGTTGCTCGAACAGACAGGACAGGCATTTCAAATATATAAACGCAATATTTCCAAGGGAAATAGGTTGACAAATGACAATTTAATTTTAATATTTTTTTAAACGTATTTCGTCTGGTCTAAAGTCAACAGTATTACTGCTGAGTGGAATACTTTAAACGTTTTCGTCATCACTTTCCCGAAACGTTTTGAAAAAATACTGATATTGGTTGACTTCTCTCCCATAGTATTTCTTTTTCGGATTTGGCCGGATTTTTGAAGTGAAATCCGACCGGAGACAAAGCCGGAGACACATTTATAAAAATGGCCGGATTCTGGATTTGCCGGAGGCTGAGATATTACATACATGTATATGTTATGGCTCTACCGGCCAGCCGGATTTGGCCGGATTTATGAAGTGAAATTCTACCTCAACCTGAGCCGAATTATTAAAAATGGCCGGATTCCGGATTTGCTGGAGCCGAAATCCGGTACACCCCTACTTTTTTCCAGAGTACGCCGACACTAACAGTTGCTTTATGAGCATTAACTAGAGACTCTAAAGCTGCTCTTTCTCTTAAGTTCTCTTTAAAGATTAAAACTAATTCAAATCTGAATGAGGGTCATCACCATGATTCGACTTCAAATGTGTTTCAAAACAGACGTCATTTCACTGTTTCGTTGGTCAGGAATATTTAAGAAAACTATTTTTTTAAAAAGTGATCGCTCATCGTGGGAATAAAACCAAATTTCAAGTATACCTGAAAATACGGATGGAATTGTTTCGTGCTCTTTGTTTTTTTTTATCAATTCGCCCTACCAAATTGGGTACCACATTGGGAAGCACAATTTCTTTGCTTGGGTTTTAGATTCTTTGAAAGACATACTTCAAATTTGACTAGTCCAAGGGGCAACATTAAAAAATCGACCAAGAAAGGCTTTAATCTTTTTATTAGATTTTTTTTTCAAAGATAAGGTAACCATTAATTAGATCCAGATAAACGAAAATTTATTTTGCATTCCCTTTTAGTTAACATACATTACGTTAGTCGTTGCGTGTCTGACTTCATATTTGTTAGTATTTTTATTCTACGTAACCTTCAAATGTAAATATTGACTGTGAAAATCTCACACAGATAAGTGTAATTAAACCAACAAGGGACATCATTCAGCAAAGTCGGGGAGTAGACGCTGCAATCCTCCCTGTCACCGTTGTTGTTCGGTTCGCCTGATTCGAAAATGACGCTTTTGACTTCCGCTTTTAAAGTCGAATTGTCGTCTTTCCAGACATAAACGCTTTCTTGTACTCTGTCGTCTAGACCAACCCAAGCACGTTCGAAAACATATCCACGAAGCATGTTTACTTTATCAATTGTCTTTATTGACATAAGGTAACCTCCCTTTGATCTGCAGGCATCGTCTGCTTCTCCGTACATCACAGCAGAAGGAAACCAACCGAAACAAGAAACGGAATTCCCCGATGTAAATATCTGCAGACCTTTAGAAGCGTCACACATCACCATGTTAAAGACTTGATTCTCAGAAGATAGTGATGTCTGCGTGTTTAATCCCGGGGTGCACACGTTAGAGACGGGATTGAAACTAAAGCTGAAACTGTCCGGATAACGTTGGAGAGTTCTGATCCCGCACGAGACGACAGAGGTGTCCGTCCAGCCAGGGTAGATCTGTGTGGGTCTGTGGTAGCACTGTTGACAGCGGTAGAACGTGTAGTCGTATGAACTCGGATAGTTCTTTCTTGTCATCATGTTGGGCACCACGACAGCTGTAGCATTGGAACAGAAAGCACAGTTATAACATGAAATAGTCACAATCTATATATACACTGAACATATTAAGTTAGACATAGATTGACTATTACAAAAAGTGTATTACCATGTATGAAATAGTTAAGTTTTGTTGAGACAATAATTTCATTATAAAGCCTTTGTATAAACTTTAATTAATTAAAAAATGAATTTGTAAAGACTATTGATACATGAAATTAATGCTCCCATATCATGGCTGTACATTTTTTATATGCTTTTCTAAATATGCCACTTTTGTTCAAATATGTATAACTTGAAAATCTTCTAACAGATTTAACATCCCAAACTAGCGTAGAATACTCCTTCAATTATATCACCTCACCAGAAAAATTCAAATGTGTTTTCTTCTGAACATACGTCTAATGAAAACAAATAAACTAAAAAAGATTCTGTGTCAGCTGCCATGGATGCATGATACTTGTAAACGCTTGAATTCCATACGAGTCACGTTCTCACCTCAAATTTGAAAAAGAAACTAAGATGGTATGGACACGTTGCAATTCCTATGAGGTCTCGTAAAGACCATAATAGAAGGCACAGTCCAGGGTGGAAGAAAAAAGAGGCGGGCAAAAGAAGAGATGAAACGACGGCATCCAAGAATGGACCTGCGTGTCATTCATCGATTCCCAAATTTCAGCAAAGGACCGGTACAAATGGCGTGTACCAACGACCCCCTACGGGTTAAGAAGAAGATAATTTAAATCTTCAAAATACTGGGTTCCGATGATTGAATTCTTCACATCACTTTTTTCTTGCTCGATTGCTCAAGCGTAACGTCATCAACAAATATATCAATGTGCTAAATTGTTTTATTTATTAGATGACCATGACTGAGATCGTACAACAAACATGGCCATAGGAAGCCATTTTGAACATTCTAAAATTCCTTGTGTTAAATCGCCAGAGGACACACAAAAGGAAAAACCTTTCTCATTGAAACTACAACAAAAATATTCAAAAATCTCTCAAACTGTTTTGTGTATTAAACAGCTTAATTAAAATGAAGTAATATATTATGTCAATCTTTATAAACAAAAAGAAAATTATGAATGTCATATGGAATTAGTTCTTTTGTTTTACTTAATTTTTTTCATCTGCATTTTGTAAAAGATGTTAACTGTTAAGGAGCAAATATAAAAAAAAATAATTAATAGTTTTACCAAATAATTGTGTTTCTAACTTGTGTCGATTCTTATTTTAATGTGTTCTCCATTACACAATTTCAGAAAATGAATTTTTGAAGAAAAATATAAAGGTTACTTACTTCCTAACGGAAGATTGGTTTCAGCTAACAACAAAGCTGCCATGAGGATGTACACAACTTGAAACATGGTCACGGGAACATATTCTGCAAGTCTTTCTTACAAATTTTAAATTTCATTTTTTTTTCAACTTTATTTTACACACACAAGTGTTTCTGTCTAGCTGTAACGATATGATTAGAATCACGCTCAGAACATGTGATCAGAACGATGCTCTTCTCTTGTTGGCTTGGATATTTAAAAAAATAAAACAATGGATAAAAAGAAATGATAAAGAAAAATCGAATGATCAATGAAGATCGCGCAGGGATGAATTAGATCAAATAGTTTCTTTAGTAATGACAAGAAAAAAGACAATGGAAGATGACCCTTGAGACTAGAAAAAAAAGAACATAAGAATTAAGCTGTATGTTTACTTGGTGTATTGTCATTTTCTTCGATCATCGTAGCAATTGATAAATATGTTCTGAATTTCATTTTAGTATTCCTTAAGAATTGGGGGCGATCAATAATGTACTAAAAAAAGGATGGTTAAAAGGAAATTGATTTGTGAAGAAAGGTACTTGCGAAAATTACTTAAATGTTATTTGGTTATTTTTTTCATCTCTATCGAATTCATCTTGAAACCTTTTTAGACATAGTGATCTGATCACTCTTGTTACTGATTAGATCGTATGAACATATCAAACTGATCACACTGATAAGATCGTATGAACATATCAAACTGGTCACACTGATTAGATCGTATAAACATATCAAACTGGTCACACTGATTAGATCGTATGAACATATCAAACTGGTCACACTGATTAGATCGTATGAACATAATAATAATAATAATAAATTGATTATTTATATAGCGCTGTATCCCAGTAAGGAACTGGGCTCACAGCGCTTTACATGAAAGAAATAACATAACATACCTATAAGTATTAAAATAACTTTCATATCACAACAAACACAACAAATTACAGTACATTATACATAAGCTACGTTAATCATTTACAAGAAATGTTGTTTCATTAATTTTGAAAATAAATTTTGAAAAGATGTGTCTTAAGTGCAGTCTTGAAGGACTTGGTTGTTTGAATACTACGTATGTGTAATGGTAGAGAATTCCATTGTTTGGCTGCACAAAAAGAGAACGACCTTTCACCAAATGTTTTGGTGCGTGTCGTAGGAACAGAGAGAACGCGTGTGTCTGCAGAAGATCGTAGCTGGCGAGTGGGTGAGTAGACCGACAAAAAAAGTTCAGTAAGATACGATGGGCATGAGTCCGAAAAAAAGTTGTGACAGAGAACGGCCAGTTTGTAATCAATACGGGCTTGTATAGGCAGCCAATGAAGTGAGCGAAGAAGTGGAGTAACATGGTCATGTTTTTTTGCCTTGAGCACCAGTCTGGCAGCTGAATTTTGAACTTTCTGTATTCTTTCAATGCATTGTTTTGGCGCACCTAACAGAAGAGAATTGCAGTAATCAATACGAGCCAGTACAAGAGCACAGACTAGAGTTTTTGTGGCACTAACTGTTAAGTAATGACGGATTGAGCTGATCTGACGAATGGCAGTGTAGGCAGAGCGACAGATGTGATTGATGAAGTTGTTAATAGACATGTTGTCAGAAATAATGTAGCCAAGATTCCTAGTCGATGTTGTGAGCAGAATATCCGAACTGGCTACGTGAATTGACTTCGGAAGAGACAAAGTACTGCGTGACTTATTGTTGCAAAATAGAAGTGCTTCAGTCTTGTCATCATTCAGCTTGAGTTTGCTTAACGTCATCCAAGACTTTACTTCACCAATGCACTCCTGCAACAATTGGACAGCGGACTCCATATTAGAGGGATCAGTGTGAGTATATAGTTGAGTATCATCTGCAAATGATTGGCTTTTAACTGAATGCTTTTCGAGCAGTAAAAGTAGTGGTCTTGTATACAGTACAAAAAGTACCGGACCCAAAACATAGCCCTTGTCACACTGGTCACTGATCAGATCGTATGAACATATCGATCTGGTCACTGATCAGATCGTATGAACATATCGATCTGGTCACTGATCAGATCGTATGAACATATCGATCTGGTCACACTGGTCACTGATCAGATCGTATGAACATATCGAACTGGTAACTCTGGTCACTGATCAGATCGTATGAACATATCAATCTGGTCACTGATCAGATCGTATGAACATATCAATCTGGTCACACTGGTCACTGATCAGATCGTATGAACATATCAATCTGGTCACACTGGTCACTGATCAGATCGTATGAACATATCGATCTGATCACACTGGTCACTGATTAGATCATATGAACATATCGATCTGATCACGCCTGTACCAGTTGTTTGCTGTGCTGCCCAAGTACCAATCGAGCACGACGTTGAATGTCCAGGCTTGTCGTGCTCTTTGAGATTAAATAAACGGGTCGGTCCACCGCTTCGGCATCAGACAGATATTCGACTCTTCCTCTCTCACATAGAATGGTCGCTGGCGAAAGTCGTTTGCAGATTACAACAGCAGAAATATGTTAGGAACTGTGTAATTCTGGCTACAACAAGTTGAGATTGGAGGAAGCTTCACAACAAGAATATATGTTGCTACATTTGACACAGGCGTGTTTATTGCCGCCTAATTCTCCTCCACCAGTTTCTGATATGACAGCCCTTGAGGCCAGGAAGGAAGCTCATTTAAAAACAACGAAATGTGTTTTTTGTTTGTAGTTGTAAATTTTTTTTTCTTTATTATTTTTTTTTCAAAAGAAAATTCAATTGACATGTTAAATGACAAACATTACAACATTCTTTACTGGTGATTTCGTAAAACTTCTTGTTGTTTGCTTTTAAAAGTCACAGTGACAGTAATTTACCAATTTTTCGATTTTTCCCGGAACAACATCTTCATGTGCTTGGGTTACTGCAACACCAGCACGGCCTCAACCAGCGAACTGCCGACTGAAATTGTCGAGAGTAAACGGAAATGGCACTTCTACTACATACACTGACCCTATTACACGTAGCTCAATCTTCAATTTAAAAGTACATATTTGTTTTTCTTCAGAATGATTTATTATTTTACAAATTGAATTAACGCTGAATGTTGTGCGACTTGATCCCCGGTTTTTAAGACTTCTTCCCGTAACAGACCTACAATAAAAATTTAAAAATAAAATATTTAATATCTTCATAATGATGTATTGTAGGTAATATCTTTACTAAAAATATGATAAATCCCCCAAAAATAAATAAATAGAAATATAGGTTATTATAACATGATAGTTTCCGTTTTCGTCAAATGTAAAAGATCATTAGCAAAATATAACCTAATAATTGTAAAGATGACAATATTTAAATGTCTATAAATGACCTATTGTAGTACTTCTCGAAGTGGTGGTACACGGACCGGTGCCGGTCCGTGGGCCATCCGCCGCCGGTCCGCAGAAGTTAACAAGAAAGACTGAAAAATCTAAATATAATCCTCAGTTTTCCTCCATTAATTCTAATCACTTAGAATATGTCAACTTTTCGGCAATACATGAAATGAAACGAATAAAATAAAACAAATACCACGTCAGCACAGGGAAAATAGTTCACCGGTTCCTGGTGCAATAGAAAAAGAAAATTCCTGCCGGCCAATGGTTCGTAAGATTCGTAGGTCCGTGTGCAAAGGAAAAAAAAACTTGCGTGCAAAGGTGCACAGTATCCATCTTTTGATCAATATTTTACAAAATTAACTGCGTGGTAATTCTAAACTGCTGCGCGGCGTCTGTCAGATGTCTGCGCAGCCGTGCAACTGCGCAGCTTAAAGGGAATATTGCTGCCGGTCCGCCATACTAAAAAGTTTGAGACGTACTGGTCTATTGGATGAATTGATTGAATGAGTTACAAGCCTTAAGGTCTCCAAGAGGTTAGGTTGATCTACTAGATATTTCCAGGCAGAGAAGTCTTAAAAAACATAGATTAAAAAAAATCAGTGACACACAATTTAATCTAGTTGTCTGTCTGAAGGCTATTCTGAAGCTCTAATATTTTGTTACATACTACACTCTAGAAACATCAATTTTGATTATCTCTGTATTATATTTGAAACAGTTTGTATTCAATCGAAAATTTGTTACACTTACTCGAAAAACATACGTCTATGAAACAGCCTTTCAATAAACTCTAATTCCTCAAACTCCTGTCGGGATATCAACACACGTAGGAAGAGGTGGCCTGTACAAAAGGCCCAAAAAGTGAGGATCACAGTTACTATTCCAGTTGCAAAAAAAGAATAAAAAGTGAACCTCGTACTTCACTGATCTTGGATAAGATTTGGGCACTACAAAAATATCAACGAAATCTGTAGATACCCATCCGGCCATTTTTACAAATGTGTCTCCTGCTTTGTCTCCGGTCGGATTTCAATTCACAAATCCGGCTCCAGCCAAATTATAATTTTAAAAAAAGTCTTTTACACCCCTATGAAAAACAAATACTATGGGAGAGAACTCAATCAATATCAGTATTTATTCAAAACGTTTCGGGAAAGTGATGACGAAAACGTTTAAAGTATTCCACTCAGCAGTAATACTGTTGACTTTAGACCAGACGAAATACGTTTTAAAAAATATTAAAATTAAATTGTTATTTACGCTGAAAACAAAAGTAGTTTAGCAGTGCATTTGAATGAATCAATTTTAAGGGAAAATAAGTAATATTGATGATTTAAATAACATTTTTTTATCGATGGTAATTCTTTTTGTAGATATTTTAACGCAATTTCCCTTGGAAATATTGGTTTTATATATTTGAAATGCATGTCCTGTCTGGTCGAGCTTTGAACAGCAAATCCTCCTGAACATACCAGATAGAAGGTTCGGGTCTTTTGCAAATATGTTAAGGAGGTCCCAAGGATGTGCACGGGCCAAAAAACATACCGAAAAGGTTCACTGGATTTCCTGGAAAATCAACAACAACAAAAAACGACAAAATATCAGTATTTTGTCAATTTCTCGCCAACCATAACATCTTTAGGTTTGAAAAAAATTCCTAACGATAGCTAATAATTTTTAGAACAATGTTGGAGAGGGAATTTTTGAAAAATCTCTTTTCGTTCGACTCCTGTAATTATAGCACCAATTTTTAGATAGCAATTGTTTTGTTTAGTTTAAAATTATTGATTTTAAAAAAGAATTTTAATGTAATCTAGAATGATAGTTATGGGGTTTTCCTGCTTTGTGAATGCTAATGTTAAACTGTTGCGTGGTGTGCATTATATTGACACATTCTTGGTGTGACAGAGCGTGAGGGGATATGACGTCTTAGAGAAAAAATATTCATTCAATTTCTTACATTTCATTAGTAAGCTTATTATTATTTTTTTCTATTATGAATTATGTGTGATCGTTATTTACTTGCTGAACACTATGTAGTGATTTGTATCGAAAATTGTTATGGAGAAATTGTTGAAAATTTCGTTTAAATACTCATTCGATACTCATTTGTTTTTCTTTAAATCATTAGAAAGCACCTAAACTGCTAAATGCAGTATAATGATTCTTATTTTCCTAATCCTCTGGTGGGTCGTTGGGGCTTCATCGCAGATCACTATTTCACGCCGTTTGTCCCGGTCCTGTGCTGCCCTTTGGAAGTTGATGAACGGCAGGCCGGTCCATTCCTTGATATCGTCTTCCCATCTCTTCATTTGTCAGCCTTTTTTTCCTCCGTGGACCATGCCTTGCATCATGGTCTTTGCGATACTTCCAGATCTTGCCTCGTGTCTGTACCATCCTTACTTCTTTTTTTCATTATCATCAATATTTAGGTTAGAAGGTCCTCGAATGGACACATGACTGTATTTATTTTATCGCGGACCACTCCATTGGTGAATGCTTCGTGTAGGAGATTTCCATTGTTTATCGGAAATGTAAAATTAGCGATTAAAATGTCTTTATGATTGAATATAATTCAAAAATTTGAATTAAAAGAATTGTGCAAGAAAACTATTGTTACTCTTTCCATTTTCATGTTGAGCTGAATATGGATTTAGTGTCTTCATAAAGGATTTGCTAGGAGAAAAAAAGTATACAATATATCCTGAAGCCAACTAAATTGGACCGTCACTCAAGGATAGGACTGCACAGCCCCACGGGGAAATGCAACCCAACCCCTAATTTTGTAAAGTAGTATAAAATAGAAATCCATATTTCATAACTTGGCCATTATTTATCCGAATTTTTTATAATTTTAAATGATGATAAAAGGGAAAAGGCAAGATTTCACTCTCTGCTCCCCCCCCCACCAAATACTTTTTTCAAATAACAAACAAAAGGCAAACAAATGATTTAAAAACTGTAATTAGTCGCTACTCAGTGGCATAGCTAGGGTCATGACACAAACTCTGCGCCTCTTCTCGAACCGACAGATTCTGGGGCTCACTGAGCCCCCAAGAAAATGTTGAAATTTTATGGTTTATATGGTTAATTTTCGAAGCATTTGGTATTTTAATGAAATAGAATAAAGACTAACAATTCTCTATACTATTGTAAACAATATATTTGAAAAAAATACTCTACTCATGACTGGAAGAGACGAAATCTACAACAAATTGATCCTCCTTGGTTTGATCGTCGCAAACTCAACAATCACGTTGTTAAAATTAATATTCTCAAGTGTTTCTCTTTCGATTCTAAGGAGTGCAATATCACTCAGACGATCTTGTCCCATTGAGGCACGTAAATTAGACTAAATAAGTTTCAGTTTGCGAAAGGTCCGCTCACAGTTTGCCATTGAAACAGCAATTGTTAGAAGTATTTGCTGAGCAGCATTTTGCAGTCTCCGATTCCTGTGCAGAATTCCTGACAATTGACGTCAGTGTCGTAGAAATTTCCAAAATCTAAGCAATTTTGACGAAGTGTCACGACTTTTGTCTCTGTGAGAAGAGTTTTGACGTCTAGTAAAAATCCAAATTTGGTGTTTAGGTATTTTAGACGTAAAAACCGTATTGAAATCTCCTGTTGGGGTTCATCAATTACGCTGTTCATAGCACGGGTAATTTCTTCTTCTACTGAAAGTCCTGCATCTCTTGCTAAATTCTCCAGGCATCATCCGATGTGGTCTAATCTTTCTGTCAACCTCGATTCCTAAGTTGTGCATATTGTTTTCCATTGTCTACCGCAACCTGGCTCAAATTATCCCGAATGTTGACAAGTTCCTGCTCCAGCGATTCAAGATCAGATGCTGCTTCCTTCAAACTCATAGTAGGATCCTGCAACCGTCTCAGGGCACGATCAATTTTCTTAAGTGTGATGTTCCAGAAATATAACAAAACTAGGAAATTGCATTGCTGGCCTAGCAAAGTTTCTGCATAACTTCTGGTGTCAGGCGTCATGGTTGAATCTTCTGATAATTTTTACAATAGCCCTACTAGTTCATCTAGCCTTCATAGATAGCTTTAACAGCTTCTGATTGTGCACTCCAGCGTGTTGCAGACTCCCTCTTCACTGTGATTAGCATAACTCTTTTTTTTATTCTTCCTAACGAGCTATTGAGCGAGATAAAAAAAATACTTTAAACTGTTACAAAAAACGTGATTACAACTGGATCCTGTTTGGCTGAGTGAACAACTGCTAAGTTTAAGCTGTGGTTGTCACAGTTGATGAATAATGCTCTGTGATTTCTGGCACATGTTCCCTGTTGAAAGCCGTATTTATACCCAGTCATTACAGCAGCATTGTCACAACATTGTGATCGACAGTCGTATGTTATCAGATTCCAGTTTCTCTACTACAACTCTTTCAAGGCTTGCTGCGTCTTTGGAATTTATCTGAACAAAACCTAAAAAAATGATTATTTGATGGTTACTTTTTTAGTTTGAAAATTTACATCCACAAATCTGATGACTTGAGAAAGCTGTTCCCGGTGTCCTAGATCGGGTGTTGAGTCAAGAAAATACCGTAGAATTTGTTTTTTTGATTTCACTCACCAGCTGATTGCTTACAGTCGATGTTGGATTTCCGGTGATAAATAAGATACTGAACACTGATTTTGTATGGCACGTTGTAGGTGTTTTTCTAACAGTGGATCATACTGAGCAACGAGTTTGATCACAGAGAGAACGTTTCCAACATTTTAATCCTCACCCTTGTGCAGATGTTCTTCACGGCCACGCAATTAAAAATTTTGTGAAACTAGAAACTTAATACGGATGAAAAAATACTATGTCTATACTTACTAAAAACTAGTAATAATAAAGTCATAAAAATTCATAAGTACTGCGAACAAAGTAAGATTAACATACGACAGATATTTTAAATATTTTGTAGTAATAATGTTAATTTATTCCATAAAATATTATAATTTGAGGCCAATATTATTTTTTAAAAAAAATATTTCATAAAATTTTGACTAAGTATGAAAGGTAAATACAATTTTAAAAAATAGTTACAAAAAATTAGCTAGATTTACAATATTATTTAAAACAACAACTTATTTTCTACATTTATATGTGATAAAAAAATTAATAAGTTAAGTATTAACCAGTGGTGGAATTCTGATGGATCCAAACGACAGTTAACCTCATACAGTATAAGGTTGCACTTATTGTACTGTCTGTCAGTTCTATTAATAGAATAGCCTTTGTCTCTTACTCCTCCCCTAGCAACTCACAGTTAAATAAATAGTGGTAAAAAAGGATTTTTAAAAACCACGTTTTTATAAGTGGACTAAAATGAAGAAAGTAATTTAAAACTTATAAGTTCAAGTACTTTCATTTAATATGACTCAAAACGTGGGGCGGGTGTTTAGTATAAAAAATTATAGATTTCTAATTTTGAAGGCAAAAGAGAGATCTATAAGTGAGAAAATGAGTGAACTGTATATGTAAAACCACATAAGCAGACAGACAGACAGGAACCAAATCAAGTTAATAAAAACGTGGATAAAAAACCCACTATCAGCAATCCTACATTGAGGATGTGTAATTTTTTTATGAGTATAAAGGCACCCCTTCATGCTAAATGGGGGTGGCAAATCATGCTTGCCAACTGGTTTGTAATGCAGATATTTGTGGAGCTCCAAAATTCAATCTTGCAAACGTATTTTGGATGTATTAGTTTACATCAAAATATTATAAAATAATTAGTTTTAATAACTCATTTTGGCGCCCCCTAACGTGGCGCCTTGGGACATATGTCCCCCATACCCCCCTAGCTACGTCACTGTCGCTACATATGTGATTTCTTTTTGTTTTCTTATTCCGGACCGCGCACACTTTTAAAGCATGGAATAGAGGCTGCTTTGAAAAAGTTAATGCCTCTCTTACATAATCAAATTATTATATTACTGAATTTAGAGGTCATGCTTTATAAAATTATTGTATAAAATATCTTTTTTTCTTCGAAAACAAATATGTATCACAAACAACAAATCTAAAATATGTTTTGACCTCTTTGACGGAGAATTGGTAATATAATTTTAGACAATTTACAGCATTTTGCGCACCATCATAAAGTACTAATTTATCTAACTCTCTAATAAATATCATTTTTAAATTCAACCTGACCATAAATTACTGGTCTTCTAAGTTCTTATATGTAAGGATTTCGTTGCCCACATTTTTGAAATAAAATGTTGGAATAGACTTGGGCTACATCTTAAGAATGAAAAAAAAATGTGTCTTCCAATATTTATGTTCTCTGACAATCTTAGTGTAACAGGCAGTTTTCCAAATTCTCAAAATTACCTCTGTCTTTCTTTTCGCAAACTTATATCTATTAGCATTGTACAAATTAGTCATAAGTTATATTGTCTTTGTGTCCAGCCATTGAACCGTATGTGCAACTGAATATCCGTATTTCAATAAAATATATATCTCTTCATCTCTGCACGCCATCCGAACACACATCCAGCTCGACCACTAAATTCACAAAACATGA